>OZ010576.1:126968864-126978864 GCA_963932145.1 Acanthosepion lycidas | reverse complement strand
ATCCAAATTTCATTGTCAAAACTTCTTTGGGACACAAACAATCGTGGGCAAAACAATGACGCAGAGAATTGCAGAGAAAGGAACAGAAGAAATTATAATTTTATAATCGACTTAATCATAAAAGTTTCTGTGGTCGGATCTGTTAAGGCGACGTACATGAAGGATATTATCCCGTGAAATGGGAATCCTATTCAAACCACATCGGATTTAATTACTTTATTTACGATTATTTACGAAGTCAAAAGTTTATCGATCCGGAGTAGGGGGATACAAATTTACAAGATGGAGTCAAACAAGAAGAATCTTTATACATCATTAACCATAATATAAGGTTTGAACTTATAATGATATAATTATGTAATATAATATATAATATAATAATATAAGTTTGAAATTCAAGAATATTTACACATTTATGATTGCATCTAATTTGACCGGATGTAATAAAAATAAATAAATCTAAAAATAAGTTCGCGCAGTGTAATTGATATCAGCGCAAAAAATTAGACTCAGCGAGCTGATTTCAAATCTCAGTCTAATGTGTTTCATTTAATTTTGCCTTAACCAACTTGGAAAAAGCACGAATCCATCATTTCTCCCTTCTTTATGCAAGTTTTTAGTTTATAGCAAGGTATATTGAACTATCAACCTTGGCTGGTAGCCAGTCTGAGAGAAGAACTCTGAATTCCAATCTGACGGGGAATGTAAAACCGCTGTTTTCCTAGACGAAAGCATGTTAATTCGCACATAATAAATATCATTTATCAGTAGAAATCTAATTAAGACACTCCGCCAACGTTCTGAACAAACATGACATTTCAAAATCTATCAATAATCATAAATTCATTTTGTGTAATCGGGCGCCACATCTGAGCTTATTGGTTAGTGAGTTGGACTTGTAAATAATGAGTAGTCATTTCGATCAATACTGGTTGCTTAGTGTTTTGGGATTTTTGACAATATCTCAGCTAACCTTATTAAATAATTCAAATTCAATAAAAAAATGTTTACACTGAAAAATTATTATTTTTTAATGTGAAAAACGTATAACTAGATATGCCTATTGGTGATTTATACATTTTGAGACCCAGAGTGGAAGTTATATTTGTTAAATCGTTTCACGGGACATGTTAGTTGGTTCGAGCCCAGCCTCAGCGACACAAATCGATGTATTCATGTCATATCTCTTCAGGATCATTGATCTCAATAATTTTATGAGCGAAATGTCATGTCATGTGTTATGTAGTGGTTTCACAGTGGAGGCTTGTATTTTGTACTAAGTCGGTCCTAAATAGGTTCGACGTACAACACGTTAGGAACTTGATATAATAGGTAATGACGCAGTAATCTAGTTGTGGTCGCTGATACTTTAATATCCGACTAACGGTCGTCCGACATCGACTGACTGACCAACTCGCTGCCGACTCGCTGAGCGACTGCTACTACTACTTATTATAGGTGGGAGAGTTTATTAACTATAGAATAGGTGAGTTCCATTATAACAGTATGCAATATCAATCTTCCTACATGGCAGTGAAGGCTGGTCAATTTCCTCACAGATGAAGAAGCGACTTGAGACATCAGAAATGTGGTTCCACAGATGGATGTTAAGAAAACAATTAACGGAGAATCTAAGCAAAGACAGAGAACTTAGAATAAAAAGTTGCAATTTCTATGAAACTTAATACGGAAGGAGAGCTTGAAAATTTTGACGGTTAAAGGGCATACTGAATGTGAAAGAATTGAAAAAACAACCGAAGGAGAAAATCATTACTTAGAGCTACAAAGGATAGGAAGTTGTGGAGAGCTGTGACCACCAATTTCCTGGTGATAGATGGCACATAAAAGAACATTAACTCTTGTGTAATATACTGGAATGTTATCCCTGATCTCTGCTCCACAGTGTAACCAGTTGCTTTCCAAATCTAAGTGACCCAATCTACCATGCTATTTTTATTGTTGTTTACTCAATACAATGTCTAAGAGCCACTCAAGGTAGAATGTTACGGAATAAGTTTATTGAAAGCAGATAATGGTTGAACCGTAATTTGAAGAGGTTAAATTAGCAATGATCGGGGAAGCATCCTCCCAGGAGACTGTTCCACAGCGCATCAGCTGTTAGAAAAAATATCTAAATGAAACCTCATTCTTAACAATAATTTAGGAAGGGGACGTGGACGATTTGCTTGATGGTGTGACAATTCATTGTTGTAAAATTCTTGACTCGTGGAAATAACAAATGTAGCTCGTCAGAATATTTGCCATGGAAATAGCGATACGCGTAGCCAGAGTCTATTTTCTTCCATACAAAATATTCCTAACTTGTCTGTGAGGAAATGGTAGAAAATAATTCATCATCCACAAGGATACGTAGAAGTTTTTAAAATCTATCAAGTTTGGAAGCTGAAGATTGGGCTATACTCCATTTTTTGGTCTAACTTTTCTATGTTATAAACAATTTTCCCGCAACTTTCGAGATGGATCGTATACATGGGCACCCATTTGCGATCTGTCGAGAAATATAAATGCAATGGATATTGAAAGCAGGGGGCCAGAGTAAGAATACAATCGTTAATCTTGACAGAAGAAAATGGAACTCATGCTTTTTCTAAGATTATTTGCTCCAAAATTTTTGAGTTCCGAGCATACACCATTTTTATTTGGTGATCGCAGATTCAAATAAAAAAATTGAAAAGAAAATTTTTTGGAGGTTTGTAGCGACGGCATTTGCTGCGGCGTCCACCTACTCAGTTGATCTGACTCCGTCAAACGAATCTGTCACTTCCGAACGAAAGCTGAGAAAGCGTAGCAGACATCGTATTCATTCGAATGTGCAAATCCATAATAAGAGTTTTAGAGCGAATATAGATTCACAAACGGTTCTCAGCCGCATCTATTCACACATTTTAAATTCAAAGTTTCCTTCTCGATTGATTGTCATCCATTGCTAAAGAACCCAGTCTGTCTTTCTATTTTACCCATAGCTAAAGGAGAAACATGAATTCATAACTTTCCGTAGGTTATTATCGGGGTAGTAAATATAACGAAGTCGACTAGAATTCAAACTCGGCTCTCCGATTCCTCAATCCAAGCAGCTAACCATTATTTCAATGAGCTTCCACTACAGGCACCGCTTAGAAATAAATTGGCGGAGAAGCGCTTGCCCACTCAGACAAAGCCGTGAAAATGGTGTGATAGAACGAACACGAACGCAAAGCAATTGTTATGGTATAAATTTCGAATACATTATATCGGCGTGTATACGTCAATCTCTTATATAGGATGAACTTTGATCTAGAAAAAATATTTGTCTCATGCAAAAATCTCGTGAAATGGTCGACCCCGTTTTCCCGCTATAATCTAACAAAAGACTATGCTAACAAGCCACTTGATTTTATTGCATATAAAACACATTTTACGAGAATCTCCTAAAAATTTCTCCTATATTCTGTAAAGAGAGGCCAACAGCAAAGTACTTACCTTTTTATCATTGCCTCTTTACAATTAGGAGCGTAATATGAGGAGGAGATTTTATAATCGGAGGGTCGGCATTTTTCTCAATCTGCAATAAACTCGGCTTTATTAATATAAGGGGCAGAGCGTTGGAATATAATTTAAAGTATCAAAAAGGGCAAAATTAATAAACGGGTGTATTCAATTAGCTTGAGGATTCGCAATATTTGCTAAAAAATGAAGTGTTCTTCAATGTTTATTAGACAGGTATGTGTTCACTGAAATGCTGATGTTTTCAGGGATATCTTCTACGCTTTTTTCGGCTATATATTAAAGTCAATTACGTGACAACTACAAAAAAAAGAAAAGAAATATTTTGGGATAAAATTCTCAAGAATATCCTGATTTTCTTAACTTCTACGTAGGTCGAAATGGAGTTATTAGCCAATACAATAATTTCAAAAATAATCATTAACACCCACACAATAACTGTTAGGATATTACGGTAGATCTACTACCAATAATGCACTATTGACCAGCATATATAACTAATCGAGCCAAAACACAACACACACGGCTTGACGAGTAAGTTGAGTGTTGACTTCAATATTCACTTTTATATTTACATACATTCTATCCTTAAAATATAGCATGAATTAAGATGATATTGTTAATCACACACACACATACATACATACACACACACACACATATATATATATATATATACATATATATACACATACAAACACAGATAAACACATGTGTGTGTATAAGTGTGTGTGTGAGAGAGAGATTTACTCAATAAATACGACTCATGTACATGTCAGCATGACAGTATGGTTTTATATTTTGTTTTACTGACCTAAAGAATTTATTAATTCTTTCCAAAGAAATTTCCTACCCTTTCACTCCAAATACTAGTGTATGCGCGCGTGTGTGCCTGTGTGTGTCTGTGCGTGTGTGCAGTGTGTGAGTGTGTTTCTACATGTTCACTTATTGTTTTACATCCTGAATCGAAATCGGAACATTGCACATTTCATAAATAAATATTTTTACCCAGAATTTATAAGCTTGACATTATTGGTCTAAACACGTCCATGTGATCGACAAGTTTATATGTACGTCCGATAAATCTATTTATTTCATGATTTTTGATCAAACAAGAATGTAAATGTCAATGTGGATACATGAATGACCGTCTTTATATATATATATATATATATATATATATATATATATATATATAGATAGATAGATAGATAGATAGATAGATAGATATAGATATATAGATATATATATATATATAGATAGATATATATATATGAACAGTATTTAGTGAAGAACGGGGATTGGTAGATTATACATGACCTTTCGACGTTGGCCGATTTTTGAGCTTGAGAAGTCAACGAAAAAAACATTTCGTAAATATCTGTATATACTTGGCGCTCAATGTTTGTGACAAAACGATTACAGATGACCGAGGTTAGATATATAGAACAGAAGTTTAAAGACCGGCTTCTTTGATGATAAAAAAAGTTTGGTAAAGAACAAACTCTAATATATATGTTGTATAATCTAAGCTGTCAAGCTTCATAACTAGATTTACAGGAGAAGAATGGGGTCAGCCGTGAGGGGCATCAAGCTGAATCTCGCTTTAGCAGGAAAATGAAAATCTTAGACTAAAGAAAGATTTCCATGTTTTTGCCTCTTGATTAAATAAATACGTTTAAAGAATTAACTATAAAAAATCTTTATTTTATATAATCAATATATCCTTGTGATTTAGCATATAAAGCACTTCCTCATTTAACATCTTATCTGATTAACGACCCCCGGACGTAAGACGAACTATGAATTCTCAAAAAAAAAAAAAAAAATGGATTGTACGTTATACAAATTTTCATTTCTTTTTTTTTTTTGTTAAAAATTATTGCAAATAAATAAAGCAAATAAATAATAAATAAATTGCAATTTACTTATACAGTATTTACAAAATGCAAACCGAGTATTGTACAGAATATAGAGCTTATTTTTTCCAAAGGTGCCACCCACAGTGATCATATCTCCTAGACTAATTTCAGTACTCTACTGTACTCTATGAACAATAAGAAATGAATTAGAAATGAGAAAATGGTGCAAAACTAACATTAAATCTATTTTAAGTTGGTCGACATAAAAACATTACACGTAGATATTTACTCAGGTCAGGTTGTGACACAAGGTCGGTTTAATGTGGGGAGCCCGAGTGCGTGCACCCGGGCAAGGAACAAAAATTCCCCGAGTCACCGCAACCGTCGGTTGCGCTGGCCTCGGTGCGAGCACCGATCGCTCCCTCTAGTGCAATTGGGGGGGGGGCTCGGGCAGCTGTTCTAATCTAGCCTCCAAACGCTATGAATTCAAAACCTGCTTGAAGATGACTAGACCCAAACAGGTTTTCTTACTTGACACAAAATTACTAGGACTACATTAAATGTGATGCCCATACACCCCAAATTTCTTACTGAACTCGTGACGATAATATATATATATATATATATATATATATATATATATATATATATATATATATATATATATATGGGTCCTTTATTTCAAATACGAGTATTCTCTGTAATAACGTTTGAAATAATAAGAATGATGGATTAAAAATAATTACATTAATTCTTTAGAGAGTGCCTTTTTTTTACGTTTCGGATACGAAACAGAGCAGATATTGCTTTCAAGAAAAATATATTAGTCACTAAGTACGCTTTTCTAAAAAGATGGGGAAAAGGATCCTTGCTGCAGTGCAATGTTCTTCGTAACCAGTCAATAAAGCACAGCTGATCATATGGTCGTCTTTCCGGGAAATGGAGACGCTGGTTTGCTTCCTGCCGGAGAGCACATTCTCTTTCTTGAGATTTCTCAAATACGAAGGGCGATAGGCGTGATACACGCTTTTTGCATTAAAAATACGGCCTTTTTTTTCAGGTATGTGTATCAAATATAATAACGTCTTAAATAATATATATATATATATATATATATATATATATATATATATATATATATATATATATATATATATATATAAGCTATTATACTATATATATATATATTATTACTTAAAACGTTATTACACAGCATATATATTGTATATATATATATATAATTATTATATTAAAACGTTATCTATCTATCTATCTATCTCTCTCTATCTCTCTCTATATATATATATATATATATATATATAGATGGAAAGTAATTGTGAAATGAAAGTGACTCTTACTATTTCTTGCCTTATTTAATTGTAATATACGGAAAAATATTCGGGAATATGAAAGGATTATGATAAAAATAAGCATAATAAGACATAATGTTTGTAATTTATTCACTCAGACATGACTAAAATAGAATTTGCTCCTTAAATACACACACACTCACACACACACACACACACATATATATATATATATATATAGTTAAATATAACAGACAATGAATGTCTATATTTTATCATGAGCCGTTCTAAACTACTTATATTTGCTTTAATTTTGAGAGAAAATAAAGACAAAAATTGTCCAACATTTGGATATTTTTTTTATTAATCTCTTCCTTGATCTAAGCTTTCGACTAATCTAAGCCATCTTCAAAGCGGTTATGCGGACATTTAAACGAAGATATTCACCATTAAAGATGAATGTCCGCATAACCGCTCTGAAGATTTCTCAGCTTAGATCAAGGAACAGCTTAAGAAAAATAATATCTAAATGATGGACATTTTTTGTCTCTATTTTAATTCGAAATTAAAGCAAATATATGGAGTTTAGAACGGCACATAATCAAACATAATTGCCATTGACTATTTGTTATATTTAATAATATATGTTAAAATAAAAGTCTGCTGCCCTATATATATATATATATATATATATATATATATATATATATATATATATATGTGTGTGTGTGTGTGTATTTATGTATGTATGTATGTGTGTGTGTGCGTGCGTTTTATTGAAGACGAATGAGAAGGTACTGCGATTAAGTATTTTATTTAATTTTTCTTTTATTCGTACAAGTGTTATTTTTCGGACGCAAAGTGTGTAAAACTGTCCAAAATTTCTGGAAGTTACGTGCGGTTTCTGCTAAAGGTATTGTTGAAAGTGCGTGAAAAATTAAAACATTTGAACAGTTTTTGTATAATGTATCTACGGAAAAGAAAAAACAAAACAGATCATATGAGAAATGATATAAGAAACTTAAAAAAGCAAATTTTCTGTCATATTTAATATAGTTTTCATAAATAATTGCTGATTAAATATACAATATATATATATATATATATATATATATATATATATATATATATATATATATATATCTGAGTGAAGAAATTACAGACATTATTACTGCTTATTTTTATCATATTCCTTTCATATATATAAGTAATTGATACCTACACATTGTTTTTGGTTTACCAGTTGCACTCCTGATGATGATCTCAGAAATAGATGGTGAATTAGCGAATAAAAATGATCCTCATTTTTACGGTGCATTTCTAATTATAAAATATGAAAGGATTATGATAAAAATAAACATACATGTTTGCAATTTGCTCAATCAGTCATGGCTAAAAGAGAATTTGCTGCCTAAACACAAACACACATTATATATATATATATATATATATATATATATATATATATATATATATATATATATATATATATATATATATATATATATATATAACCAGATGCTAAAGTTTAGAACTGAACCGCAGTATTTCCCAGTGAGACCATTTGATTATAGTGGTTAGGGATTCTGTAGAACCCGCTCCACTTTCCAAAGAGTTGACAACACCTGAGGTTTGAATTCAGAGTTTTCTTAATGACGGGACTGACAACCTACGCAAAACAGTTCAATTTTTCATGCTATTAAAAGCATAAAGCGGATGATGAGTTCATGCCTACATCCATTCTCTTCCCACAAGACAGCTACATGAATGTAGACTTTTGCCAATCTGGACGAAGACTAAGTTAAATATAAACAAATGCTGATCAGTTAAGTAGAATCCAAATTGCATCATAGAGATAAAAAACGAATATTTGTATATATTTTAAAAGGCAATTATAATAAGAAAATTACGTTATTTTTTATTCATATATTTTAGAAATCTTTTCATATTAAGCTTTTTCTTCTTATACGCACGTTTGCTATTATATATTATTACCGTTAATAAATTTACTATTGATAATGAATGTGATTAACATACCCCAAAAGATGAGTCTATCAGGGTATGCCGCGGTGGGAGTTTCGGTATTGGAGGTAGACGTGTTGGCAGAGAGTCTTCCGAACGAAGCCAGGCTGGATAAGTCTAGTAAGTAATGGACAAGGACTTTAGTATGAAGTAGACTTTCGGATGTTGGGGAAAAGACAAAAGTTAGCGTAATGTAAAAAAAAAATATTCGTACCATAACAAACGATTGTACATGCGTGTGATTATTCGATTATAGCCATGCATATACACAAAGAGAAAACGATTTTAAAATATATAAAAATAGGGGAACATTATTTTAGAATAATAAAAATTTATTAGATTAATCTCATTTTCAAACCGAGTGAGAAGAAACTGAAACTTTTGTTGATACGAACTTCATAGATTTGGAATATTTGGCAAACACATTTCTTATTACTTAGATTAAAATTATTCGAATATCTCTGGAAACAGAATATGGCATATTCAAATGTATACGTCAAATTAATAAAATTAGCAATGACAAAAGCCAGCCAAAAATGTAATTCTATTATTCCGTTTTGAAAGAATAAGGACAAAAATAACCTATATCAGTATCTAAATCAGAATAACAAAGATCTCCTGGTTGAAGTCAATTGAATCCATTATTCCCAATTGGGCTCAGTTTAGTCGCCGGGCCCTCGCTGGGTAATGCACCTCTCCTGTCAAATACAACAACGCATAAAAATATGCACCTCAAATCACCTTGCAAATTTTACAGAGACTAATAACAACAAAAATTTTCTTGTGAAATCTTCAAATTTACGTAGAATTTGTCTCTACGTTTACATTTAGAAATTCTTTGTCCTTAAACTCAACATGTCAATTAATTATGCAACATGAAAAATAATATATCCCTGAAAAGTATAAAAACAAAATATATATTAATAAGTAATGCGTTTTGTTAAAAAAAATATGTTTCCGGGAATTGATTGTTCCAGAAAGAGGTTCCAGAGCATGAGGTTCCTCAAATTACGCGCCAGGAACTCGTCAGCCTGTAAGAACCATGGTATACAGTTTTATTAAAAAAGAATGAACCGATTTCATGATAAATTGCTCAAGCTGTCAAGTTCTCAAGCATATTTATGTAATGAGTTAGTGACCATTTGAAAGAGGAGTTTTCTATGGTTTGGTCACGTCATATCTCCGGCAACGTTTAATTGTTTGTTTACCCCAGGAATGGCGAGTCCTCAGCAAAAGGCGTTCTGCGTTCTCGAGTTCGCAAAAACAAATACGATTTTCACGGTGCAGCGTACATTTCGAAGG
>OZ010576.1:126893864-126963864 GCA_963932145.1 Acanthosepion lycidas | reverse complement strand
AAATATACAATATTAATGGTAATAATAGCCGTTTTCCTATAAGGAAACATTTGGCATTCATTGACGGAACAGTCAGGACTGTTTTGGTTTGAAATGTATAAAATCTTTCTCTGAAAACTCTTTTTTAGGAAAACAGTTTTCGCGAGTACAATAGCTGTTACCGATCTTGCATTAGCGAAGGCTTCCTTTTTAACATTGTTTTTAAAGCCCTTTGTAATCATAACATCTTGTTTATGCCATTATTTTCTCTTCCAGTTATGTATGATATCCATTTTAGTTGTTGCTGATGTTGTTAGTCCACAGGTGATGTGGTTTCTTTTATTTTGTACAGTTCTTTTCTGTGATTGTGTAGCGTCAATCCACAGGAGGATCTTTGCCAAACCCTCTTTATTCCCTGAAACACTTTTGCGCTATTGATCATAGGAAGCGTTAGTATACAGCTGACAGTTTAGATATTTCTGAACGGGTTTGGCACTATGCATAACATCCATATGAGAGTCTGAATCTGAATAGATGATTCAAGTTTTCAGGTTGTTATTTTGGTTCGTGGCAATTTGCGGAGTTGAGTGAAATTACCTCGAGCACAACCTATTCTATGTTTAATTTCTTTTTCTTCTAAACTTATACAGGGTGTCCATAAAGTTTGGGTACACTTTAAAAATTTTATAACTTTATTTGTATTTGCGATAGAAATAATTTGTAAAAAGGATTAGAAAGAAGTAAATCTATATGTTTTAAGTTTTTATTGAAATTTTTTAAAAGTTTTCACATGTCCTCCATTATTAGCAATACAAAGGGTAATACGATTTTGCAGTTCACGGAAAACATTTGCCAACTGATTTACAGTAATGCCTGAAATCACATTAGTTATTTTAGTTATACATAAAACTTGTTACATTAGACTTTATAACACTTTTTACAGATCCTTTCTATCGCAAATACAAAGAAAGTTATAAATTATTTAAAGTGCACACAAATGAAATGGACAAAGTCCGACAATTATTTTAAGACATTTTTTATGTTTATATATTCTTTTTTATAGATACATATATTTAAGTAAATGCTCTGTTTATAATAAACAGTATTAACAATATTTACCGGCCTGAATGTCCGAGAAAATATGCGTCCTCCAACAGGAATCGAACATGTATCCTATACGGAACCCACATGTAGCCTGACGTGCTTTTACCGATTTCGCCACAGAAGAGCGTTTGGTGAGCAAGGTCGATTTTACTACTTTTAAAAGGTAAAAGCACGTCAGGCTATATGTCGTTTCCGTATAGGATACAGGTTCGATTTCTGTCGGACGACGCATATTTTCTCTGACAATTTCTCGGACATTCAGGCCGGTAAATGTTGTTAATACTGTTTATTATAAACAGGGCATTTACTTAAATATTTGTATCTATAAAAAAGGTATAAACATAAAAATGTCAATATATATATATATATATATATATATATATATATATATATATATATATATATATATATATGCACACTCATCCAAATCGATTTTGTATGTGGTGACATTTAGGGAGACATTTATAGCAAGTGAGAAAAAGAGTCTTTTTCTGATATTATTATATAAAAATAAATTTTATTTTCATTGAGTCTAGTACAAAGCAAAGAAGCGATGAAGAAAGTAATTAAAAAAAAATCAATCTTATGCTAGGCCCCGCGATCTGATCGATTGATCGATTAATATCTGAGTAAAATATTACGGAACTTGACCTTGGACATCAATAAACACTGCACAAATGGTAATGTACTCAAACGCAGTCCAAAGTTCAAGGGTGATATGTACAAGGGAGGTAACTGCAACATACAAATCATATCGAAGCATTTATGGACGACATAAACAGAATGTTGTATTTAATCAAATATTTAGTATTCAAACAACTGGAAAACATTTTCATCACTCTCTCTGTGTTTCTCACACATAAAGATACACGTATTTTCCACAACAAATATTTATTCCTTAACATGATGATATTTTTTCTTTCAAAGAATTCTGTTATAAACATTAATCACTTAGATTGAATATAAAACTGAAATGCTTAGGTCAAAATTCAGCTAATAATTGCAACTTAGCCTGCGGAATTATTGGTGTATTCTGGTATATATATATATATATATATATATATATATATATATATGTGTGTGTGTGTGTGTGTGTGTATATATATATATATATATATATATATATATATATATATATATATATATGTGTGTGTATATATATATATATATAGTAGTAGTAGTAGTAGTAGTAGTAGTCTATACAAGTGTTTTAAACATTGACTTTACCAGCCAACAGATTGGGAAGTCCTTACTAAGAAAATATGCGCCTCCCAGCAGGAAACAAAGCTGTATTCCATTTTGCCATCAGAATAACCACGCCTTTAACTGAAATGTGCCACAACCAATTAGGCCACGGGGAAGCATCATGATGAAACATTCTTCAATTTCCTATTTAAAGAAATCTCCCGTCTTTATATTTCGAAGCCTATATTTTCTAGCCTTATTTTCGTAGCTCACATTTTCTAGCTTTGTTTTCGTAGCCCATAAATTTTACCTTTATTTTAAGTATTTTTAAATAGATATTTTTAAAAATTATTTGTTCTTATAAATGTAATTTTTAGTGCGTAAACGTGTTTAAGCTACCTGTTATTTTAAACTATTAAATTTATGTCAACCGGACTGGGTATATTTAGGCGGCAATTTCTTTTATATGTACAAATTGCTTAAAAACCAACAAAAGTTTCTTTTCCTTGATCTTTCAGGGAATGTTGTAAAGTTGTAGGGGGACACCCTTCCTAAAATCTAACCGAGTGACCAAACATCATTGTCTCATCTAAAACTACAATTTTTTATGTTCATTTATTTATATATATATGAAAATATATATATTGAATATTCCTACATTTATGATGTATAGATGAATATATATTGTAATGAAAAATATACGCAGGTGTAGGCTTTAAAAAAGCTTTATTCAACTGAGAAAACGAAGTTCGCCTTGACTTTTTATAGTCCTAGTAAATAGAAATAGCTCTCTCGAATAGGAGAGTAACAAAACAAGGGGAGACCACTCTTGATTATTCATAATGTATATATTTAAATTTACATCTAAGAAAGAGTTTTGATTTCTTTCAAATGGACTCCGATATGATAAATATAATGAACTGAATTTCTTTAAATATATTTTTGGATTTAAGATGTATGTCTTTAAATATTCAATATTTTTATTGTATTTTAATAATATTAGCTTTGTAAAATAATATTGCAGGCCAACCAAAAATGATGAGAAATAACCTCTGAGTCGAATGTTTGTGTGAAAAGAATAAAAAGGTACTCTCATTTCAGTCAGTTATGTGCCATGCGTAACTGACTGAAATAAGAGTACCTTTTAGTTCTTTTCACACAAACATACGACTCAGAGGTTATTTCTCATCATTTTTGTGATGAAAAGTGGGATTTTCATATGTAGATTCAGCGGAAGTTTCTATGATTCCAACCAAATGTAATGTCGGAGTTTCTCCTCAAACTATGTTTATGTAAATGTAAAATTCTGTTTTGAGAATATTTAAGGGATGTTTTGAATTTCCATACATTTATCAAATTGAAGTACTGCACCAGGACTTCTTGAAAAGCTATGGTTCCTTAATTAGTTGGAAAAATATTACTCTTACTTAACAGAATAAAATTACAAATTATAAAACTCAACTTAAGAAGAGAGCGATATAATAATGAATAAAGAATTCTTAAAAATTCATTCGGTCAGGTGATAATTTATTTTGTGGACTTCAGACTTCCATCTCTTCAGAGTACTTTTACAAAAAAAAAAAAAAAAAAAATACGTCCATTCTGCTCTCCCATTTCTTTGTTGGATAATAGAATCTTCAGATGGTTACTGTATTTTCTTGATGGAAACCATACTCCAGTCATGAAGTGGTTAAACTTGATACATGTATTTTTTTTTCCTTTGAAATCCAAAGATTATTCTGCCCGCATCATTAGTGACTTGCTTGCTCAATTGGATGATGTCAAAAATTGAAGAAACAATTGCTTTAATTCAATTTCTACTTGCTCATTAAAATAGAAATCTGTTATATATCTCAATAAATATGTTACAAGATTTTTTTCACATTAAATATAATTTATGAGAGAAATGAATGTTAAGAAAATTAATGGAAGAATACATTAAACATTTTCATCACGTGTTACGATTGACATCTCCCTAAAATGAAAACCATTTCGGAAGGGGGTTGGAATTTTCAAAACAGAGGACCTCGGAACCTTTGGAAAAATTCCTAACCAAGTGTCCGTGGATTACCTTAGGGTCATTCTCTCAAACAGAGTTCCACGTACGCACAAAGCCGATTTAAATGTTTGGCAATTTGAGCGATATGGATTGTTAAAGATAGAAGAAAAGAAAGGAGAGAGAGAGAAGCTGGTCAAGTAGGCAAGATTTCGAAGGTATTCCAGCTGTTCGCATTATATTACATATAATATTAAAAAAAAAAATACAAAACTTACGCGTAATTAAAAAAAAACTTCGTCGATTCTCAAAAGGCGGAACAAAAACGTGGACCGCATTAATTAATGCGTGGACCATCCTTCAGCATAAAAAAGAGAGGCAATCCTGCATTTTGCAGGGCGGTTTGCAACCCTATCGCGTGATTTTAAAGAGTTGAAGAGGAATAGTAAAAGAACTTACGTATGGCATCGCACAGTTAGCACATGACTTACCTGGAATAAAAAGAAAAGAAATTATATAATTGTAGTCTTTTTATTCAAAGAGAAAATATTAGGAGGAGTTAATTACTATACATGTTTTTCTAACATTTCTTTAATTGCAGTTTTTTTTTAGAATTTTTTTTCAGTACAAACAAGGCGATAAATCCTCTAAGACTCAAGTGGTTAGTGAGTGAGAATGAAAAAAGAAACAGTTGTTCTTTTTTATTATTGTGTAGAATCAAAGAAGTCTGGCTGCGAAAATAAAAATCAAGTTATTAGGAAGATATTATTTCAATACACACTGTCGAATAACGACAATTGGATGATAGTCTATTGTTTCTTATTTACGAAACTTAGCTTCTTTGCAACATCTTAGAAATCCGAGAAAGTCAATTAAGAGCGAAGTTATTAGCGCAGTTGTAAATCAGCACGTTAACCATTACACAATTCTGAAGGAAATTACTTTCATTTACTTTACTTTCAACTGAAATCTTAATTACTTGCTTTATTTACATTATTCGGACTGTTATCCTCATCTTCGTTGCTATATTCATAACGTTTCGACCGTTGTACGCTCCAGCCTTCTTCAGGATCAGTATATATCTCTGAGATGAGGTATTATGATTACTTATATTATTTACATTATTCCGTCTGTTATGCTCATCTTTGTGAATATGGCAATGAAGATGAGGATAACAGCCTGAATAATGTAAATAATGCAAGTAATAGTAATAACTCATCTCAGAGATATAGACAGATATTTATTAATTTATTAAGTTTAGCTTACATATGAAACAAGACCGTACGTACGGAGAGATTTGGAAGATTAGAACTCACTACATAGTTATAAATGAACTAGTGTGACACACTTATTAACAATTACAACAAGTCGAAGTGCCCAATGAAGTATTTGAAAATTAGGATATTAGTTTTATTTAGAATAGAATTACTTCTAAACTTTACTATTATTTATTTTGAATAAAAGTCTATTTAGAATTAATGCTATACCAGACAAATAGGTTTGCTAAGTATTGAAATTAAAACAAAGTATATTTGATTTGACATATATATTTCAGTTAGATGTATCTCCAAAAATGTTTTACCATGTGACCTGATGTTCTCAGATACCTATCTCCTGGGACAGGTTGTCAGTTCCGTTAGGACAAATAAATCTACGTTGAGACTATCGAACTCTGAACAAGGCTGGTATGTATAGAAGATATTTTACGAAAAGAAAATTTTCAGAATGAACCCCGCGCCCACAAAAAGAACGGGGAACAAAAGTGAAAAGCGACCATTGAAAAACGCGTTTCTTTCTTCCGCCTGATGGGAAAAAATAATCTTTCAAAATGCACGATCTATTAACCGACAGTGCGGATGAATTTCATACCTTTCGAGGCGTTACGGCTTCTGAGTGCGTTCGAAAAGAACCAACAGGAATCGTCAGAAAAATTCAAGAATTATTCTCCTAAGGTTAAGTCTGGAGAAAGATTGATTACGTTTGCGAACTCAGACAGAACTTATATCAAACATAAGTGAAAAACCATGTGAAGTTTTATTTTTAGAGTTGAACCTTCTTATCTGTGCGTAACTTGTTGAGGCAATCTATTAGATTTGCTTATATGTGTATTTTCACATACATATAAGCGAAAAAGGAAACGTTTTTTGCTGTCTAATATAAAACATATTTCCTACTTTTAAAGAATTAAATACGATTTTGAAAACAGTAGATCAGCAATGCTTATTTTGTTTAACTGAATTTAAATAATACTCAATCCATAACAGAAATAAGACCTCAAATATGGCTTTATTTCTTTCATTTAATATACAGGGTGGTTCGAAATAATAATAATAATATAATTTTCTGTTTCAGATGGCTGACACGAGTCCATACATTTTGAAAAAGAGGCTGTTTGCAAGTGTATGGACACATGATCGTGAATAAACTGAATCCAGTACATGTGATTTGTATTACTGTATTGTTCTTCTATTGTTTTAATTACTTTTCAAGATTTTCTGTTCACCCTGTCGAACAGTATTTCCCAATGTGGATGCTATCTCCCCCTTGCATGCTCTGTTATGCTGAAAGAGGGCACTGGGAGTTTTTTTTTATTTCATTTAGAGGACGGGGAACTTAATAGGACGGCCGGTCATTTATCCATTTTTATTTCAAATTTCCAAGATTTATTCAATATTTGTGTTTCTGAAATATTGTCTCATTTGCTACACCTAATTTATTACCTCTTGTTTTATCTTCCCTTAGAAAACCTTATTTAGCAGAAAAACCTTTTAAGTTAAGAACCGTCACGGTACTTGTTTCACTCTTACAACACCGGAACATAGTGTAAGAGCCTTAGCCAGTAAGGACCAAAGACAACCACCGGATTGTAAAGATTGAGATAAGCTATCAAATGAATCTAGAGTAAGAGCCTTAGCCAGTAAGGACCAAAGACAACCATCGCATTGTAAACATTGAGATAAGCTATCAAATGAATCTAGAGTAAGAGACTTAGCCAGTAAGGATCAAAGTCAAACAGCACATTTGAAACAATGAGATAAACTATCAAATAAAAGTTTGTTTTTTAACATTGTTATCACTAGTATATATAACAGAAATGAAAACAATATTAAAATTATTTTTGATCTAATACCTAAGTTATCGTGCTATGAAATCTGTATAATATTTAAAGTTTAACACTTTGAACACTGACTACCGCTTTCCTGACGACAGAGGAAAACAACGTAATGCCCAGCCACAGGTTGAACAGCGGTAGAGAAAATGACTTAATGCTCAGCCACACGTTGAACGGTGGGTAAACATTGTAACTATATTTATATCTACCGTTTTAACATTACATACCAATTATTTACGAATTTGACTCAGGAGATCAAGCAGAAGGGTTAATATTGTTCGGGAACGCAGGGCTCAAAGAGTTAATTTGACAGTTCGACCAAACTTCTGTTGTGAGTTGAAACGACTACATTCTACACACTTTGCTGGAAAGCACATTGATATTGCTTGTTTCTCTCACTAAATAGCTGTGTTGTATTTTGTAGCATTCGACCAAAGATTTACATGTAGAAAAGTAAAATTCAAGCTGGTAGAGTTATTTATTTATCTGAATAGTATAGAAATAGACAACGGGGAAATTTGAGAGAGACAACAGAAGGCGCATAAGATTAGCGAATAATACGCAGATTAGAAAAGGATAGGAAGATTTCGTTAGAAACAAAGAAAAGAGTGCAGAATTCCAATATAATGCTGGTGTATTTATTCACTGGTAAAGAAGAAACCGACAACGACAGTGATGTCCTATCGACGAATGCTAAGAATATCCTGGATACATGTGAGTGAGCAACGAGGAAGTTTTAATGAACCTCGGAACTACAAACATATTTGGACAATCACAAAGAAAAAGCTTAAATGTTTGGGAAGTATACTGCCGACATATTTGTCTATAGAATTTTGCACTCACAGGACGTATTAAACGTGATTGAAAAAGTGGACTGACTATTAGCATTTTATCTAAAGGGTAACAGACCATATAAAATGGATGGGAAAGGGTCATAACTATTTGAGTCAGAAGATGCAGGTAATTTAGATGAGACATGATCACCCGCATCCTGAATAGACATGTTACATAGAAGTAAAAGAAGAAGAAAAGAACGCTTATGTAACGATTACAAGAATTTTAGAAACGAGGCTTTCATTAATGTTTGTAACGTTCTGTTTGAGAAAAAAAAAACAGAAAAATTATGCTTTTTAACCAGTTATGACTAAGAAGTATAAAAAAAAAACATATCGTTATTTTATATATTGCATGCAGTGTGAAGTTTAGATTTTTTTTTTTCTAAATAATACTACGCTAATAAAATAACTGGTATGAAAATTATAGACACAGAAAGAAAGCGGCATAAATTAAGCAGAGCAATCATTATTCTTCTAATCTCTCTTCAAAAACAAAAAAGAAAAGAAAAGAAAAGAAAGAAAAAAAAGAGATAAGTACGGGCGACTTTCTCAGTTACTTTTCTGTAAGTCTGGGTTGCTAAGTGCAATTTTTAAATTGGGAAAGAACTCTTCCCAACTTCCTCTTCTCTACCCTCCTCAGATTTCGAAGCGATCCACCCACTTTCTTGCAATTCCTGCCCTGGATGGACGGTTGAGTGAATGACAGAGGAGTGGGAACTAAATAATCGTGTCCCCACAACTTTCCCATCTTAATCCATCTGCTAGAACTATCATTAGGATGTCTATCATTGAACAGACACTAGTCCCTTAGTTATAGTGTCAAAAAGAGGTACTTTAACGAAACAAGGTGCAGTCATGCCTCACTTGAACTTACTCATGGCCAGTGTTTTAGGAACAAGACAAAGAATATATTGTGGGTATTACAGATTTTACTTGTAAAAGATTGTAGGGAAGCACCGGCGTCTCACAGAAGGAAGAGGAGCTGAAAAGTGTTCGGTTTGATAAAGAAAGAATTTCAAAAAAAAAAAAAAAAAGATTTGATATTTGGTCAAAAGATATGACTGATAAGTTTTCAGCATTACCTCATGAATGATCCTTTTTTAAATAATGATGTTTGGTCGAATTTATTTTAGAAACGTGTCTTATTCCGACACGAGACCACCAACTGTTTAAACTACAAGGTATTCTTAATGAGTCATGGAACCAAATTCTTATCAGATTCGACGACAGATTCACCTTAGGAATCACACAAGAAACTTTCTCTTTTGCATATCATCATCATTATTCAACCGTAGTCGGCATCGTCAAGCCAATGTGAACGATCATTTCTTTAACTGTATAATATGTGCTATGCCAGGGCTATATCCAGTTTGAATTCAGAATTACGTTCTCCTAGACCGGTTGACACCCAAGGCTATCCTGCTATTTAGCCATATCTGGTGAGCGCAGAAGATGATTCATAACTTTCCCACTTGGTATTAGCACGTAACTGAAAGTAATGTATCTGATTGCAATTCGAACTCGATTTCCGATTCCTAAAGCCGAGCCATCTATTACTCCACCTTGCCTACTTTTGCATAATAGATTCCAAGTAGTGTTAAATGAGTGTTACTGGTACTCGAGCTAAATTCAAACATAGAGAATATTTTGAAAATAAAATGGTGTGGAACATCTATTCTTCTCAAGGTAATATTATTTAGCAACCTGCAAAAATTTCTCAATCTTTCAGTTTTGAAAAGTGGAGAATGAAGGTCCAATAGAAAACCGTTTTCTTTTTTTAATAATAAACTCTAGAAATGTATCATACGCCTAACAAAATAAATTAAATAAACAGATGTACAGATTTCATCAATTCACGATTTGGGGATTGATGGGCATCAACAGGAAAGACAAAGACTTTCAAATGTAATGCTAATTTGCATATCTTTATATTCAATACCCCGTTATCGGGACTAGGAATGCGATGAATTCATCCCTTGTAGGAGGGAAAAACGCCCCCAAAAGTGTTCACATTCCAGGTAGATCCTTGCAAACCAATATCTACCATAAGGGCCAAGGGTAAACCGGGCCGCTGTCTACCATCTCTATTTATTCACGGGGCTTTATGCCCTATAAAAGTTATAACTGACATTAAATAACGCAAGAATATGCTGTTAAATTAAATAAATGGAGATTCGGGCGCTAACAGGACGAACGGAAAACAAAAACAGCAAGTGATATATTTAACGATTTTGTGCGAATGAATTTTACAAAAAGAAAGAAGGGCGGTAAACTGTGAAAAATGACTCAGAACAACAAATAGATGAAGTAGTGGAGAACCATAATCTCCCACGTCCAAAATTTACATGGCATATTAAAAAATAATAATGACAATTTACTATCAAGAAATAAGAACAAATTGCAAGAACAGAATATAATATGGAAATTTGTCGCAACTGTTAGATTATTACGGTTTAAAAGTTAAAATGACTACTTCGAATGAGACAGTGGAAACTATGTATTAGAATCTTTCCCATTTCTTTCGTCGTAAAAATTCAAAAACATTTGCACAGCACCTTGTATAATGTTGTAAAATAAATCTTATCTTTCCTTTCCCTTTTCAAATATTTTCATTAAATTCCGAAGTCAAATATAAATATGGAGAGGCAGAAACTGTAAATTCTATATGAATCGAATTCTTTAAATCAACACAAACTTCAAGAGGCATCGATTGAGTAAAAGTCACGGTTTTGTTACATAATTTTGAGACCGACAGAATGATATAAAACTAGTATTAAAAAATAAGTACACATTTTAATAACATAACTTTTATACGCGCTAGAAATACTGCATTTGTATCCACGGGAATTTAAAAGTACACGACTATACATAAAAAAAGAAATATCTAGAGCTGATCAATATTCATTGATTTATTCTGAAAACTAAGTAACAACTTAAAACTTAACAGGCAACATCACTCTAATGTTAAATACTTCATTTGCATGTCTCTTAAATAAAATTAAAAATATACCGTATTTTCCGCTATGGAAGACGCACCTTAATAGTGGAAAGAAATTTCTAAGAAAAAAAAAAGCATTCTCATACAACAAAACATTCACCATGCTTCCGTTACATAATGGCGTCACGTATTGTTTACATTAATCACTCGTCCGATTTTGTTTGTATGACAATGGCATTTTAGTCAAGATCAGAAAGGCTCCCGCCGCTTCTAATAAACAGAGCTTGTTTAAAGTTGCGGCTCGGCTTCAGGAAGGTTTATAGTCTTGGAAATACTTGTAACAGCTAAGTATTGAGGTTACATCATAGAAAAGACTGGATTAGATAGATAGCTTACATTATAGTGTAATGACTCAACATAAAAATCCAGGACACTGCCAGTCAAGCCAATTAGGTAACCATTGAAGCTTTCTTGAGCCTGGGCGTTGATTTACATTCGTCTTCGAAGCTGCACACATATTTTGCAGGATATTTTTAGGAAAACATTGCGTCTTTTTAGCCGAAAAATATGGTACTTAAAATCTTGTACGGCATCTATTGTATTTCCAATTTAATTCGGTGGCTGATACTAATAGGAAAAACTCACGACGAGATGCTGTAAGCTGTGTTTTATAGGCCAATATATAATCTAATGCATTTCCTTACAAAAATGTGAAATCAAATATTTTCCCTGTTTGTATGTAAATACGAGAACAGGCGACACCATGAAATGACGCAAATTGTCATATATTCTTCTGTGTTTCACCAGTTTTTCCGAAGTGCTTATTCTTTACCTTTAAATTTATTCTTTAAATTTCCTATTTTCTCTATATTGTCATTACACTTTTACTGACTGACTAGATTTTTCACTCCTCTATCTCTTAGTGAGAGAGGAGTTTACTCTTTCAGTCAGGCTCAGCTGTCATCGCTCAACAGCTCTTATCCTTCAGTATCTGTCTATATTTCTGAGTTGAGGTATTATGTACACTGTTTACATTATTCTTACTATTATCCTCATTTTATCACCATATTTATTACAACGTTTCGGCCGTTGTACGCTCCAGCCTTCTTCAGTATGTGTCTATATTTCTGGAATCAGGTATTATGTACACTATTTACATTATTCGGACCATTGTCCTCATCTTTGTCGCCATATTTATTACAACGTTTCGGCCGTTGTACGCTCCGGTCTTCTTCAGCATCAGTTTATATTTCTGAGATGTGATATTATGTACACCATTTACATTATTCAGACTATTGTCCTCATCTTTGTCGCCATATTTATTACAACGTTTCGGCCGTTGTACGCTCCGGCCTTCTTCAGGTGGTTGGAATATCGAACTAAACCCTTTATTTCGCTCAAGGACATATCGCAAGGTAGATAAAGGCGTTAGTTAGATCCAGTGACAGGACCCAAAGAGTGTGAGTTTAATACTCGGTTAAGGCAGTGGAGAACTTGGAGAGGGGAATTAACAGGAGATAACTGACAATTGGCATCCATTAAACATGGCACATGGAATTAGAACAGTCTACCCCAGTGAGCGAAATAAAGGGTTCAGTTCGACATTCCAACCACCTGAAGAAGGCCGGAGCGTATATCGGCCGAAACGTTATAATAAATATGGTGACAAAGATGTTGATAATAGTCCGAATAATGTAAATTTTGAAGTATTGTCCTGGAGTAAAACATAAAATGGCGTACGGATTCATGAAGATTTGAAGTGTACATATGTCACCGCGGACGTGTCCAGTAAACGAGCGTACAATAGAAGAGACAAGCATAATCATCAAATCAAATATCCATAATCTTTTCTCGACGGTAAAATTACTGAAAATCTACAATTATGAATCCAAGATTAAGCACTCTTCCAGCCTCATTTCCTAGTGTGATTTACCGTTTCACATTGTTAAAAATACTAGTACAAGCCGAAATGTTATGTGCCGTGTAAAGTAGTAGTTTAATGGTTTGCTAGCCTTCATGGTTCTGTGGTTTCTGCTTGAGAAACTGGATTTTTGTTTCAGATTTTTGGTCCTGTGTAAAGGTGTGTTTTACTGGTGTGTTGATCTTCATGGTTCTCCGGTTTCAATATCTAGTACTCGTTTTCGCTTAAAATATCACACAACGAATCTCGCCCGGGCATCGAGATACAAAACGCTCTCGCCACAAGAAATGTATGGGAGCACAAATATGCAAAAATATATCAAACAAAGAAACAACACAGGAATAATAATCTACGTAGATTTTTTTAAGCGTTTCACCCCAAGGAAGGCGGGAAGATACTAGCACGCATGGGGTTAGAGAGATTTGGAGCGAGTGATAGAGGAAAGGATGAAGAGAAGGATAAGGGATAGATGAGAGCATCTGGAGATGTCGATTGACATTAAATTTGAATAATTGGAAATTATATCAATTAGGAAAAGAGGAAGAGGGAAGGGAGTTTCACAGGCGAGAGGTGCGAGACATGAAGCTATTGCAGTAGAAGAGACGGCTACATTTAACACAGCCAGCGGGAGATGGTCCTTAACGTAAACTCCAAGGTCATGCATGTGGGTTTGAGATTTTTTTCTAAGGAGGGGGAGGTAGCAGGGGATTGAAAGGTCAGAGAAGGGTATATATATATATATATATATATATATATATATATATATATATATATATATATATATATAATCTTAGAACACAATCCTATAATTGCATATCTGATTCAGATAGGAAACCTGAAAATATATGTGCTACCAATTAGATACTGCAGTACTCTGGATGCTTTCACTCTGCTTCAATTGCAGATAGGTAATAAGCCTGGGAAAATGTGAACCTCAAAGATGAGGAAGACATTTGTCGCAACAGAAATGTGGTTCTACAGGAGAATGATGAGGATACTTTGGACTGAACCTGTGAGTAACGTCGAGATTTTAGAGAAAATGAAAACAAAAAGGCAACTTATATTTAACATCATGAATAATCATATATTTAATATCATGAATAATCAGTTGAAATTAGTAGAACACAAAATGAAGAAGGAGAACTTGGAAAATCTAATGCTCACAGGACAGATTAGGGGTAAAAGGAACAGATGAAAATAATGTATAGCATAATTGATGAGCTTAAGTAAATGCATGGCGGAAGAGGCTTTTGGAGAAATGACGAAAAGATAATATTTATTAAGAGCTACAAAGGAGAGGAAATTTTGGAGAGTCGCGATCGCCTAATTCCGAAGGAAACACTGCACATATAGAAGAAAAAGCTGTGACAAATTATTTTTGGCAGATATAGGACTTAGGATTTTACAGAGCATGATTACAGAATGATTCCATATTGATTGATTCATGGCTTGTCAAACATTGCCGGTTATCTAAATCCAGAAAATATTTTTTAAATTGTATAAATTTTCTATTTTTTTTAGATAATAATGGTTTTGCGATACAAGTTTTATTACTTAACCCATAGCTTGGAGGAGAAGAGGTGGATTCATACCTTTTCCAAAGTCAGTGAATATACTGAACACGACGGGGATTGGAACTCGGCCCTCCGATTAACAATTCGGAGCCGTTGTCAATTTATTTAACCGCACATCCAAGCTTACAACACCTGGTATTCCAAACCGGTCACCCATCTAGGTTGTGACATGTTTCGACGTTGCTTAACTTCGGTGATAATACGGAAACCGGTGTTTCTACGTGATGTGGAGCCACAACCGAAAGAATTGCACCTTTAGAAACGTGGGTCTATGATGCACCAACTCTTTTAATAAGTACCAGGAATATATTATTAGGTTGGTGCAAAAATAATGTCGTTTTCTCACATATGTTACTATGTGAGAAAACGACATTATTTTTGGAGTGAAAGTGGGCATTCCTAGTACGAAATAGAGACTAGGTCTTCTTCGAGTGGTAAGGATGCTAGCCAATAAACAATGAGATTACTCCATCGATGGGATTAATGCATTCAGATATTGCAGTGAACATTGGGGGTGTAATGCAAGGTGACACCTTCTTGCAGCAACACTTTTCTCAGTCTATGTCCATTTGCTTTTATCACATGACTTCGAGGACAGTGAGGAGGAAGTAAGCTTGAGATTATAAAAATAAAAGATAATGTTCAATCTCAGAAGGTTTAATACCAAATCCAAGATCTTTGATTACTTGATCCGAAATCTGTTGTATGCACTCGGGGGTAGATTTGCAGTTTTTAACTGATACATTCTTTGACGTTTGTGATACTTCTGGACTGAGGATTAGCCTAAAAAAGCGATGTTTACTCCTCCACTTGATATAATCTACAAAGAGCAATCAATAATTGTACAAAATGCTCTGGATACTGAGATTTCTGTTTTGAGAAATTATTTAACTATTAAATTTAATCTATTAGCTTCAAATTAAATCTAAAATAAATACTTCAAGAAAGATCTTCAATTTTTTTAAAAATTCAGAAGGTGAGTGTTGCATTTGGTGAATTAGAAAATAGAGTTTGATCATTTAGAGGCCTTGCTATCAAGACTAAAGTAAGTGTACATACTGTTGTACGCTTCTGAAACATGGACAACATACAGAAGGTATATAAAATGGCTAAAAATATGACTGCAACATCAATGAAAGAATAATAATCTTCAACCAGATATGGTGGACAGGAAATGTTTTGAGAATGGCGGATAACACTATTCACAACAAAAAAAAAAAGGTTTTCGGAGAACTTAAAACAGGAGGCTAGGAAGAGGGTCTAATGATAATCCGAAGGATAATCTGAATGCATTTAATATGGATGTGCAGCTTTGGGAAGAACTGACTTTATATCGTGCAGAGTGGAGGTACTTTAATAGTGAGGGACGCAACGCCTTTGAGGATGAATGTGGAGCTACCTAATATATATATATATATATATATATATATATATATATATATATATATATATATTTCGATTATAGGTGCTGTTAAACTTATAATTACATAATTACATGATGTGTAATAACACATTTCTCATAGCATTTTTTCGGATTACATCTATATTTTCGTTGCCCTCAAATCTATTTCCATACCTGAGGATGTCTGTAGGAACAGACGAAAGCTTGTAAAAACTTAAAAAGACCTTATGAAACTGGAATTTATAAACAGGGATCATATCATTCATATACAGGTTCGGGTTAGTGTAACTTATTGAAATTGTTTGCGAAGATGTATTCTAGCCATTTAAATCATTAACCTCTATATTTGTTTTTTGTATGAATGATTCATGTAATTATAAATTAAACTGCACCTATAATCGAAATATATATCTATATATATATATATATATATATATATATATATATATATATATATAGTTAAGTTATAAGGAACTTGGTAAACCGAATTGGTAAATCCAAAGAGGATGAAATCCTGAGAGCTCAATGTGAGGACAGAGCTAATATGTAATGAAAAACAAACCACTTTAAGGTACCATTACGATAATTTATTTCACCTAAATCCTTTTTTAAGGATTCAGGATCATCAGGTAAAACTTCCAACAACGAATTGAGAGAAAAGATGGGATTAGAAATTGGTGGGTAGTGTAATTTTTGTAATTTAATAGAGGGGGTTGAGAGTGGTAGTTAAACAGACAATATAAAGTATAGGGAGGGGTTAATTTATATATATATATATATATATATATATATATATATATATATTGAGAGAGATCTCAACAATCAAAATTAATTGTTCAGTGATTGTATCTATACGTTAGGAGGATTGAGAGAAAAAATGATATGTGCTCTAACAAAACAGGAGAAAGAAAAACTTTGGACAGTTTCTCTACAATTTTTATTTGGATATTTAAAAATTAAACAGAAATGACTTATCTGATGAATTGAATACAAGTTGTTTGAAAACATTCTTATAGCCAAATTATACATAATATCCATGCGTCTTCATATAAAATATAAATGTTTACTTGCATTTCTCTGTAAATAAGTGCATATATATATATATATATATATATATATATATATATATATATATATATATATATATATATATATCTATATATACACATACATATATATATATATATATATATATATATATATATATATATATATGGTAGTATGAGTGTGTGTGGGTATGTATTTTTGTGTATGTGTGCGTGTGTCTATATTTCTCTTTACTACTACACAAGCTAAAAAATGTGTGTGTCTTTCAGGGTGCGTGCCTGTGCGTATGTGCGCTAATTTATAGGAAAAAATTAAAGCAAAATTGATAGATAGGGAATGACCAAAGACCTTATATACATTTAGGCATAGTACATCTCAACTCAGGAATTTTCGAAACCAAAAGCTGATCTCTGCTTCACTGACTTTCGAGACAGATTTTGGCAGGTTCCATGGCTAGGATTCAAAGGCCAGGAATCATAAATATTTTGTGTGATGCTTTCAATCGGAAATATTAAAGAAAATGTATATCAAAAAGAAACAGATGAAGTATGGTATCGCTGTATTTTTTTTCCATTGTAAAGGAATTCATATCATTTTGGTAGCGAAAGAATTTCAATAACACAGAATCTGCTCTTATTTTATTATTTCTTTATTATTATTATTATTATTATTATTATTATTATTATTATTAAAATTCTTTGTGTTGCCTTCAGAATTTATTTAATCATATTATCACCCATTTCTAGTCTATTCCGGTCTGTTGTTACGTATTTGAATAAGTAGCTAATTCAGAATTGGAAAATAATTTTATAGTATTTTTCTAATATTTTTATCTTATTATCATTATTTTCTTTTCTTAAAAAATTTATTTCACTGTATTCTTGATTTCAAATTTTGTCTTTAGATAATATTTGTTTTCCATTTGCCAGTTTAAAAATTTTTTTTCGTTTTATTTTCATTGATTTTTCTATTTTTTTTTCTATCTTTCTATTTCTCCCTGTTTTTTTTTTTGCTCCTCTCTCTCTCTATCTCTCTCTCTCTCTGTTTTTTGTTTATTTCATCTTCTAGATCAATTTTTCTTTCTTTCTTATTCTCTCTCTATTTTTCTGTATTTTTTTTTATATCTTTCTGCTTCTCTCATTATTTTTTCTTTATTTCTGTTTCTCTCTATTTTTTCTTTATTTCTTCTTCCCTCTCTATTTTTCTTTCTTTCTTTCTTCTTCCCTTTCTATTTTTCTTTCTTTCTTTCTTCCCTCTAATTTTTTTTATTTCATTCTTTCTGCTTCTCTCCCCATGTTTTCTTTCTTTCTACTCCTCTCTCTATTTTTTCTTTCTTTCTTCCCTCTAATTTTTTACTCCTTTTTTTCTGCTTCTCTCTCCATGTTTTCTTTTTTTCTACTTCTCTCTCTATTTTTTCTTTATTTCATTCTTCTTCCCTTTCTATTTTTCTTTCTTTCTTTCTTTCTTTCTTCCCTCTAATTTTTTTAATTTCTTTCTTTCTACTTCTCTCTCCATGTTTTCTTTCTTTCTACTTCTCTCTCTATTTTTCTTTCTGCTTCTCCCTTTATTTTTTCTTTATTTCTACTTCCCTTTCTATTTTTAAGCTATTTTTTCCTTCCTTTCCTTCTTTCTTATATTTATATTTTGAATTTGCTATATTCTTTATAGTTCTTTTTAATCTACGTCTCATTCTTAATTTCTTCTTTTTTTTTTGCTTCTTTCTCTTTTTCATTCTTACATCAAATACATTTCATATTCTTCCATGTCGTTTTTAGTCTTATTTAAGATTTCGCATTCATTTCGTTTTTTTCCTTAATTGCTATTCTTCAGTTTGCTCTTTCTTATACTGCTTCCATTTTTTTTAACATTTTTAAAATTTCCCTTTTTTTATCTATATCTTTCTTTTTTTTTCTCTTTCTTCTTCTTACTGCCTTTCTTTCCAATTTCTCATTTCCTTTCCTTTGACTCTTTTCTGCCCTTTTTTCTATAACTTCAGTACTCTTCTCTCTCTGTTTAAGATTTTAATTCGATCTTCTTTCCTGTTAGTCCTTTTTTTTTTCTCTTTTCTCATCTTCTTTTTTTTTCTCATTCTTACTTTAATCTACTGTACATTTCATTTTCTATCCGTTTTTTTCTCTCTCATTCTTTCTTGACATTTTTTCATCGTCTTTTTTTTCTTCTTTTCTTCTTTTTTTTATTCGAGTCCTGCTTTATTTTCCTTCTGTTGATAATTGATCATGACAAGGATTACCGCCTCATTGGGTAAGGTGAACTCAGCCACACAAAGCCATCGTGAACTTGGATATATCTGCATAAGCAAAAAGAAAAAAAAAACTTGGCAGGCGAATAGAAGGCAATCTCAGTGTCGATCTTTGAAGGGGTCCGAGCAATATTTCTATCAAACTGAATAACACCGATCAATTTCGACTTATGTGAGGTCGTATATATGCGATTGGTATCTTCAAGGGAACAGGCTGATTACTAAAGACATTCACACAACTCATAGTCATTCACACACGCACACAACATTCACAGAAATAGAAGTCATTCATACACACACATATACACCGAAATTTGTATGCGGGTTTATAAATAAACAAACACACAAACACAGACATATCTATATCTATCTCTCACTCGCTCTCTCTCTCTCTCTCTATATATATATATATATATATATATATATATATATATATATGTGTGTGTGTGTGTGTAGGTACATTAAATAAAACGATATTGAAAACGATATTTTTTTGCCACCAATATTTTTAAACATAAATACTTTCTTTATATATACACCGAAATTTGTATGCTGGTTTATCAATATACAATCACAAACACACACATATATCTATATATATATATATATATATATATATATATATATATATATATATATATATATATATATGCGTGTGTGTGTGTAGGTACATTAAATATAAACCGCCTAATCTTGATAATGATATTTTTTGCCACCAATATTTTTAAACATAAATTTTTTGTTTATATATGCATCTAATTGGTGAATCGTCATCGTAATGATCGTGTATTATACAGTGAAATCTTCATTTAAAAATTCAGCTAATAATTTTGATTATCTTCCTCACTATATAGACACTGTTAACACTGATAAATGTGGTTAATTCGTCAAGCCAAAGTTTGAGTAAGATTTAAAACTATATTTGAAAAAAAAATACATGACACCCCAGATAAGCTTGTAAAGGAAAGCGATCAGAAAGAATTAACCTTCAACTGCCAGAAGACAAAATTTTGTCTGCAAGCGAAGACATCTCAAGATCAAACACTTACAGAAGTTGGAATATCTGGTATGTGATTTAACAGAGGATAGAATATATAACACTAAAATCCGAACACGCATTTGATTAGCCCAAATTTACATTCCAAAAGCTAAGCAAAGTATAAATTAACAGAAGAATTTCTTTAGAAACAAAGAAAAGAGAACTAAAATATTCTGTAATATCACATCACTTGCATGGCAGCGAATACTCGACAACCTCCTCACAAACGAGAAGAAACGAAGAGACAGCAGAAGTGTGGTTCTAGAGAAGGCTCAGAGAATTCTTGAGGAAAATGGCAACAAAAAGGACACATACAGCGAGGATTAGAATAGGACAGCTTACATTTCTTCCATACATAATGAATAAGGTGATTTCTTAAAATTTGACACCTACAGGTTATATTGAAAGCAAACCAGTGGAATTCAGCACGCCACCTATCTAACGACATATTTGATTAGATGACGGAAGAAGGGCTGCAGGAAGCTGGAGAAAGAAACAAATGCTTGTATGTGTTACAGGAAATAGGAGGGTTTGGAGAGTTATTTTTCAACGAAAATAGTCGTTTAGCACTACACAGTATACCAACTTACCTAGGAGCAGATATAGACAATTGATTCATATAAAATTTCCACTTCATGTCAGCGAGAAACGTTAGCCCAAGAATGAGCAATGAGTCACAGACTTGGATGTTGGCATCAGCCATGCATATAGAAAACAAACAAACAAAAAAAGAATTATTATGGATATTTGTTCAGCCAGTCCTCTTGTCATCACTACACCAAAAAAGTGATGAGGTATTTCAAGGGGTTAATCAACATGTATACAATGCATGTTCCATCTAACATGCACTACAAAAGTTTCAACCTCTCCCAAGGTAGGTATCGTCGCCATACCTACCCTCCGTTACAAAAGTACGATATATGGTTAAATAAATTCCCAGATAATACATTCTCTTTATTAAGTTTTCAAATGTGTGCAGGACGATAGACGTAATAGAAAATGTTTTAAAATAAAAAACGGGGCGTTTATTTTGTACACTGCTACTCTGCGCAATTAATATATATGGATATATTTTCTAAGGAATTAATGGATTTTCGTTTTAATCCACTATCATTTCTTACTAAAAAACGTTATTTTACTGATAACCATGTTTAAGAAGAGGCCGTGTATTGTCTAATTAGATTGTAACACTGAGTTTCACAATTTGGAAATCATCAGAAAAAACTTAGTCTGATAATCGGAAGAGCCTGAAACCCAGGCTCACAAACTCATATCTATACAAGTGAATTTTTTAGCTCAGCTCTATCACTGATATTGGGCGCTTTCCACTAAGTACTGCGCAGATAAAATAATATATATATATATATATATATATATATATATATATATATATATATATATATATATATGTTGGTGCAAAAATAATGACGTAATAATGTGGTTTTTGTCGTTAAAAAATACGTCAAAAAACGACATTAATACGTCATTATTTTTGCACCAACCTAATATATATATATATATATATATATATATATATATATATATATATATATATATATATATATATATATATATGTGTGTGTGTGTGTGTGTGTGTATGTGTGTGTGTGTAGGAGGATAGCCATCGCTTGATCAATCTATACATGGCTTGCTATTATATGAATCTATAAACCAGCAGAGTACTAGCATTGTTTACCACAAACGTTACACTTTAAAAGACCCATGGTGTGTGCTGCAACTGTTTCCTGATTATTTTTATGAATTCCAGGTATCGCTGTATCGATATCCATTGGAGCGCACTTCTTTCCACAAAGTCTACATATTTTCAAACTATCGTCAATGTAGTTAATAATATTGGGGTTTATGTGACTTTTGAGGTCTGCTTTGTTTCAGCATTTTAATCACATTGAAGACATGGGAAATCACATTCAATGCCGATGTACGCTAGGAGTTTAACACTTTTGCCTTTCTTGAGGTCTTCGTTTAAGTGCGCAGACTTCACTTCCTCTTGTGATCTTCAAATGCATTTGCACCTGTTTTCAAGGAAATTCTCCAGCTGCTAAGATCCAAAACAGAATCCTCCAAGTCCTCAAGTGTAATTTGTGCATTTGTCAGTGATGGCTTCAGATAACGTTTGAGCGTCATATTAGGTTTGTGTTGGGGACGGTTCCCCTCAGACAATTCCCCAAAGAAAAGCGTCTTCAGAAATCGCTGAATTACACTTGTCAAAGGCATGAATGTCAATAATGAGCATCTGCCAGAAAATTATCTCAATCTTTCTCCGGCAGCCCCCATATATATATATAGAGAGAGAGAGAGAGAGACATACGTAAATTATATATATATATATATATATATATATATATATATATATATATATATATATAGAGAGAGAGAGAGAGACATACGTAAATTATATATATATATATATATATATATATATATATATATATATAGACATACAAAAATTATACATAGTGTGTATTACATTTATAGATTCATGAACGAGTCTGAATAGGTGGTGCTGAAATGCTAACCAAAATCTCTCGGAAATTAATGGCTCATCCTAATAATTATTTCTTGGAAGTTCTATGATTCAAGAAGCGACACATAGATATGAGTGCGCAAAAGTAGGTATACTACACTAAAAAATGTACGCACAAGCGGTATTGTATTGATTATATAAACAATATCAATAATAAGATATCAATAATAAGCGTATCTATAATAAACATATAAATCCCTGAAATGTTCAAACAACTTACCGCCGTCATTCACACACTACTCACAAAACATTTATTATTAATACTCATTAAAAAATGTAATTAATATAATACGCATTATGAAAATAAAAATATTAAGAATCATTTCAATGAATCCATGAAATCATTGTATTAAATGTATCCTAGAACTACTATTAAAATATTGCTTTACTAGTATAATAGTTACTTTATACCTACATAAGCAGACCCCTGTATAGTGTTTGGCTTTATTGGGCAGTGCTTTAGCCGAACAAAAAGTTCCAAACTTAAAGTACATAGTTTCAATCTAGATACGTGGTTAACTAAAATATCTGCAGCTGTTGACAAAAAATAATTTCCCCTACAATTATTTTTCAGTATAGTTGGTTTCCATATTAATGTAATTGATTCAGAGGTGAATGTTTGTAATAAAGTTTGAAAACTGTACAGAAAAAAAAAAAACATTCAGAATAAAAGTCAACCGTAAATATATTCTTTTATATTTTGTTTCAACATTAATAAAGCATGGATTTTGTCACATTGATTTTGACCAGATTTTTAGATTCAATAATGACGAATACGGCTGCTACCATAGCAACAGGATTGACGACAGTGATACATTCGTCGATATATAAGTATAAATATGAATATATAATTGCGTATTTGGGCATCAACCCATCTTTAATATATGTTTTGTTAAATATGACTGACAAGGTGATTTTGTTTAGTTTTTGTTGTCTCGCGTTTTTGTTTGTTTGTTTGTTTGTTTGTTTGTTTGTTTGTTTGTTTTGTATACGCACATGTCTTTTCTTTTCTGAACTCAATGAATGTAGAAGATGTCCAAATGTTTGTTTGTTCCGAACCCTTTTAAGTAAACTTTATCCATTTACACAGATTATTTTTTATAAACTTCGATAAGAAAGAGTGTGTAAGGTCTGTTGTTGATTGTATAAAAGTTTTTGATTCGTTCTGTGTGTATATATATATATATATATATATATATATATATATATATATATATATATATATATATATAGTTCATTTCGAAAATAGGCCAGTATACTGTGGTAGTGATCTTGATTAATATCATTACGAGTTAGTTGTTGTTTATCTTTAGAAGAACTTCCGTCACATATCTCAGTGCATTGGGTATTGAGGTTCCCGTAATTCCAGGTGGTTTCTTTGGGCAAAGTGCTAGAAGCACACTTTTGATTAAAATATCGTTTTCCTGATGGAAAAAACGAAGCCCGTTAAATTCTTGCCGTAGGTACAATATCTCTCTCGCATAACTTTTCAATTTAGGCCAGTTGTTATTAATATCATGCTTTAGTAGAATAGAAACACAGGGGCAGCAACTCAAACAATTGTACCCACTAAGAATAACATTTATTGTCATAAGAAATATATATATATATATATATATATATATATATATATATATATATATATATATATATATATATATATATATAATATTAGTGGCAAATAAACCGTCTTTGACTCACCTCTCTAAAACTTCTCTCGTCTATTACCCCTCTCTATAGCTCTAACATTCGTCCCACACTCTCATACTTACACTCTCGATGGAAATATTTGCAGAAAAGACAGAGAGAAGCCACGCCACATCAGCGAGAAAGAGACTGAAGTCGGGATGCCAAGTCAAGACCGATTACATTGCAGATCCTTCTGTGGATTTTTTCAAGAACCTCTAGAAGAATAGCAGGAGCTCCAGACCAGATATGGCAACAGTATCCAATGCACGGATGAATTGTAGATTTGTAAATGTTCAAGACAAACTCTGATGAGAAAAATCCTCTGGCATGACACAGTTACATAACCTTCCTTGCAGTCGATGCAGCTAGTGATTTGATGTATTTGTTCCACACGTCAGCTGAAAATTTGATACCAAGAAGGCGCAATGTGTTGCTCACATGAATTTAGCATCAACCCTGCAGATAGCGGACACTGATGTTTCCCTATAACAATTAAATGAGAGCAGTTTGTTTTGTAGATACTAAAATTTACGAGCTATTTCCTGCTCCTGTTAGCCACAGATTAGAGGTCCTATTCAAGAGCTGCGCCCAGGTTAACTTTGCCAGCTCTGACTGATTTGCTATTTAGACAGGAGTAAAGGTTAGTGTCATCAGCATAAATGCCTACATGGGAACTGATGACGTCAGAAAGATGATTGATGAAGATCGAAAACAGCGTAGGACCCAAGATAGAGACTTGGGAGACATCCGCTTTCATGTGAAAGGACCTGAAAGCGACCCGTTCAAAACGACGTTCATTTCACGATTTGCTAGGAACGATTGGATTAAATCAAACAATCGTCCAGTAATGCTGTAGCCCTGGAGCTTACGTAGAAGACTAGTGTTAAACGCCTTCAATATATCCAGAGCAACAGTGCGAATTTTGCCGTTATTATCTAGAGCTTGGTATGCATATTCATTGCTAGCCAGTAGCGATAGACTTGGCAAAATTTAATCCATATTGTTTGTCAGAGTGTAGGTCGTGAGATGTAAGATGCTTAACCAATTCAGCATTGATTAAAGCTTCGAATACTTTGCCGAAAAGCGGTAAGAGAATAATAGGGCGAGAGAGGTCAGAATGTTCTACAGAGTTCTTTAGAACAAGAACTACAGAGGAGGATTTGCAACAAGCAAGAAAGCTGGAAATAGCGATGAAAAAATTTAGATTATGGAGAGAATTGGAGCTAGTTCAAGAGTGCGTTACTTTAGGACGGCTGGGACCCCGTTACATCTGCTTGCCTTATGGGGTTATGCACATATCACTCAGCAGAGTCTCTCTTCTAGGAGGAAATTAGATGTGGGGGGAATCATGTGTTACTTCAAATGAGTCGAGTGTTGAATTGGAAGAGAATTTCCGAGCAAAGAATTCAACCATATCTGCTGTAGATGGCAGGATTTTAAATTGACTGGATAGAGGAGTGATTGAGGATTTGCTATTTTTCAGCACACCCTTGCAGAGCTGACAATAATCTCTTGAGACGAATGTGCGAAATGCAATACGTTGTTTCATTCTCTCAGCAAAGTTTGAAGACAATTTGCACTCTTTACGAGCAAGAATAAAGAGATCTGTTGCAATCAGACATATCGCTCTGGTAAATTCGGAAGAAGTGATTCATGACGGCTATAGCACCGAAGCATGCAGGTGAGAAGCAAGGAGATGAATGCGGTTTAATTTGGTATTTCCTTGCTGGAATGAAAGCATCGATGCCACCTTTCATCCAAGACGAGACTACGGACGCGCAGTTATGAACAGGATAATTAAAAGCTACATTCCCAAAGACTTCAAGAAGGAAGTCACAGAACGAGACCCAATCCGCTCGTTGAGAACAGAAATATATTCTGTTGGTAAGAGGTTCTTGGTTTTTAGGGGATCGGAAGGAGATATTTACAGACACTACCACATGAGCAGGGTTGCCACGAGAGCAATGCTGCATAGTAAAACATGAGTCCAGGATAGAGGTAAAACAGAGATCTAGAAGAGAAACGTGTCCTCCAGGCTTACCTGCGAAACGCGTGGGAAAGTCCATCACATGTATGGGAGACTGAGTGATTGAGAAATAAAGGGTTTGGACGCCATCGAAATCAGTGACAGAGAGTTTAATCCACGTGGCATAGTAGATATTAAAATCACCAAACACAAATATATTTGCAAATGGGTGTATGAAGATGGCCCTGTCTATATTGTCAGAAACACTGTCTAGCACGAAACAGATGTGAGACGATGTGGGTGGGGTCGGTAGAGATACAAGAGATAGTTGACTGAATTATTTAGAGACAGGCGGAGAAACTTATAAGTGTGGTGTGGAGTGAGTCCGCTTGCCAGCAAGAGATGTAATCCAAAGCCATGCAATTCGACATTAGAGTCCTTCCTAAGGAGAGGAACACCGCCAGCAATCGAAGAGGAGATTGAAGGTTTAAGATAATTTTCCCAGCGAGCTCAGATGCCAGGAAACTTTTCGAAGAGGAACGATTCCCTACTGCACAAGTTGGTAGGAATATCATGAACGTTGGAGAAAGAAAAGTTGAGAAGTTTTGGTGATTTTTGTTGAGCGATTTTAATTTTACACCTTTGGTCGCATATAGTCATGGGGCTTTGTTTTGGCAAGGAAAGGCCTAGGCTAGTAGAGGATATTTGTAAATCGTTTTTATTTCAAGCATATAACAAAGATGACATATCTTTTGTTTTTGCATCCATATTATTTATTTGCTACGATATCAAAAAGCTTGTTGGATATCCGATAACTGTCATGATTTTATAGTTTTACAATGTATTTTTGGGCAGGTGTAAGTATATGCGACAGTATGACCATGTTTGAGCGCGCACTGTTCTAAGCTGCACAGAAACAGTAATAGAAACATATACAAACGACAGTGATAGAGCAAGAAAGTTCGCTCCGACTGTCAGAGCTGACTGCTGGGCAATTCCCTCCCAGAAGGCAGTACCTGCTCCTATTTATAGTTGGGAGAGTCCATGCCTGCGTAACATAACAGTAATCAGTGTTGCCGCTGAATAATTAACTCAATTCGATATGACATTGAATGTAACAAAATCCAGGTTTTCTCATTTGGGATTTTGCCACATTCTACTTGGTTGTAATTTCAAATCTCTTGAAAATTGCGCTCTGTTCTTTAGATCACTTCTTTCTTCAATTATTAATACAGAGGTTCAAATATATTTTGATCACGACTTTGAAATGGCCAGTCTTATTATTGTTTAAGGTCTTCATCCGCAAAAAAGGAAAAACATCATGGTGAAAGATTTCTTCATCTTCGTAGTTTCGTACATGATTAAACCATATTAAAATAATTTTTTTTTTTGCTGTTTATGTTTCCATCAACGTTTACCAATTCTTCTATCATCGCTTTTGATGCAGCTCCACTCCATTAATTTTCCACCACCAAATTCTTCCGTCGTTGTGGAGTATCTTACATTGTTTATTTCTCTAATTTGCCTTCTTACATAATTTCTTGCATTAGAATGTAACTCTATTATGCATTCATCACTAAAGAATAGATTTTGCCATTTCCCAGCATCTCATCGTAAATGTTCTTTTAACACTTCAATTTTCTATTTCGACGTTTTTTTGTTCTGTTAATGATGTTGTTTTTTTGTTTTTTTTATTTACAGATATATGCCCGGTCAAGTTTTTTTTTCATTATATACTTTATCAAGTAAAACTTCATATTTTAGACAACATTCACTCCTCACTTGTCTGTTTGGTTGCCTGACAAGTTTCTCTCAATCTTTCTTTTCATCTCCAATTGTCTTCTGATTTTCCCTTCACGAAAAAAACTTACAGTAATAGCAAACATATTTGTGAAGTGTTTGGACATTATATCAGAAATTCTCATGCACCTGGCCATCTCGCTTAGACATCTTCCACTTTAAAGTCAAAGCCTTCATCTTTGTTTCGACAGAAATTTTAGCAATGATATTAGTGTAAAAAAGCAAGCTAATATTCAACTACAATAATCTGTCAATGCACATTACATTCACTTTAATTTCCACTTAGAAATTTGCATATTATAATCACATTATCATTTCAGAATATTCATTGGTTCAATAATATTACATCGTCTTTTTTTCAATTTCATCCTACTTAAAGTGCTGTATCTTCTGTTACACGACACCTAAAAAAACGCAAAAATCCCCAAAGACGACAGACATTACCGATAAAAGCAAACTCCTAACCACTCTTAACTTCTTAAACCTGACATAATCACATGGGGAGTTTTGTTACCCCAATATTTTTTAAAGTGCCCGTAATTCCTAGTTTGTAACTAGATTCTTTTGCTCCCCACAACTTCACTCCTGACTCTCTGGGGGTATAGCACGCGATGTGGCGCAGTTGCAGCTCAGTTGTCAAAAGAGGCAGAAGATGCTTTGATTACTTCGAAATAGCCTGTCTCCCTACATGATTAACGACTAAGTTTTAATGTTTGTTTATATATATATATATCTACACACACACACACACATATATTATATATATATATATATATATATATATATATATATATATATATATATATATATATATATATATATATATGTTTGTGTCTGTGTGTATTACGCTTTCAGTCCTGTAATTAAGAGTTTAGTTAATGTAATCCTTTCTATATGGTGGTTATTTTTTTATGAATAAATCTTTTCTCTATTATTGTATTGGTGTGTTTCACCTACAAATTACAACATATGTATATGCAACAAATTTATTATATTTTCATTTCAATGAATAATTATATATTCAGTTCAAGTGGTGATTCAATGTATGTTATAACGGATGTTGCCTGTTATATTTTCCGCAGTACAATATTTTACATAACTTTAACACTGTACGTATTTTTGTATTAGGATGTGTAAACACCACAGGTGACGAACCATTTTCTGAAATCCAGGGTGAAGAAATTAAAGGTATTTTATCATTTTATGTATTTCGGTCAAAACCTTTGCATGCCAGCATATATCTCATTTTTAGGTTGAAAAATTCATAATATATTTGCTGCTGGAGATATGTCCGGCTTCATAAACGCACAAATATGCACACACACACAGACGTGTGTGTGTATGCACACACACAGACGTGTGTGGGGGGGTGCTTTGGCAGTAGGATCTTGATGATGTGCGAGTCGGGTGTTTCTATTTACAGAAATTGAATTAGCACTGAAAATCGACTTCATTTTTTATTATCGAGTTGGCATTGCCAAAGTTTCAATTACAACTAATGGCAAATGTGAGAGTATCGAATGTTATTTATGATAGAGTAAAATCATAAATATAAAGCGATATACAATTCTAGAATTAGGAATATTTTTCGCTCACTTTAATGTATAATTTTAGTTTACCCAAAACATCCAGTATTTGATACGTTTTTTAGCTATCGACTCACGAGCTGGCCGATCATGTTGCTTGAAAATGGCAGACACCCTTCATCTCAAAACTAAAAATTGAATTCCTTTTTTTTTTTATTATTATTTTTCAGTTGAGTTTATTTGTTGGTTTGCATACTTTCAAATTGTGTTTAATCTTATTCAGTTCTTAACATCCTTGTTTTCCTCTAACTTAAGGTTTCATGATTTTCCCTGGCTTACTGAGTAAATCTCCAAAATGATTTTATTAGTCTTGGGTCCCTTAAGACTTATGAAAAGATTTTACCCCGATAAAGCTATTGGTCCAGATAAAATCCCAATTAAAAATATTAACCCAAAGTTATACGCGATTTTAACAAAATTATTTACTATTTGAAAAAGAAATTCCTTTCCAAGCCTGAGGAAGTTTTTATCTGTATTCTCGGTTTTTAAGAATTTGGGCGAGCGATCTACTCGTCGCAGTATTGACCGATAATCCACTCCACCCCCAGAGTCATTAGCAAATTTGTAAAGCTATAATCAAAAAAGGTTTTTGATTGCCTTAATAGAGACAACCTCTTGCGTGACAAACAGTACAAGTTTCAATCGGCTCGTTCCACTGCTGATATATTAGCTCTGATTAATAACAGAATCAGTGAAGCACTAGACAACAAATACATCTTAAGCACGAGCGCATTAGATATTTCAAAGGACTTTGACAAGGTGTGGCATAAAGGGGTACTACACAAGCTCTCTATCTATGAAATAATTGGAAGTTCTCAGTTAGTCCTTCGTAATGTTTAGGTCCCTGAAGGTTGTTCTTAACGACCAGTTCTCTGGGGCCCGAGCGATCAATGTGCCTTCTCCCTGCAATGTTCGTTTCTCGGTTAAACCTTTTTTCTACATTACATAAATTATTTGCCTAAGAGTATACTCTATCATTTCTGAATATATATACTGATAATACAACAGTATATCGATTCACTGTGAAAAGTTTAGATGACCAGAGATTAGCAACGGTACACTACTCTGACCTAACCCTAACAGCTCCGTCGGAGTAGACCTTGCTGGTCACACTGTCTCGAAAATCTAAGTAGTAAGCTTCCATCGTCAACGAGCACATCCAGATCTTTCAATGATCGCGATAAACGGGTGTTCCCTCAGGGAGACTCCGTGCCTTCTCAGCCTACTGGTACGTGAACTCGACCGAGGCCTCAAATGGAGCTGAAACATATGATCCATCGCTAAAGATGTTGAAAAGATGGTCTGTTCCTTGAACGCTCCAGTAAGTACGTGACTGCTACTGTTATCCATTAATTTAATAAGAACCAGATCAGACCGAACATAGAGAACTGCTGCGATATATGAGAAGGAGCTGATCAGCCATCACTTTACAGTCTCGGTAGACTCCAAAAGTTTTATATCGTCCTTATTTTCCACTCTCCGATTCCGTTCTCACAGACGAAACGTCGCAAGTCTCTTGCTAATCTATCGCTACATTCCTCAGTTCCACCATTTCTAGCCTTCACGGATAAGACCTGCCCATTGTAATGAACCATCCACGTTCCTTCCGTATTCCATTGGTGAGAAGTATGTTCCACACGAGCAGCTTCTTCGCGAGAACCGCTGCTTTGTGGAACTGACTCAATAATATCGTTTTCTGACATAGTAACATATGTGAAAAAACGACATTATTTTTGCACCAACCTAATAGAATATTAACCTGTTAAAACGCGTTCTGGGAACCACCTCTTATTTGCTGGTGTTCCCAAGTCCACACTAACCCAGGTTTGTAACACTAGTTACGGTCCCAACTATGGGCAAATAGTTAATCCCTAAACTGGGGTCAAAGCAATGTGAAAGTTTAAAAATATGTTTTAATAAGAGCATTTTTTGAGGAAAAAATATTACCAGCAATACATTTCAGAAGAAAAAACTATCAGCAATACATTTTTGTAAATAATTATTACCAGCTATACATATTACTAGCAATACTTTTTGGAAGAAAATATATTACTAAAACGCATATTTTGAAGGAAAAAGTATTACCAGCAATAAAATTCTTGTCGGCATTAAATAACCAATTGTGTTGGATATGCCGGAAAACAAAGCAAACAAAACCAAACCTGTTCAAGCCCAGAGTCAATCGTCATTGTCCACAAATATCCTTATAATCTGTGCCTCTAACCTTCTACATCGAGTGGCTCTCGTACCTTGTACAAGCAAAACTCACTATAAAATATTATTGCTATTTTCAGTATTCCATGCGATTTCGGATTGAAACATGTTGCGGTGATCATTGGTGATTGAAAAACTGCCGGTCATAATACAGTTTTCTCGGTAACAAATAACACTATCGTCATTCCAACAATGTTAGCCACTTCCCGCAATCTTTTTTCTCTCTTTCCCATTATTATTATTATTATTATTATTGAGATCCTTTCCGAGTAATCGATGCTTCGGCCTTAGCACATAATTTGTTCCAAACTAAAAGCTGATGCCAGTCATCACCAAAGCAGCTTGCGAGGAAAAAAAGATTTCTGGAAACAGATCCGAGTGCACTAATCACAAAAGGTGAAACGTGACAAGAGGTGTAAGTCGAGTCTTGATGATAGGTATGTAGTATTATGTCCAATAGAGAGAACCAATATTATTTATGAATTCAAATGACCCTTAAGGAACTCTGTTCCTGATCAAGCCAAATTGATAAATAATTATATTGGACATACCACTAAATGCCTATCAAGAAGCGTCACGTTATACATATCTGACATACATAGCTTAATTAGGATCCATTTAAGCATTCGTAGAAAAATACTAAACACCATTCACAGCATACTCGTAGAAAATACAAGCATAATAGTCTCAACCATATGTAACTAAAAATAATGGAAGCACTAATAATAAAAAGGAAAAGCCAACGCTGAGTAACATCAACTACAAACACGTAGACAATGAGTTGAACGTGTTGGGGAAAACATACCCATCACTCTAGAAACATATCTAGAAATATATATATATATATATATATATATATATATATATATATATATATATATATATATATATATATATATATATTCGGATAATAACAATAAAAAAAAAACAGCATTAATAATGGCTATAATAATACCCGAAAGACATTGGATATTTTGACTTGTAAACTTTTTAGACACTTTATCTTGTCAGTCGATTTCAATGAAACGTTTATATATGTATATATATATATATATATATATATATATATATATATATATATATATATATATATATATTATACATTTGGTATATATATATATATATATATACCAAATGTATAATATATATACATATATACCAACTTTAACACACACACACATATATATATATATATATTTATATACCAACTTTATAACATATATATATATATATATATTTATATACCAACTTTATAATATATATATATATATATATATATATATATATATATATATAAATTCATGAATCATTCATACAAAAAACAAATATAGAGTATGATTCATGAATTTATAAATTATAATTTCATCTTTTAATTGAAATATATATATATATATATATATACCAAATTTATAATATGTACATATATTTATATACTCAATTTTTAAGATATATTTATTCAATTACCAACTTTATAATATATATATATTTATATACCAGCTTTATGGTGTATAAAGAAGATCGAACTCACACTTCAGTCGCAATTGATCTAAGAAGACAAGTCTGCTGACCATTACACCACGTCAAAGTGTCCAGGTATTAATGTTATGTAATGAAAAGAAGTTTCGAAATGGTTTGCCATAATTATTTTCCAGGAAAGACAACACAATTTAGTTTCGTATAAACAATGATCACATTGAGTGATTTGTTATTTGTTTTAATAATGTGATTATATTGGATAATATTTGAGATTTTACTGGCCTCATCCGGATTGTTGCATGCACTATTTACCTTCGTATTTCTCGATTTCTGTATTTATCGACCAAGGTTCAATTATTAGTTTTTTTGGGGGTTTTTTTGTATTTCAGACCAACTATATTTCTTAATTCGACAATTTCATACGTATATATCTAGGACTCGCCATGCCACATTCATAGGGTCAAATTTTCTTTACTACATTTGCAAACCATTGATAAGAAGGAACTTTCACTCGGATATCTTCTTCCCAAGATATGTTACTTTGTGAAATATACTCCCGAGATTATGCTTACCGATCATTACACTCGTACTTTCTTTATGTCTAGTGTCAAATGTTTTCTATAGAACATTTCTATATAATCAGCATTTACTTACACCTCTGACGTTCATGCAACAACATCATTTAGAAAATCTCTATCTTGAGTAGTTTTGAAACTTGTCTTGTGTAATAATATTCTACTCTTTGACTAAACTGAACTGGACTTTTCCTCTTCTCTATAAAACATACATATTTCTGCATATATCATTAGTGCGATTAGTCAAATCGCAGCTTTTGCATAATTCCCAGGTGATTACTGTTCCGACACATTCATGTATACTTTTGACCCTCTTCTCTGATACTCTATATTCTCTATACTCTATATACTTTTTATTATTCTTTTTATTTTATTTCCTTTGATTTCTGATGTATACTCATTTCTTTCCGGTTTCCACCCAGGGACCTAAGGTTAGAAATGGCATCATGGCATTGCCACTGAAAAAAAAAAATACATAGACAAAGCCCTTCGTAAAGTGTGGGCTGTACTCGTGAGAACAATTTTTTGTATTTCTTTAAGACATGGGCTTCCAGGGATCCTTTCAATTAGTCTACTGGAATCTTTTCCAACCAATCCGAGGGCTCCAACTACAACGGGGATTGTTGATGTTCCCATGTATCACATATACCACATTTATTATTATTATTATTATTATTATTATTATTATTATTATTATTATTATTATTATTATGTCAAGTAATGTATATTTATGCACTTCACTAATGTAAATGAAGATGATGATGATCTGATATTTATGATTAATTTTACAATTAGTTTTATTATTATTATTATTGTTAATTATTGTAACATTTGCTATTAGCGTTTAAGAAATGCCATTGGATTTAGTCTACAACTAATCCATCGTAATCCACTCGCAAGTCTCGGCTAGGAATACTGATAAGCTAACTAGCCCACCATGTGAAATGTTCTAGTGAAAATATTTGAAATCTTCAGACATGAAGGCGCTGTTCCGATTAACGATATCGGTTTTGCGTCAGTGGCCAGCTAAGAATCAAGTACTTAATTCAATCACTCTCTCCCCCTACAAATCATAGCAAAAACGATACATTAATATTTGAAGTATGCGTTTCCCTTAACCTCCCGCTTGGAAAACTTTTTAACAACTTATTTCATTGGTTGATTTTTCAAGAATAATATTATGGGCCCGTATTAAATTAATTATATATTTGGATTTTGATATTCTCGGTTATCAGGACGTTTATGATTGGATAGATTAAATCTGAAGACTTGAAATTCTGTCTATTGGCTTGAATTAGAAAAAAAAATAACTTGGAGATTTTTACGCATCATTCTCACCAATAATATTACCGGCGATTTGTTTTTTGTTTGCTTGCTGTTATTTATATATATATAGATTTTACGACGGTAGACTGACGCATAATTACTTGCATAATTTAATTTGAATGTTTTCTTCTATAATACTCCATAAATTTTATTAACAACTGCAATTTATTATCATCATCATCATCATCATCATCATCATCATCATTAATTTAAATGTGATATAAAATGTTTATATATATATATATATATATATATATATATATGTGTGTGTGTATGTATGTATATATATATATATATATATATATATATATATATATATATATATATGAATATATTACATTTATAGAATTATTATTATTATTAGTAGTAGTAGTAGTAGTATAGGTTTTGTTTTGCTGTTAAGATTATTTGCGTAAAACCTTATATTTAGTAATTCTACGTCTATTAAATAGTATAAATCTATGCTTACATGCGCGTGTTTTCAAGAGATTGAGATTTCTGTCACATTTCGAATTTATCGGATTCAAGTGAAAATAGTCCGACATTTTGTTGGTCGGTAATAACCCCCCCACACACCCCACACAACCCCCCATATATATATATATTTTTATATATATATATATTGATAATATTAGTGGTCAATCTCTCTCTCTCTCTCTCTCACTATATGTATATATATATATATATATATATATATATATATATATATATATATAAAAGTGAACATAGAAGTCAACACTTAGAGGCGACAGTCTGTTTCATGCTATATGCAATCGTCAGGCTACATATGCTGTTATCTTTCTCTATAGCCGAGAAAAATAACAGCATATGTAGCCTGACGATTGCATATCGCAGGAAACTGACTGTCGCCTCTAAGTGTTGGCTTCTATGTTCACTTTTATATTTACACACACTCTATCTCTGATATTGAGCACTTTATTCCATAAATATAGCACACCTTAAGACTATATTTCTTTATATATATATATATATATATATATATGTGTGTGTGTGTGTATGTGTAAATTTCCAAGAGGTCTGATGAATTGGATCGTGATTACGATTCCAATGTAATAAATTATAACCATGATTTAATGGTGTGTGAGCCTTATATATATATATATATATATATATATATATATATATATATATATATATATGTGTGTGTGTGTGTGTGTGTGTGTGGGTTTGTTTAAGGCCTTTGATATACTGTGATTTCGTGTATATATATATATATATATATATATATATATATATATATATAGAGAGAGAGAGAGAGAGAGAGATGATAATGCTGATCATAACATTTACTTACATAGGAAACGAGCTACCTTAACAGGGAGAGAGGCAAACAGAATATTTCCAGTAATAAAAAGTTTAAATGTCTGTTGTTTTATTCCCAGTAACCCAACAATTAATAAATTCTATCTTAAATGCTTTTTTTGACCAAGTGAAAAAGAACTATTTCTTGAGTGCCCTAAAGTTGTCCCACCATTTAAAAACATCTTTAAAATATTGCATATTTTCAAGAGAAAAAAATCGCGTATGAGAACTCTATGTCTGATAATGTTAAGAACATACTGACATGGATGATATACGTGTCCTTAGATACTTAACCGTGTCATATGTACACATGTTAAGTCACTGTTACTGTAGTTGATACTTAGTTGGCGTAGCTAATACCCCACCGAAATTAAATTAGGCTGGTAGATTCGGCATGAAGATTGTGTGGCGCTAATCCTAAATGTGCTGAACATGAACTAACGAATCGGTGAAACTTAAGTAAAATGGTTAAACGAGTTTCAAATTTCAAACAAATTATATCCAGCTGCGTAAGAGTTAGGGTTAAAAATAATAGAAATCACATTGAGAAATGAAAATATATGATATTAAATCATTTCAAAATAATCTTATAACATTACCCATTACTATATGTCCCATTAGTAATGGATACACACACGAGAGCTCTAAATCCCGTCAGTTCTAAAGATGGTTTACCCTCTACTAGAGGCACATGGTCGAATCCTGCCGTAGCACGCCTTATATTCTTTAATAAGTTTTCTTGATTATTTAGGCCGATTGATGAAAATAAATAAATACACTGTTTAATAAATAAGCGGAGCGTTTGCTAAAATATAGATATTCTACTAAAAATAATGTTTAACTAAGACCTTCATAGTTAAAACACATCTATATAAAAAATGGATGTGTATCTGCGCCTAGGCTCAGATTGTTTATATAGATGCGTTTGTGTGAACTAAAATGCGTACCTCTGCCTGTATGTGTGTCTATGTGTATGAGAGTGTCACCTCAAACAAACATAGAAGTAAATTCACCTTCCCACCAAACAACATAGTCAAACAAGCATAAATAGATCCAATTTTTAAAAAAGTAAATCAGTTTGTCTGATGATCGCAAAAGCTTGAAACTCAGGGTGACAAATTCATATCCATACAGCTGAATATCTTAATTCTATCACTGATATTCAGCTCTTTCCTCTAAGTACTTCACACAGATATATATATATATATATATATATATATATATATATATATATATATATATATATATATATATATATATATATATAGTGTACGTTGGGTAAATTGTCACCATGGAAAAAAAAATTAATCACCATTTGTGACTTTGCGCATGATCGGATGTGTTAACTTTTTTGCCACAAAAGTAAAAATTTTCTTCGAACAGACGCAATTTTTTGTCTTAGCTATAATAAGAAGATAATATTGGAATATATCGAAAGTGCGCAGAAAAATAAAAATGAATAAATTTAAATACGTTATCTTCTTTGGTCTTTTTAATCACAAAAAAAACAATTCTCATTGTTGAGAATAATCTAACACAGCATGCCTAAATATTTAATCAGACATGTTTACAAGAAAAAATGCTGCCAAAACATACGGAATACATACATACGTCTGTTTGTTTGTGTGTGTGTGTGTGTTTGTATATATATATATATATATATATAACACATATATATGTATATATAAATATGAGTGTGTGTGTTTATAAAGGTGTTCAAACTTTTCACTTTTTGTCTTTGTTATTCGAAAATGATTTTAAATTTCTCAGATATCCCATTCTGTTTATTCTTTGCTTTGTCATCCTTATTCACTGAAACGCACATATATACCACTATCCATGCATATGCATCTGCCTAAAGGGAAAAGAAGTCAAGAAAAAGGAATAAAGATAGAGTTGGGGAAACGTAGATAAATTTTCCCAGTCAAGAAAGCCCTTGAATCTAAGTAATTTCCACTCTTTGCGTCGCAGAGTTTGTATGCCTCTAAGAGTGTAAGGCAATACCTACTTCCACTCAGAACGCCTATCTACAAGGATCATCTTGACTTATCAAGAAATGAGATGATTTAATGAGATTTCGCATAAGAGCCAGTCAGGATGAAGGATTTCTCGCTACACACACACACAGACACACAGACACACACACACACACACGCACGCACATATACATATATATATAAAGAAAAAAAACCAAAAGAAAGAGACTAATTCGTTCCTGGCTCAAGCAGTGTGTCTCGCTTGAGGGTTTTACTAGGAGACGTGTTGTTACCGGGACATACTGGGAGGTAGATTTCAACGTGATATTTAGAGTACGGTATTGGTTGATTTCGCTTAGCAGTAACTGGATATAAAGCCAGAGATTGAGAAAAAAGATGGTTTTCGTTGTTGCTTCTATATTACATTGGAAATGTTTTATATCCGGGTACTTACACACTCCATTCTTTTAATCGAGAACTTATTACATTTGATTTTAATTTTAAACAAATATAAACAAAATGCAGGATATTATTTGTGAAAAATATTTCCATTTTTTTAGCATAAATAAAATTTTACAATCTTGATTTTGAAATGAGAACATGCGCATAGTAAACATTCATATATATTGACATAAACGCAAATAGCCACGGTTACTGCCCATAAGCAAATATGTCTTTTTTGTTTCCTTTTTCTACTTTTTAACTCTGCCTGTCTACACACACACACACACACACACACATATATATATATATATATATATATATATATATGCGCGGGATTTAGCGGAAAGTGCTCAATATCCCGGACAGAGTTAAAATCTATATAAAACATATGTGCGGAAGTAAATATTTCCAAGGAAATTATTTTTTTCTGAGTAATTGAGAATAAAAATGGAACAATAAAAAATTAAAATATATATACATATATATATATATATATATATATATATATATATATATATATATATATATATATATATATATATATATATATATATGCTCAACCACAGGTAAATTCAACCAGTGGAATTTCCGTGTCGTTATGATTAAATAATTTTTTTATAAAAATTTAAATAATAATATAACATTAAGTTGTACTTTGTATCGAACACTTATTTGAACAATAAATGGCAAAAAATTGTGGATTCTTAATTTTAATCTGACTGTTCTTTCTCTTTATTTGAATATATATACACACACACACACACACATATATATATATATATATATATATATATATGTGTGTGTGTGTGTAAGTATACCTCAATACGTACATGCGAATATATATATATATATATATGAGTGTGTGTGTGTTTACTGGGATTGCAAGAAGTTGTAAATAAACCTGTACATAATTTTTATAGAAATTAGATATGTTTTATATATAAATATATGTGTGTTTGTGTTTGTGTCTGTATGCGCATGCGCTTTAACGTATACATGATTAAATGTCGATTAATGAATAAGACGGTGTATTAATAAATTTCTAATTTAATGATGTAAAACCAATAATTTAAAGCGAGACATATGTACATTTCAACATAATTTCTACGATATCAACGAACTTCTTTCACTGGGCGTGCACGTGTGTGCAAATGCGTGAGTGTTTGTGCAAATGCGTGTGTGTATATGCGTGTGTGTGCGTGCGTGTACGCGCGTGCGCGTATCCCTGTGAAATTTCATGCATAAATTTAGACAAGGCTATTATATTGAAATCTGTTGGATTATCCACATTTATTTCTGAAAAAGTATTAAATTCAAACGTAAGCAAATGAAAATGATTTGGTGCAGCACTAGAAATCTCATTCTAATGACTTTTTGCATAAATAGAAAAATATATGATATATATATATATATATATCTATATATATATTTATTTATTGTATACGTACTCATGCATATATATCTTTATACGTGTTTATATAATACACACACACAGGCATATAAATATATGCGTGTTTGTGTGTGTGCGTCTGTTTGTGTGAGTCTGATTGAATAAATTATATATATATATATATATATATATATGTATGTGTGTGTGTGTGTGTCCGATTCAAGAAATTACAGACATTATTACGTGAAAGGATAACAACGCGCCGCTTTAAATAAATACTTGTAGTAATGGACAAAATATAATTCTGAACTACTTGCACCCCTGAAGATTATCTTGGAAGAAGATCGAAAGTACTTAAGAAATGTAAATAAAACAAATTTAAGCAATTACAACACATTTCACTCATCTTGAATATCAATAGACGGATGTTTATTCGTGAGTACGAACGAATTTTGTTAAAAATTAGCAGACATTATGTCTGTAATTTGTTCAATCAGACATGCCTGAAAGAGAATTCATAAATTATATATATATATATATATATATATATATATATATATATATAGACAGAGAGAGAGAGAGAGATGTAGATATATAGATATAGATACACCCATAGGGGAGCATACGCTTATGTAAATTTGCATGTAATCATTCAATAAATAAAATAAATAAAATAATATTTAATGCAAAACTTGATAAATTTATGAGAGAAAAATGTCTTTAAACATTGTAGACATCGTGTATCTCAATATTTGTTTGTGTGCGTGTTTTTATGTGTGTACTTTTAAATATATACATACATATATATATATATATATATATATATATATATATATATATATATAGAGAGAGAGAGAGAGAGAGTCAAAGAAAGGGAGTGAGATTGATACATAGATAGATAAATAAAAATCGTTGCCTTTCGTAAGGCGCATGCATAGGGTATTTTTAGTAGGTTCCTGTTAATTCCAGTTCTAATAATAATATTAAAATTTAGTTGGCACTCTCTGCAGGATTCTGAATATTGTCTTAAAAGGAACAAGGACCACCTGCGTTTGCTTGAATTATATTTCAGTTGAATACAAGTTGAGTTAGATAATATGGTCGCTTCGACTTGTGCAAATGGTCAGAAATCGTGTCTCGCCAGATCTATTACTAGTGAGTTCAATTCTCACTTTCGATCTTGTGACATATCTAATCTACGTATAGAAGATCAACATGGTCGTTATGCGGGGTTTTGTGCATTATTAATTATGTTGCAGAACTGGTATTTTTACGTATCTAGATATACAAAATATCCCCGTATTGCACTAGAGACGGGGTTCGATGATACCGATGCGAACGCCACCGACACTGCCCCGAGTGTACACACTCGAGTGATTCGCATAAAACCCGACCTTGTGCCACATCACTTCTCAATGGAGAGATACCTAAGTGCCTACGTATCCAGATATAAAAATATTAATTTAATTAAAACAAGAATTTTTTCATATATATGTGTGTGTGTTTCTCTGTGTGTGTGTGTGTGTGTGTGCTTGTGTGCTTGTGTGCGTGTGGGTATGCCTGTGTGTGTGTACTTTGAACAATAAAAATATTGAGAAATTAAAAAATTAAAATTTTCAAAGACACTGAGTTGAATATTAAATTTTTCTTAATATCAATTAGATTCCACGACTAGTTTCGACCAGCCTGGCCATCATCAGGAGAAATAAATTCCTGCTTGTTAGTAGTAATGAACTACAGGTATGAATGACTGATGAAAATGAATTTCATTTGTAGTTTTCATTTGTTTTTTATCGTTAATTTTGGCCAAACATTGTGTTGGTCAAACGGCCACTTTTAACTTTCTTTTTTTCTTTTTAAGATAGAGGCTGGATTAATTCATGCTACTCTGAATTCCCGTGGTCATTTTGATAGTTTAATTAATTCCTGGGAATGAATATATATATATATATATATATATATATATATATATATATATATATATATATTACGCAACAGAAAAATCCCAAATTCCCACATTAGTATAGTCTATTGCGACCGACACCGAGTACGTTAATCTTATTCAACCCAGACTGATGCACTGTATTCGCAGCAGAACTAGAGATTTAAAATTTGACATTCATCAAAAACAGAAATTGAAAAATTGAAATATAGCCTAGCCATGCCGCCAATTGTAATAGACTATATCCACGAGGTAATTTTGTATTTATCTCTTTTGTGTAATATATATGTTCTGTTATGATAAATACATTGAGCTCTTTCGGTGGATTAGTTTTAATATTTTATATTATTAGGACCCACTTGTATTATATACTAACGAATTTTAGCTGTACTCTCTCTCTCTCTCTTTCTCTCTCTCTCTCTCTCTCTATATATATATATATATATATATATATATATATATATATATATATATATATATATATATACAGAGAGACAGGGAGAGAGAGAGAGAGAGAGAGAGACTACAGTTAAAAGTCAGTTGATATATATATATATATATTAGTTTGGTGAAAAAATAATGAGGAAATAATGTCGTTTTTTGACGTTAAAAAATAAATCAGAAACGACATTATTACGTCATTATTTTTTCACCAAACTAATATATATATATATATATATACATATATATATGTGTGTGTGTGTGTGTGTGTGTGTGTGTGTGTGTGTGTGTGTGTGTGTGTGTGTGTGTGTGTGTGTGTGAGTCAGCGCGTGTTTGCGTGTTTGTGTGCATAATTGCAGTGTGTATGTGTAGGGAATTGCTTTGCATTAAAATCCATAACCATATTAGATTAATTTAAGTGGATGATATGTCACGATAATTATAATGGCTACTGGATAGAGGAATTGAATTTTTTACAAAATAGTATTTTTTAAATACTACTCATCCAGATCTACGTTGAGTAAAATCCCACAATGCATTAGTGAAAATTTCCTTACTTTGGAACTCATAACTTTTATTGATGTAAAAGTTGCATTGACATGCTATTTACAAGTGTATATCACACATATCAACCACGTGGGTTTTACGTACGTTTATTAAACAGGTATGTTTATGCATATATATGTACTTCAGGTAGAATTTACAACTTTGCAAATATGTGTAGCGACGCGCACGAATACTTGTGTACATTTTAGACAGATATGCCATATTTATTTCTAAATTTTATTCATCCAGACACAAGATATATAGAAACAATTATGCATAGAATTAGATAATGATATTAATTCTGCTGATAGATGTATTTCTACTGTAGATAAATAAATCATTGGCTCTCACCCAGCCTCAAGTCTCGCTCCCGGTTAGTCAGATGTTAGTACGAGAAAACACGATATCGGTAGAATCTGTAAAGAGAGCGTATTATTCTATTCTCTAATTCTCTAATTGTATCGGTTATAGTTGGTACTTTATCTTTTTTTTTATATATCAACCGATTTACATAGATATAGACACATACAAAAAACACACGCATATATATATATATACATACATACGTATATATGCACATATATATATATATATATATATACATACGTATATATACAGATATATATATATATACATATATATACATACATATATATATAAATATATATGCATATATATACATATATATGCATACATATATATATAAATATATAATGATATATATACATACATATATATACATATATATTTACATATACATACATATATATACATATATTTACATATATATATATATATATATATATATATATATATATATGCATGCATATATACATATACACACACAGACATATATATATATATATATATATATATATATATATATATATATATCTTTGGATAATAATGGATATAACCATAAATCTATAACAAATAAATATATGTTTATACAAATAAGTGCGCTCATATATGCACAAGGCAAGCGCACACGCACACACGCAAATACACACCATATATATATAATATAATGGCTGGCAGCTCCTATGTCTCTCTGCTAGAACGGATAGTTAATTCCTGTTGCAGACCCCTGCTCAGGCAGTTATTTTGTTTTGTTTTGTTCACACCTGTGGTTTATATTGGATCTAAGCGGAGGTGAAGTTATTTATTGTTTCTGGGAGACAGCCCATCATGAGGTCTGAATAAAATTTTGAACAAGGACTGAAAAACTTTGATTAGGTTTACTTGTGATTTGGAAGAGCCATCAACGAACAAGTCTTTCTACTCAATTTCACTCCAGGCTGATAACACCAACAGGTCACCTTACTGACATATCGATCCAGGTCACATCATCGGAAAATTAATGTTCTAACTTAACAACTCGATATTATTGATTTGTTTTGGGCATACCAGGTGTTGCATTTTTTGATTGTAATGGGATGTCCAGGTGCCCGGTCCCAATTACGTTCAATTTCGGTATATTAACTTCCGCATAAATACCCTTGGGAAAACTATGGATCAATTATTATCCCTCCAGCAGTGGGTGAATTAGTAGAACTTGTATCAGTAAATCATTACCATCTGAAAGTAATAACATTATTAGAATCTAAAAACATTTCCTGGATTTAAATGACGTGCGTTAAGCCGTAAAAACAAATCAATCGATTAATACACACACACACATGTGTGCGTGTCATATAATTTTAAATGGATACAGTGTTTGAGAAAATATCCTTCTCTTTTAAACAGTGTATATTCATGTAATGTTACTCTCTCCGTCACTGTCTCTCCTTTTCACACTCATACAGACACACCCATATATATATATATATATATATATATATATATATATATATATATATATATATATATATATATATATATATATATAGTGTTTGTTTTCGCAGTGTCTGTTTTGTGTGTGTGTCCGAGATAAAAAAATAAATAAAAAAAAACATACCTTAATGGTATGCTATATTTATGGGATAAAATGTTCAGTATCTGGGATAGGGCGGATGTAAATAGAAAATATAAAAGTTGAAATTAAAGTCAACAGCCAGAGGTTTCATTATCTGTCTCTATTTCTCAAATGAAGTATTATGTACACTGTTTACGATATTCGGACTATTGTCCTCATCTTTGTTGTCATATTTATTACAACATTTCGGCCGTTGTACGCTCCGGCCTTCTTCAGGGGGTTGGAATGTCGAGCTGGAAGGAAATCAAACTGTATTCCAACCACGTGAAGAAGGCCGGAGCGTACAACAGTCGAATCGTTGTAATAAATATAGCCACAAAGATGAGGACAATAATCCGAATAATGTAAATAATCTGTTTCATGCTGATCGCAAAGGTCATACTCTCTCTCTCTTTCTCTCTCTCTCTCTCTCTCTCTCTCTCTATATATATATATATATATATATATATATATATATTAATGCAGACACATACAGACACAAGTATGCATGTACTCCTTCATGCAATTTACTCAAAAGTACAGAGATATTCCCAACATATATCACTTCAAACGTATGTGGGTAGGCGAGCCGTTTATTTACTAATCTTCTATATATACTACATTTAGTTATTAATCAATATATATATATATATATATATATATATATATATATATATATATACATATACTACATAGTTCGATTTAGTAGTGACCTCAATGTTCACTTTTATCTCTATATACGCTTTATCAATTATATTTACTATTTTAACCCAGAAATATAGTAAACCTTAAAACTATATTTCCTTGATATATATTAAGTTGAGCAACCTCGAGCCTGTTTAGTACCTAGATGGGTGACTGTGTGTGAATGCCAGGCACTGTAGGTTTTGATGTGTGGATAATGTAGTGGATAATGACTCGGATTTGTTTATCAGATACCTGAATTCCAATTCCAGTTGGGTTCGTTATATTCACTAAAGTTCTAATTCTCTTGGGAATGGTATGTATTCACCTCTTCTCCCCCAGCTAGGGGGTAATTAATAAGATGCGTACCATTATTTCATTTTTTTCTCCGAATATAAAATAAAATCGTGTATAAAAAATACAATTAGATTTTGGCATTAAATAACCTATAGACGCTGAAATGCCAGTAAACAAAAATATCCAATAAATCTGAAGCTGTATATATTAGCTTGGTGCAAAAATAATGACGTAATAATGTCGTTTTTTGACGTTAAAAATACCTCAGAAAACGACATTATTACGTCATTACTTTTGCACCAACCTAGTATATTCTTTTTAGCGACGGGTTTTAGGCGTATATCAGGACAACTTAAAACTGTTTTAACCTTTTGAATGAATAATTGTATTAATTAAAATAAATTGCTGAACACTCAATAATGAATGAAATTGATTCTGTGAAGAATATAAGCCAATCATTGTCCTACATCTCTCTATATCGCTGAGCTTAGGTATTATGATTACTTACATTATTTACATTATTCAGAATGTTATCCTCAATTTCATTGCCATATTTAAAATGTTTCGGCCGTTGTACTCTCCGATATACTTCAGGTAATTGGAATTTCGAACCAAACCTTTTATTTCATCCACCTTGGTAGATTTTTCTAGTTCCATCTGCCATGCCTCTTACAGATGTTTCAGTTATTTCCTTTTAACTCAACTCTCCAAGATTGGTTCACCACTGCTGTGGCCTGGTATTGAACTCACAACACTTTTTGTTCAGTCACTGAATCTAAACAATGTCTTTATCCACTGGGCCATGTATACAAAAAAAATTTAGATTTTAGCATTAAATAACCCATAGATTTTGAAATACCAGCAACGAAAAAGAACCAATCAATTTGAAGCTATCTATATATTCTTTTTAAGGACGGGTTTTAGGCGCATATCAGGACGATTTAAAACTGTTTTAACCTGTTTACGGAATAATTTTATTAAGTAAAATAACTTGCTGAACACAGAATAATGAACGAAATCGATTCTGTGAAGAATATGAGCCAATAATTGTCCTCTTTGTTTTATTTAGAAAGCAGGGTCTTAGATTTTAAACGCGTTAACGCTGAAACTTTACCTTTTGAAATTTATTTTTGAAAGTTATACATGTTAATATGTTATATAAATTTATGAAAATATGTTAACTTAAATATATGTTAACATATGAAAAAACAATGCAGATGACTGTTTTGAACAGCATAACTGCTTCATTTAACTTGCAAATTTATGGAAAACAGAATGTCTTTCGGGTAGAGTTAATATATCCTTATGGATATATCTTGATAAAATATAGATAAAAAAATTAAATGATTTTCGCCCAGTGATCATTCACAAAGGAAATGCAAATTATTTCCGTCTATAAACATGCGCCAACATAAACTGGCGTTTGTTTGTTTGACCAAATATTTAAGTACATGAAATCAAATATCTATCTATCTATCTATCTATCTATCTATCTATCTGTTCTATTCTATCTATATTTGTGGCTATGCATGTGGTTGAAAAGCCTAGAGATAGTAATTTTACTATATGGTCATACAATATCTCTGTTTTTACTATGCAAGTCATTGTTTTCCTAATAAAATTAAGAAATCATAAATTAATCAAGTAATGTTGGCAATTTTTCAGGGTATATTGATGTAATAAATATACCATGTCAACTTCAGCTACTAATATCATTTATTAGAAATATTTATAAATATTATTAAGTTGTATTCGGTTTTACTATGCAACTCTAGAGTTGTCCAATATATATTATCTTCTTCCTGGCGATAAATTACATCCGTTAGCAGGGACTCAGATCAACAAATTGGAGGTTTAGAGGAACTTTGAACCATTTTTAAATTGCTGTTGTTCCTAGGTTCATTCTGACCAGTGTCAGTACCACCTGTTAGGGTACCAGCTATGGACAATTAGTGAACCCCCAAACAAGACACTATGAAAGTATAAAAATACATTTTTATAGTAAAAATACCAGCAATACATTTTTATTTGAAAAATGACCAACAATACATTTGAAAGCAAAATGATCAGCAATATTTTTTAATTTGAATGCATACAATTTCGTTCAGTTTAGTTGATATCATAAAAAATGTTTTCAAATTATTTAGATATGGCATTAAATAACCCATAAAAATTGGTACGCCTCTAAACAAAATTAATCAAACATCCAACATGAAAGATCCATTTCATGACATTAATCCATAAATTATCCGAGAATTTCTTAAGGAAATCAAACTGTATTCCAAAATGTATCTTCTACAAAACTACAACCAAAAACACATATTACCGCCTCTAGTAAATATGTCCACACAAACACGTATATTCACAAAAGCTGAGTATCATCTACCATGTATTCAATTGTGAAAGCAGAATAACATATCATATTTGTATTGCTCCAAGGCGTCGAAGGAAATTAAATTTCTGCATTAAACGTTAAACAAATTAATCAATCTTCTTGTCCTTCAATTTTCTTCTTCTCCTCCATCTTTTCTATTTCTTCTTCTTCTTCTTCTTCTTCTTCTTCTCCTCATACTACTACTACTTCTCCTCCTGCACCTCATTCTCCTTCCCCTTCTTCTTCTTCTTCTTCTCCTTCTTCGCCTTCTCATTCACCCTCTTCTCCTCCTCTTCCTTCTCTCATCCACCTCCTTTTTCTTCTCTCCTCCTACATCTTATTTTTCGTCTCTTTCTTCTTCTCCTCATTTTTCTCTTTCGCCTTCCTTTTCTCCTCCTTCGCCTTCTTATCCACTCTCATCTCCTGCTCCTCATCATTCTCTCATCCACCTCCTCCTCCTTCTCTGCTCCTCCTTCTTCTTCTTTCCTCCTACAACTTCTTCTATTCGCCTTCATCGTCTCCTTCTTCTTCTTTGTCTCATCAGGATGTTGGTGACCATGGCTCTCTAATATTTCCTGTCCTTTCTAGTTCTTAGTATTTGTATTGACACTATTTCCAAAAAAATATAATTATAAATATTACCGTAAGTTGTAAGAAAGTTATAAATTAAAAGGAGAATTCAGAATTTGTGGAATCATTAAGGACACTGCCGGAAATCGTGAAAGAGATCACAGAATAATCAAGAAAATTAAAACATTGGCAAGATCAGAAGAAAATCAATTTACTATCAAAAGGTCACAGACAATATTTGAAAAAAAAAAAAACTAATCTGAGAGAATGGTGGAATGATTTAAACGGAAATATTTGATGAAAGTTGAACAATATTAAAAACACTAGTTCGGTGTCTTTCGCTTCGCTGACGACAAGATGATCAAATCTCAAATCTATATGATTTATTTGTTTAAAATAATATAATAATTGTAAAACGTGTTCACTTTAAATTCAGAAGGATTTCGAAAAATAAATAGAAAGATGTTCATTTCATGTTCCTTCAAACTGTGCACGTATTTGCGTTTGATTTGCGTATTTTTTTAAGCGTTTCACCGCAAGCAATTTGTACGGTATAGATTGATGAAATGTATTCGCTACCAATGAAGCAAAGATTACAATAAGAAAATGTCAAATTTAGTGAAGAATTACTTGAAAACATATTTCGCAACAGTAATATTTTATAATGTGATATGCTATACAATCTCTCCGCATGTGAAGAGAAAACATATCACAGCAGAAATGTTGTTCTTCGGAATGATACTTAGCTGGAGGATTAGCAAACTGAGCAACACTGCTAAGGCCTCTATGAATAGGAAATGTTTCGGAGATCCATGATGACTTATGTACTGAAGGGATACTGTACATATGAAACAATATTGCATAAATACAGGATATTCATAAGATATATGATTACGTTTTTATTGAAATATCTACAAGATTCCTGCATATGACTAGATTATAGCTGATGATTAGGGTATTAATTGATCCTTTAGGGAAGCAAGCAAGCAAGCAACAGGATTATGAATATAATAAGTGTTTTTGTGCTATGATTTGTTCTGTTTTTTTCGGTAGTAGAAATTATAGATGCTTTCCAAATACGATAATCTCAAGTTAAATGTAGAAAAGTATTGTAAGTTCTTGGATTTTCTCTTAGTTCTTTGTATGGTAACACAGCAGGTATAAGTTAAAGTGTATATTTATCTAAGACAAATTTTTCTCCCAATCTGCAATACTGATTATTACCTACTGTGTCTAAAATACCAGATTCAATTAATGGTTACCCGAGTTTCCAGATATGAATCCACCAAACAACTTGTGGTCCATTATTAAAACAGATGCATAAAACAAGGAAGAAGACATTTAAACTGAAATCTCTGGAAAGCCATAAAACCTGCTGCAAGAAATCTTAAAAAGATAATTTGAAATGAACTGACGAAGGGTATAGAATATCAAAGAACAACATTAGCATATAAATAACTTCTTCGGGTATATAGGATACTGCGTTAATCGAAAATAAGTTCTTTCAACTTTTGCACTTATTTATATATATAAATTCATGTTAAAATCAGTTTGCTTGTCTAATAATGTCTAAAAGTCAGAATAAAATATTTCAGTATTTATTTATAAGGAGATATTATAAGGTGAAGCACAGGCGATATATTACTAATATAAGTATAATTATATCCTGAAAATATTTAGAACATCGGTTGGTTAATACCCAAATATTGGGAAGTGATTGAATTGGAAAATAAAATCTGATAGAGGTTAGGTTTATCGTTTACTATTAAAAAGCATGAATAAATGTATGCACACACGCATATATGTATAAACAGCATATATATATATATATATATATATATATATATATATATATATATATATATATATATATATATATATATATATATATATATATATCAATTCCAAGAGGACAGAATTCAGGTAGAACTCAATCTCCAGGACAGAGTAAGAATATAATATAAAATTTGCTGTTTATACCCGGAGTTATATTTTCCGATTTCTTTTTGAATTTGTAGGTCTGATGAATTGGATCGTGAATACGATTCCAATGTAATAAATTATAACCAAGGAATATTAGTGTTTGATCCATTCATATTTATTTATATATATATATATATATATATATATATATATATATATATATATATATATATATATATATATATATATATATATATATATATTATCCTAGTGAGCCAGGAATTAAGTACTTAGGTTTCATCTAAATGGATCTTCTTATCCTGAAGAACCATTTATATGCAGGAAACGCGTAGATATTTCTATAAAAACGTAATCATACATTTTAAGAATAAAAACGTAATCATATATTTTAAGAATAAAAACGTAATCATATATTTTAAGAATATCCTGTATTGATGTAATATTGTTTTGTATGTACGGCGTTTCTTCAGGACATAAGTCATCATTGCTCTTCACAACATTTCCTGTTCCTTGTAGCTTTAGGAGTTTTGCTCATTTTGCGAATCCTCCAGCTTCGTTACCATCTTCTCACAACCATTGCCACCATCTCGTCAGGTAGGTAGCTAACAGCTTTCTCTTATTTATCCCAGCATCGATATGGCCGCGTGAGGGTTAAGTTTTCCAAGTCTTCCTTCTACATTATGTGTTCAATTGATTTCACTTTCTGGTTCTAAATATTATTGTTATTTTTGCTATCATTTTACCTTTTTTTATCTTCTTTGCTTACTCACTTTGCTCATGGAATTCTATGTATCATTTCGAAGAACATCATTTCTGTAGTGATGTCTTTCTCTTCAATTGTTGAGAAATTGTATAGCATTCAATGCCATATATGAGGAAGAATATCACATAGAAATCTAGCACTCGTTCCTTTGTTTATAAAGAAATAAAATTAAGTTGTTATTTTTTAAAAATAATTAAAAAAAAAACACTGTGCATGCGAGAAAAATTCAGTGTGGGCGTTTTTCTGAATCATTTTTGAAGTCGGTTAATATCCCCGAATATATTGTTGTTCTACCATAGTGCAAATATGTACGTATATGATGCTAGTACACACAAATTTCATTATTCGTCTCATTATATTGCAGGTAAATGTGAATATTTGTACAGAAATTGCTTTTATTTTTTTTTAATTTCAGGTAAAGTTTGTAATGGTTCCGAAGAATGATAATACATAAAAAAGAAAATAAATTTTAGCGCTATTAAGTGATGAAGCCAAAAAAAAACTAAAAGGCTGAACGCAGAACAAACAAATAAATAAATAAATAAAATACACAATTGAATAACTGGATTTGATAATTACACCAAATGATAACTTAGAAAAATTAAAAGCTGATGTTTCGAGAGTAAAGAGAAACAACATATAAATTGTAGTCTGAATATTTGCTAATGACATGAACAATCAAAACATGTCCTTAAATAAACATCCCAAAGATAAACGCGTGAGTGAAGAACTACATGAAAACTGATTTGTCAATAATACATTTTAGTTAGGAATCTAGACCAACGTTGAATGGCTATGATGGTTATTATGAAAACTGTCAATCAACACGGCTTAGAAGGCAGGTGAAGTGAGTATTATGGGCCATTATAAATTTTAATTTACCTGATGATATTTATTTCAGGAATTATTGCAAATACTTCAGCAAGACGTTTTTGTTTTTATCAGTACTTGTTATAAAAATTAATCTGAAGAATATATTCATCCATAAGTATCCTCTGTTGCTTAACATTCAACAAAGTTTCAAAACACGAAATTAATAGAAAGGAACCCAAACTCTCCAAATGTTAATCCAGTAGACAAAATTATAATTTATTATTCAATAGCTTTATAAAAATAGAAGCAATATTGAAAATAGTTATCTAGGAATTAATAAATACTGATGTTAGTAATATTAATGATAAAGCTGTCGAAAGCTTATTTGAATTAATGAGTGAAAAATTGACGAAGGTCCAAGAATGACAATGGGCGAATATAAACTTTGAAAATATTAACTTATTCATTCATATGGGATATTGTGTCAATGAAATTTTTTCAAATTATATATCTTTTGGATTTCATTACAAAATTGCTGTAATTTCCTTGATTAATTCTGCCAATGTAAAATAATTGCATATATTATAAAATGAAAGTCGCTTGTCATATTGTTCGTATACAATTTATCAATAACTCTTGGTTAATACCAATACTTTATTTTGAAGATATTGACTTCTATTCCATTATATTATAGTATACATAAACACAAACATATTTATGTAGAAGTAGTAACCGGAAGATCCTTTAGGTGAAACCGTGGTAGGTAGTTTCTGGCCCACTAGTTTTATTATATATATATATATATATATATATATATATATATTTATATATATATATATATATATATAGTCAGAAAACTTTCTCTTTCTGACTCTCTGTTATTTGTATGACATTGTATATGCACACTAATACCCATACATACACACATGTATATATATATATATATATATATATATATATATATATATATATATATATATGTATGTATGTATAATAAAATCGAAAGCCAATAGCAAACCATCAATAATAATGCTAACAAAGAATTTTATAAAATGCACACAAAAATTACATTCGGTTCTACAAATATTTATAATCAATAGCCGCTAGAAAAATTCAAAACATAACCATTAAAACCCTACCATTACCTGCTAGACAACTTAAATAAGCATATATAAATAGTCGATTCAATGAAACTGTCGTCGCTGAGAGTTCACATATATGTACACATTTGTGTGTGCGTCCATATACATATATATGTATATATATATATATATATATATATATATATATATATATATAATGGCCAGCTACTCTTTCGGGCACACCAGTCTGGTACATGTGTTAGTCAATCAGAGCTGCAGACAGACACCTCTACAAGCACGTATGTATCTCTCCAACACCCACAGGGATCATCTGTAATTTAAACACTACTATGCTGAGTGAACCATAGTTAATATTTCTGGGAAAGAGCCCCTCATCTAGTCTGCTTATCATTTTGAACAACATATATTTATGTGTGTGTATATATATATATATATATATATATATATATATATATATATATATATATATATATATATATATATGTGTGTGTGTGTGTGTGTGTGTGTTTGTAATTGTCTTCTTGTGCAAACACAACTTTATAATTTTGGTCTGGACAAAATAGCAACCTTACCACTTAGAGAATAGGCGCGGTACAATCATTACCTCTTTTCTTCTATTTAGTTTTACCCTTTACAAGACGAAACCAAATAAATTTCCTTGGCTTTAAGCTATATATATATATATATATATATATATATATATATATGTGTGTGTGTGTGTGTGTGTGTGTGTGTGCGAGAGAGAGAGAGAGAGAGTGTGTGTGCGTATATATTGGGGAATTTACTTCCATTCCGATCGCATTTGAAACAAAAGAAAAGCTAAAATAAACCAGTCAGAACTCCATAATACAAGACGAAGGCAATTCCTATCTTTCATATTTATGGTTGTACGGAAAAAATGCCTAAAAGTTTGGAATTATTTGCTTCTAAAAATGTCCCTTTTATAAAAGTATTCCTATTTTGCCATTTGTATTTATAGATGTATTTTTCTTTGAAAAAATAATTGGCTTTGCAATTTTCTTATCATTTTGTATTGTAATAACTTGCCCCAACCGGATTCTTCCAAATTTGGCAATGAAGGTAATAGATATTTGCTGCTTCTTGTCACAGTTAATATATTTCTTCAAAGCATATTTCGGTATGGCTAAGCAGGGAGAAGTGGTACGTGCCTTCAGTTAATAGATAATTTTTTGATAAATATAAGCGACATAAGCTAAAACGTTCGGCAAATCTATTTTCCATGACCATGATACAGTTTGAGCCGCCATTAAGAATTAATTAAAACAAGAAATAATTTAAAAAAAAATTATTTAAACAATAAATAAATAAAAATCTGAATAGAACGTTATTTCTCCAAAATTAAGAAAATCGCAGAATATGAACATTAACCTAAATACCAAGAGATTCAACACATGTATGTGCGCACTCACACACACTCAGACAAATACACAGATATATAGAGAGAGATACACGCAAGCACGTAATCATGCACGTAGAGAGGAAAATTCAAATTAACACCGATAAAAATGCGCATAAATTATAGTTTCAACTTAATATAAAACTAACAAAAATGAGAAAGTTAACAGTTATTTCCTGATACCTGATGAGTAGACCGAATAGTAACACAAAGATTCGTAGAGATGCTGAATAAAAGATCAATCATTTAATGACATATTTTATATTTGTATTAATCCTACACACACAACACACACACACACACACACACACATATATATATATATATATATATATATATATATATATATATATATATATATATATATATTAATTATTCAAAAAATTATAACCTAAACATGCTATAACATCATTACAAAAATAGCCATTTTGTTTCAACACTTCTGGTCTGTTATCAAGTTATGGTGTTGAATGTAGAATAAAGAGTTTTGTAGTGATGTTATAACATGTTTAGATTATAATTTTTGAATAATATTTGCTCTATTCTGTATTAAGCACTCGTTTAAGAATAGTTTTTTTGGTTAGTGGAATTCATTACCCCTACACCAATCCTACATATATATATATATATATATATATATATATAAGCCTTTAAGGCTCCACGGTTATAATTTATTTCACCAGATAATCTTAATTTTCTCAGACTTAACTTTGAAATGGGAAACGAAAAACGAATTTAAAATTTACACTTATGACGGGTAGTATTAAGCTTATATAAGTTGACATAGAGGGTGGTGAGGAATAGTGTGAGAGACATGGCCGAGTTTTAGAAAGAGAAATGAAGAATGAAAAATAAAATTCTCTGGTGAAATAAATTATAACTAATGGAGCCTTAAAGTGGTCTGTTATTCTTTAAATTAAATTATTCGCTCTGACTTAACATTGAGCTCTCAGGATTTCAAACTCATTGGGATTATGCATACGGATTACAAAGATTTTCGTTACTTAACTATACATATATATATATATATATATATATATATATATATATATATAGAGAGAGAGAGAGAGAGATAGAGAGAGAGAGAAAGAATGTTGAACTTTTTTGTTGTTATTAGTGCTTATAGATATAGCTAGATATTGATATAGATGATTGATAAAAGAATAGTTTAAATTTATAGTATATTTATAGAAAAAGAGCAGAATATCAGGGGTAGAGCGTGTGTAAATGGAAGAGTAGACAGTGACAAGAATAATGACAGTTTGTTTCTTGTTGGAATACAATCTTTCCACTGTACGTGTGTGCATGAATATATATATATATATATGTGTGTGCGTGTGTGCGTGTTAAAATTTTTTCAAACACACACGTATATGCAAAGAGATATATTTGTATGCAGGTGAACAACGTTTTTATTCAAATATCAGCCCGGTACCTCATTTTAATCCGACTAAAATTAAGAGCAACTATTTGAATTTGAATTTGAACATACTTAAAATATATTCCCTGGTTTCAAATTTAGAATATCTTTGATGACGGAGAACAGAAAAATGTTAGTTTACTGGATTAGAACCTGGAAAATTTCTATGTAATGCACTCTTCATCTAAAATAACCTCATTAAATTAAAACATATTCTTATTTGTGTAATATATATATATATATATATATATATATATATATATATATATATATATATATATATATATATGTAGCTCGGGGAGTGGGATATATATATAAACATCGTTTTTAATTATGCAGATATGAACAAATATTCTCTTGTAAGAGGGTAGAATACTTAGGCTCGAATAAAGACTTTGCAAAACCGGATGAGATCAGATGCACTTTGCATTTAGAACGCTAGAGATTTTAAAATTTCGCCTTACTATATCTTCAAAGTATCCCCTCATTAAGTAACTATAGGCGACCTTTAGGTTTTTACCTCCTCTTCCTCGTAGATGTATACAATTCCTCCAATATAAATATTACTTTAGTTTGATGAAGCCATTTTTAGAGGCCGAAACCTGTTACATGGGAATTTTTCAGTTTTCCATTTAATTACTTAAAGAGATGTAACTATTTATCTGAGAGTTTATATTGGATATATTATTATCATCTTCTGAGTTTACTTTTTTCTTTGTAAGACAATTTGGAACAGGCAGAGTAAAGAAATGATGAGGGATATGAAGACCTAAGAGAGAAATGTGAAGAAAGTGGAAAATAATAATTATTTCAAAGGAAATTGTGGTATTTTTCTTAATCAATTAATTACGGCTACCAAGAAATTGATTCGTGGACTCGAAAGGATTATAACAAAAAAGCAGACATATTATATCTAATTATTAAAGCAAACTTGTTTGAATGAAAATCTGCCGCCTAAATACACAAAGATGAACAAAATAGGAAAAGTGAAAGAGTGGAAAAGGAAAGTAAATGAAAAGTGAATGAAAACAAAAGATGGAATTCTACCATCTTGCTGTGGAATATCGTGGTTTTGTCGGAAAAGATATTGCCAATGTGCTCAGAAGAGGATTTAGTTACAACAACAACGAGATAAAAAGCGTGATCTTCAGGAGACAGAAGAAAAATTATCGCTCTTCATCTGATTAAAGCATGATGATAACAGTTGATTGGAGAGCAATTGATGGCGGGAAAGAGCAGTTAGCACCGATCCAAAAGAAGCCTCCACAATGGAGGGGTCCCGCCATAGCAGAATGCAGTAGAGGAAAAAGGGGCCGAAAATGGCTGTTATGGTTTCTCCTGATGACCGATTTGGGATTGAATGCAGAAAGGGAGATGCTAATTGGTAAGCAAGACCTTGTTTATTTTTCCGCCTACATGAAATGTAGGAGTAAAAATAATATATGAACTCTGAGTATTGTATGGAAAGCAATAAATGGCTTGGGGACCAAGACGTCTTTCGAAGGAAATGAGACATGTCTTTTCCCTCTAGTGAGAGAGAGAGAGAGAGAGAGAGAGAGAGAGAGAGAGAGGAGAAGAGAGAGAGAGAGAGAGAGAGAGTGTTCGCGTATTTTCTTTATTCTATGTATTTATTCTACTTTACATAACGCCACCTAGCGGGTGTTATTAGAAGACCTATGACAGGCAAGATGAGTTAATCCCACAATATAATTATGTCTTTCATCTCCAGTCGTCATTCCGAACAATATAAGCCGTTATTTTAGCGACTTCGATAACAGTTCGAACAAAATTGAATATATACTTAAACAAATAGGGTGCGTTGGATTGAACAGATTTCACTTTATTGGGTGCTCCACTATAGTAGACCTGTGTCTAATTAAAGTGAAAGATGTAAAAACATATACATATGTTCTGTTTCATTCTATTGCTAACGCTCTTTAATAATCATCAGAAAATATGAACTCTAAATCTGAAAATTTTGAACGGGCCCTACAAGTGGGTTTTCTCCAGCACTTAAAACATTCACGACATTAACGCCATCTTCATATATTCCCTCAAGTACGTACATATATAATTACTTAAAATTAAATGATATATCGACTACAAATCTACCATCGCAACCCACGTTGATAGCTCTTATGGCGGCCATTTGATAGAATGATTACAACACTATGGTTTCAGGATTCAGCGGAAGTCCTTAGAAACGGTAGTAAGGAAAAAGGCGTGGTTTATAGCATAATAGTAAATGATATACACTAAGTTTTGTACCTTATTTTCTATTTTCCTCTTTTTATTTCTTTCTATCTCTACTTTTGTTTTCATTCACTTTTCATTTACTTTCCTTTTCCACGCTTTCATTTTTCCTATTTTGTCCATCTTTGTGTATTAGGCAGCAATTCAAACATGTTTGATTTAATAATTTAGATATAATGTGTCTGCTTTAATTCTTATAATCCTTTCGAGTCCACGAATCTATTTCTTGGTAGCCGTAAGTAATTTATTACGAAATATAGCAAATTTTTTTTTAAAATAATTATTATTTTCACAAGTATATAAGACGCACCCCAATTTCAGAAGGAATAATCAAGAAAAAATTAGTAATTAGAAAATTTGTTAAATTATTAGTAAATATTAAAGCCTAGGCTATATTTATGAGGTATTATTTTTGTTAAAGAAGCCATGATTACAATTAATCGAAAAATAAATGGAAAAAAGAACACGGGATTATAAAATCTTTATTACAACCTTTATATAATCTGTACAACTGCGAAAAAGTAAAAGTCTTATTGGAATAATTAGGCTATAAAAATTCTGATTGTATTTATAACAATGCAACCGGAAATTATCTCAAGAAAAATATTAATGAAACAAATATATTTTACAAATATATAATTTGAATTTATTGCATATAATTTTAGTGAAACAAAATACGAGTGTTAAGCGTGATAAAATTTATATAATGAATATTATCAATGATAACACTTTTAATCTGTATAATAATATTTTAAGTAATGCCGATAGGCATATGAAAGTTGCTCTAAAGTCTAAGCTAATAGGAGTTGCCAGGTAGCTAATTTCGGCGGACTATCGTGAATTTTAAAATTACATATGGCACATAAGCTGCAAGGAAATTTTAAAAGATATTTTTAGTATGAAGGTGCGGCTTATATGCTGTCAAATACGATATTTTCAGTCACATCCTGGACCATCTTCAGGGGGTTAAATTTCTGTGCATGTGTATACGTATTTGTGTAAATTCAAAATATTTTACTGTTTTAGTTCATTTTTCATCGTTCTATATTGATTTTAAATTCAAGAGTTTTTTTGTTTTTTTATCTTTCATGAATTTGAAATTAACATAGAACGATAAAAAACGCAATAAAACGAACTGTAAAAATGATTTGAATTTACAGAAATACGTATAAACATAGAAAGACAATTTAAACCCCTGAAGAGAGCATCAGATGACACTGAAAATTCATGGGAAAATAAAAATTATTTGAAATAAAATTTTGGTATTTTCTTTTATCAATTTTCTACAGCTGCCCAAAAATTGCTTTGTGGATATGATAGGATTTAAACAAAAATAAACAGACATAGTATGCCTAAATTATTTAACCAAACCTGTTTGAACATATATATATATATATATATATATATATATATATATATATATATATATATATATATATGTTGGGGGTGGCTGTGTGTGCGCGCACTACACAATTTTCTTTCATGTGAAAGAATGAAGAAATAAAGAAAATCCAATCCAAAGAGAACAGTTGAGGCTTGTATTTTCAATATGAGTTTGTCCTCTAAGCGATTGAATCAGTTAAGTGGAGGATCTAATGCTTCCTCCAATCTGGAGTGGGCTGTATGACTTGTCCAACACTGACGTTTCTTGGCCCAGCATCCAGTCGCAAATGTAGGCCACTTATTTGGGTCTTTTATCTTATTCGCTTTCCATTCGCTAATGTTTCAAAACAAACTGCTTAAACAAACACACACACACACAAATACAACACATGTGTAACACATAGGAACTTGCAGTCGTGGAAACAAAAGTATTTATGCTAACAAACTGATTCCCCAAAATGTTTCAAATTATCAACTTTCTGAATGTTCTGCTCAAAATATATGGTGTACAAAAACCTGATGAATTTTACGCTATTAACGTAGTAAATAAATCTTTACTACGTTAATAAAAAAACACCGATTAAAAAATAAGTAAATAAATAAATAAAATAAGAAACAAAAAAATAAAAACAAGCAAAATAATTTAACCCAAATAAATAAATAAACGACTTCCGGTAAAATAACCGCCATAATAGACTACCCACAATGCACCACTGACCCGTATATGTATAAATAGCCGAGAAAAATAACAGCATACGTGGCCTGACGATTGCATATAGCATGTAACAGACTGTCGCCTCTAAGTGTTGACTTCTATGTTCGCTTTTATATTTACACACGCTCTATCTCTGATATTGAGGACTTTATCCCATAAATATAGCACACCTTAAGACTATATATATATATATATATATATATATATATATATATATATATATATATATATATATATATATATAATAGAAAAAAGGAAGTGATGTTCCACGAGCGACCTGCTTACAAACAGAATTGTTCATAAATATTTTTGGTTCTTACCAGTTGTGATCGAAACGAGGTTGCATCTTTTTAGTGAGTAAATTGTTTTTGTCTGTACGAAAAATTTATATATATATATATATATATATATATATATATATATATATGGATTGGGCGTCCTGTTATTGGGAAAAGAGGACGCCCAATCCATATATATATATATATATATATATATATATATATATATATATATATAATTTTTCGTACAGACAAAAACAATTTAGCTTTATATTGTAACTATGCTCAGCAGACCTTATTTACAGTTTCTGGGAGAGAGTGTGTTATATAGCGTGATCAAAAGTATAAACAAGGCAAGCACACACAAACCCTCGGTCAAGATGACACATCTCTCGACGGCCCCAAAGAGTTCCGTCTACCCGATTTCCCTCACAAAGCTTAGATCTACCCGTGGAATGGTTTTCAGGCACTTTCCAAAAGAGCCGCACGCTGGGATTGCACCCTACAGACCGATAAAATCAGGAAGTATATTTCCTAACAAATCAACTGTGGTGAGATTCGAACTCGGCTCTCTTGGTCAGAAAGCGAACATTATATATATATATATATATATATATATATATATATATATATATATATATATATGAGCAATGTTACCTGGGTTTGTGTGGGTTATGTAATCCCTAATCTTATTTTGCTTGGCCTTTGTACAATGTGAAGTGTTGTTAATAAAAGACGTAGTAAAAGCAGTTCGATATGTTTAGACATTTCCTTAATCGTTTAATTGCTAGACGGCATGGGGGCATAATGCCGCAATGGTAAATGCAATATCATTACGGGGCCGAATGTCTGTGGATATCAGTCCCTCAAAAAAATTAAATATAACTGCCGGATTACTTAGAAACACGACTGCAACGTACGAGGTTATAGCACGTGTTTTTACTAAATACATCTGTCTTGTCTTTGACCAAAATCTCATCAATCTTTTATGGTGATGAAATAACTTTTTCTTTCTTGAAATAAACTCAATAAATGAAAACAAATAAATCCTTTTGTTAAGCGAATTAAATCTAGTAGCTTATTTCATTATCTATATAAACAAAAACAGATATTTATCAAAGGAAATTTAGTTTTATTATATTTATATCTCCCTTTATATATTATTTACTTCCCTTTACTCCCACGCTGGGATCTTAATTGAAATTTTGATTTCCATTTCAGGAGAAAAATAACTTTATTTGAATAACTGAACAATTTAAATATAAAATTGAATATACAAAATAATTGTTTATTTATAAAGATCGTTAAAACCAATTTTTAAAAGAAAGATAATTTTAAAAAAGTATTTAAAACTGAATATTGAAATTAGTAATCTCCAGTAAAAAAAAGAACAGTTGAGGTGGGTAAATATAAAACACATATGGTAAATATAAATGTCAAAATAATATTTATGTTACATTTTTTATTCAATTACCTTAGCTTTAAATATTAAAAACCCTTCTACTTATCAAGAAAAATGACGAAAAAAAAAAAAGAAAAAAAATGCTCCTGGCTTATATATTTCCAGAAATACACACTTCTATTTGAACTTTTCCTCATAAGAAACCATTTTATTTAAAATTATCTGATAAATAATTTTTGACCTTGAGTAACTATTAAAAAAGGATGCGCATATTCGAATGAAACATAAATATGAAAATATTTCTCATGGCAGTGTTGACTTTTTATGGGGAAGAATTAGACACTCATAAGAAGAAATAGTCACCTCGTGTAATGGTTATCAAGCTTGTCTCACTAGAACCGCGAGTTTGATCCTGCCCAAACGAGAAATGTATTTTAATTACTTAGCATGTGTTAAACTGCTGGATGAATTGATCGAATTAAATATAATTTTCTTTTATGGATTTCTCTATACAGTGTAACCCGGATATAAGAGAGTTGTCGGGACCGGAGACGAAGTCTCTTATATCCGGGTTTGGTCTAATTTATATACATTAACACAGGCTCTAATTTGGGACCAGTGAAAATATCTCTTATATCCGGGTTTCTCTTATATACGGGTTACACTGTATATTTCATATGAGACTACCATAATTTTAGTAATTTCAAATTTTATTCAGAAATTTAAAAAAAAAAATATATATATGTTGAAGATTTTCGTTTCGCATCTGTGTACGGAACCTTCTGATGATGAAAATCTGATCCAGTAGGAAGTAGGATACAGTAAAGAAGATCTTGTGTGAATGCATCTGTTCAAAGTGCATTTTCTTTTCTTTAGTTCCAGATTTTAATCCGAGTGCAATCAATCCTTTCTCCTTGTCACTTAGACGAGTCTTGGAATGATATTCAATGCTTTACTGCTCAACTGTTAGCTCCCTAATTTTCACTCACTTTAGTTTCGCTTCGCCAGAATTGGCTTTTGGGGGTTTTTTCACGATAATACGAACAAAGAGTCACAAAGAGGAAATGCTGGAGAGTGAGAGATAAAGAAAACAAGAAAGAAAAAAAGAAAGAAAGAAAGAAAGAAAGAAAGAAAGAGTTTGGGAGAGAGTGAAGGAGAGCAGAAGCTGAGAGTAAAATACCTTCGCACACGTGGGCTAAGGGACCTCTAAAGAAATTGACATCTGAACGCTGAGCAGGTTTGGAAAGAAGCAATCCACAAAATGATTTATCATATTATACTTTTATTTTTTATTAATTTAATTTTTTTCTGATAGTTTTTGTACTTTTATTGCTTTCTGTGCTTAAAAATAAGAGCGTTGATAGTAGAGAAGTAAGTCAGTTGTTAGAAGGTAAATGAAAAAAGCGTATGTGTGTGTTTATATATATATATATATATATATATATATATATAATTATTTATTTTTAAAGAAAAAAAAAATTTATAACATAAATATGTTATAAAATCACTACAAAAATAGCCATTTTGTTTCAACACCTACGGTGTCTTATCAAGTGATCACTTGATAAGACACCGTAGGTGTTGAAACAAAATGGCTATTTTTGTAGTGATTTTATAACATATTTATGTTATAAATTTTTTTTTCTTTAAAAATAAATAATTATATCTGCTCTACTTTGTATTGAGCACTCTTTTAAGAATAGTAATTGTTGGTTATTGGAATTCATTCCATATACACCAATCATATACTTGTATATATATATATATATATATATATAGAGAGAGAGAGAGAGAGATAGATAGATAGATAGATAGATAGATAGATAGATAGATAGATAGATAGATAGATAGATAGATAGATATTTTCTTTTACAGTTAACCTGTAGAAAATGACAATATTCATAAAGGTAAAAGCCAATAGGAACACTGCATTATTAGCCGACGCGTTTTGTCCAATGTGGACTTTTCCAGGAAAAAACAAATTGAATTTATTAAAACAATTAACTATTGTCAACAAAACAAAATGTCATTAGAAACTGGGAGAATTTAGAAAAAATGAATACAATAACGTTCATATATATATATATATATATATATATATATATATATATATATATATATATATATATATATGTATATATATTTAAGAACAGCTGCGTTACAAGCACTTTTTTACTGTCAAGTCATCTTCAGGATGAAAACGTCCATGATTTTCCCAGAATCGTTTTTTATTATGATTGTGAATTGCATTGAATTTTGGTGAAAGATAGTGTAGTGATTCTCCGTTGCTTTCTCCTTTTCATAGATTTAATAATTTCTTATTTCTTGAACTTGGTGCCACGCCAAACATCCAATTTACTTTGCTATTTAACCCAAAGCTTTTGGAAAAAGTAATTGAGACATGGGTTTCCCAACAGATTCAACTTGGCGAAACCGGTTTACGTCCTGATACGCGTTCCACTACCCATAAAAATATTACTATAATTATAATCCATTGCAAACCTACATATAAAATGGAATGTAGCACTTAGAAATGATGTAATGCTTGGAAAGTTTGCCTCGCCATATCAATTATTACTGAGTAGTGAATTCGATCCTCACTTGGTGCTTCAGACTTTCGGCTCCCCTTCGTAAATTGCCATGGGGCGTTTCCACAAAATGGTAACTTCACGTGGTGTAACGGTTAGCAAGCTTCTCTAGCTACATCTGTTACGACTGAAAACTGAGTTCAAATATCGGTTTTGTGCCCCATCTAAGCTACTCTTAGTAAATCGCTGCATATGAAATGGAATCGTCTCGGTTACACACATGTTGATGGATATGTTTTGTTAATCTGTTTTAGCAACTACTAAATGAACGAAAGAAAAGAGAGTTTCGTGGGGCACTTCTTCCTGGTTAATTTATCCACCAGCTGATCAATATTAATGAGATCGATCCCCACTCGACGTGTAATACATTGGACTGAGTTTTAAAGGTAATCTACGCTTAAGAAATAATACAGACGCCATGAATTGCAGTTTCTGCGCATGACATTACTTGAATACAATAAATGCAAATTTGCTTTAGGAATATCAACAGGATGCAGCTGATGGAATATTTCTCTAAAGCTGAGAAGCTTAATTTCTGTAATAATGGACGAAGATAGCCGGTAAAAGATGAAATTTGATAATTTTCAGCTCAAATTTTATCCGGATGTGCAACAGCTTATTCGAAAAATCGAAAAATATAATCTAAAATTAAATCGACAGTTTTGTTGAAATTCATTAAACTTGTCTAATTGAACTTTTTAAACACACAAACACACACACTCATATACATACATACATGCATATATATATATATATATATATATATATATATATATATAGATAGATAGATAGATAGATAGATAGATAGATAGATATCGATAGATAGAGTAGACATACGATACATCCAAATTATAGACTTCTGTTGTCTTTCACCGTGAAGTTACTTCGAACCATAACGTATATAGCATTTTTTCCAAATTTTTGCATAGCAAACTTGTGTAATTTGTTGACAGAACAGGGATTAGGAGAGATACCATAAAGACAATATTTATTAAGCTGCATCAAGAACATGAAGTTATGTCATGATAGGATGCAGCACATATCCGAAGAATATTTCTGAAAACGTAGCTTAAATTTATCCTGCAGCAACAATCTTCACTGAAAAAAAGTATATTTGGAGATTTTGACACTCACATGACGTATTGAATGCAAAAAAGACAGGAAGCCAGTGGGTAACTATTTTCACAAGCTTGCGTAATTGGATAGTAGAACAGGGACTGAGAATGTAGTTGATAAGACAAAACTTACTAAGAACTAAAAAAGATAGAAAGCTTTGAAGAATCATGATCGCCCTCATCTTGAAGGGACTGCGCTCATGGAAAAAGAAGAAGAATCATATGTTTTATTTTATTTTATTTTTGTTGCGCCTAACAATATCCGAAAGCATAAAGTAAATTTAACTCTGATATATATCGTTATACATTTAAGGCATGTCCGATTGGATTAAAGACTTAATTAAGCAAATCTAATTATATGTTGACTAACGCGTTTAATACCTATCTTAGGGAATACATGAGGTCATATTTAATATTCAGATGTCGATAGCATTATAAGAACAAAAGAAATATGCATAGCAGAATGAGGATATTTTCGAATTATTTTTATTTGAATTACAATACATAATATTGAGGAAGAATTTTAAGTGTTGTTTTATACTGTTTATTATAAAACAGAGCATTTACTTAAATATTTGTATCTATAAAAAGAATGTTAAACATAAAAATGTCTTAAAATAATTGTCGGACTTTGTCCATTTCATAATGTGTTACGTCAATTCTTTTCTTTTGATACGCCATGAGTAGACATGAATGTACGTGAGAGATTCATGGAAGATTGAAGTTTAAATACAGTGAATTCGACCTCTCGACCGAACGTTCCTTCTTGACCAAATCGGTAAAGGCGCGTAAAGCTAAATGGCGGTTCTGTATAGGATACAGGTTCGAATCATGTCGGAGGACGAATATTTTCTGTGAAATGTCGCCGGTAAATGTTGTTTAATGCTGTTTATTATAAACAGAGCCTTTACTTAAATTTATGTCTATAAAAAGAATGTCAAACATAAAAATGTCTTAAAATAATTGTCGGGCTTCGTTCATTTCATAATATATATAAATTCAGTTCGCCCTGAAGATCCATTTAGGTAAGACCTGTAATTTCTGGATCACTAGGTATTTTTATACTCTGTTCTAATTTGTGTAATGATCACTTTACTTTTTTTCCTAATTTACTCGATTGGGGTTTTTCTTTTGACTAGGGATTATCGCGTTGGTCGATCTTTTTCGTCCTACTCGGATGTTTTTAATCATTTTTACCTCAGATAACAGTTTGTTTAAATATATTTTTCATTTACAAATTGTATTATCCAGGGTTATTTATATTTTTTTAACCAGTCGTGTATAGGTACTAAAATAAACATAATATATATATATACATATATATATATATATATATATATATATATATATATATATATATATATATATGAAGAAAAATATACGGAAAAAACAAACAAAAATCCTTATATGCAATTATGCTGTTTTAATGTTAATATAATGTCAACGTCCGACGTTGACATTATATTAACATTAAAACAGCATAATTGCATATAAGGATTTTTGTTTGCTTTTTCCGTATATTTTTCTTCATACTGTCGGATCTATATCCATATATTTGCTTACATATATATATATATATATATATATATATATATATATATATATATATATATATATATATATATGTGTGTGTGTGTGTGTGTGTGAGTGTGCACGCGCCCGCGCGGCTTACTTTACATTCTACATGCTGGTGCAAAAATAATGTTAGTTTTTGACGTATTTTTTAACGTCAAAAACCGACATTATTTTTGCACCAACATAATAGAAGTCACATAGCGATTTTCCAAGCGTAGCTTTGATGTGGCACAAGGCCGAAAGTAAATGCGCCCAGTGAGGATCAATCTCACTACTCAGTCGTAATTGTTCTAGCGAGATACGCTTGCTAACCATTACACCACCCCGAGGTGCCCATCCTAGAAGTCATATATATTTATAGAGTGATGTTCATTGATTTAACTATTCTCTGATGTATGCGTATCGACTGAGAAAAAAAAAATGACATTTCATAAACGGATAACTTTATTTTCTTTAGCAGAATCTTAGAATTTAAATCTTGTATTACGGTTCAACGCACTGCGAGAATTTGATGTTCACTTTTATTGCGTGAGTTGTTACTTTTTTCTAATTTATATAAGTTTCTCATTTTAATATCTCTACTATTTAATTTGATAGTCGTTCCGGGACACATTGATATCTTCCATTGATACGACAAGATTATTTTTCTTAACTTACCACGGATATGACCCTAAAAATATAACTCTATATTTATACTCCGAATAAACGGACCCTCCATTAATAAGTCACGAGCATCCATGGATTGCACCTTGTTTAGCTATGATGATCTGGCAGAATCCAATGGTTTAACGTGTATAAACGCAGATCGTGAGCTTGTTTTCTCTAATCGAATATCGATCGGGTGAATTGCATACAGTATGTATTCTTTATCTTATCCCTGGAAATAGCACACACACACGCAAATCACAGATAGATAGATAGATAGATAGATAGATAGATAGATAGATAGATAGATAGATAGATAGATAGATATTGCTTTCCATATTAAAATCTGTTCGCAATCCCGAAAAGATATTTTTAACCAGATTTCTTCTCGCTCGAATATATTCTTCTTGGTTTGTAATTGTTTGCAGTCTACATCAATAATTTTTATGCTGTAGACTTTCAGGGAATCATGAAGGGAAGAGAATTTGCTTGGCAATGGCGTGAAAATTCCTTGGTAACTTTCCCTGATTTATATTAGCTGATATCGAACTGACAGTACATGATTCCATCCAATCGCTTTTCACCCCCGAATCCTACGTACATCGTCGTTTCTTTTTTTTTTTCTTTCTTTTTATTACCTACCCTCTTTTCGTTCATATATTTCTCTCTTTCTTTCGTCTTCTTCTTTTTCTTATTTTTATTTACTACTATATGCGTTACTTGACCTATTTCGCCATTGCTCTCTTCCGGTATTCAGATATTTTTTCAAATTTTTATGATTATTTTTTGCAGTTTTTAATTGCATCTTCATTTCGAATTCTCATATCTTTTTTTCTGATCTTTTCTTTTGTTTATTTCTTAGTATATTTTTGCCATTTACTTCTTTCTAGGTCAATCTTCAAAACATCGTCTAACATACTGCCACATTTGAAAGGTAGAAATAAATTAATTTTATTTTCGAACTGGTCTCTGAAGCGAGCTTCCTAAATATCGCGCTAATATGAATAGCATTAGGGTGAGTCATAAATAAATTCCATATTTTTGTCAAATTTTTTTTTTGCACAAAATAAAGTAG
>OZ010576.1:126853864-126888864 GCA_963932145.1 Acanthosepion lycidas | reverse complement strand
TGAGGCACCAAAGAGGGTAGCTTATCAGAACAATTACCATAAAAACATTTATAATATATATACATGGAAAGGACATTCCCATGGTGGGAAAGTGATTGAAGCCGAGATGCCATGTATGACTGATAACATTGCAGATTCCTATTTTATCAATAATCTCTAGATACATAGCAAAAGCACCAGGCCAGATGGGACAGCAATATTCAATGTACAGAAGAACGGTAGTCTTATAAATTTGTAAGACAGATTTTGGCGACTAAAATGACAGACAAATTTCTCTCATAGATGAGCTAACAATTGATTCGATATAGACCTCTCACTTCATGTCAGTGAAAAAAGGTTAGACCAAAAAGGAACAATACGTAATTCTTCTTGAGCTTAGCATCAGCCATACTGATGGAAAGTAAATAAAAAAAAGGAAAAGAAAAGTTCTCTAAGACGAATGAAAGAGTTTAGTTACGTTTTAGATACGTTAAAATGGACAAGTCATGTCTAATTCCAGTGTTTGTTCCTTTTTATTCTTTTTTCTAATTATATTTCTCACCCACACTCTCATAATTTTTTATTTTCCCTAATTCTAGAAAATAACTCTTTTTCGAATTCAGACCTAAGATTATTGTTAATTCTATTTAATCTGTAAGTATTTTAATGGTTTTGTCAATATTTCTCGTTCTTTGACATTTACTACCTTTTTTTTCTGTCTTTTAATTCTCTTTAGTTTTGTAATTTTTACACTTTTGATGTTTTTCTATCGTTCTTTCTTCATCTATTTTTCTGCTCTTTATTTCTAAAAAAAAACATTGCTTGGGACTCATGAAATATTTCTTTGCACATCATAATATCAGATCTGTTGACAGTTTCCAAATAAACAAACTATTAATCGGTAACTTTGTAACCATCTCTCAGACAATATAACCAGCATATGTCGCCGCATCAAATGGTCCTCATTCACTCATGATATTGAGATATAACCGGAGTCAAAACGTCCAACATCTAAACTTCGTTGTAAAATCAAATTATTTATTTTATGCTGTATAAGGAATATATCATAAGGTCTCATTGGTCTTAAATTAAAAGATTCACATCAAATTTTTAGCAAGAATAAAAGAAAAACATGGCGTCGTTTTTATGAAGAAATAAACTATTACTGATATCTTCATTTATGGTCCTAATAAGTGAACACAGTTCCTTGATATAAAGCAATAAACACCAAGCTATTGTTACGGATCATTGCTTGCTTCTATATTTTAATTTTACTCTATTCCCCGTTAGCACAAGCTTGAAAATAGACGTAACAATCATCTACTAAGACCTTCTGTTAAGATCTATGTTTACCAAACTAGTTTTGTGGATTAATGTTCATATTGGGAATTTCATTATTACTCTTTTGTTTCAAACACAAGTGCCCGCACGATTAAATTATTTCCTTTCATTCACCCCCTCCACACACATCCACACACACACATCCACACACACTAACTTAACACGGTTTATTATTAGGTTGGTGCAAAAATAAGGTCGTTTTCTCACATATGTGAGAAAACGACATTATTTTTGCACCAACCTAATATTAGGCATGATATATTAGGTTGGTGCAAAAATAATGACGTAATAGTGTCGTTTTTTTTAGGTTAAAAATAAGTCAAAAAACGACATTATTACGTCATTATTTTTGCACCAACCTAATATTTATTATTTTACAAATAATTTTCTCCACACCAGGATTATTTTATTCTTCCCAACGGAACGTTTATATTAACCGACATGCTTATCTTATAATTTGAAAAATTCCCGTTGGTATGACTATTTTAGGCGGCACTTTATTAGACACCAATCTGTGTGTTCTAGTCTAAGCTAAGATTACTAAATAACTAAAACACAAGACGGTTTAAATAGAAATAGTAATGGAAAGACAAAATTAACTTTGACATAAGTTTAGACCTTAATTGACAACATTTTTTTCAATCTTTTGACAAAAACTCATATGTAATTGTTACTCTATGATCGATGTCTTGTTTCAAGCTTGTTTATTCAACAAACCTCTAAATTTTTAAAAAGATGTTTTGGAAAATCAAATATATATATATATATATATATATATATATATATATATATATATATACTTTCAAAACCATTTTTCAATTGTCTCTGTAAATAAACAAGACTTAAAATTTAATACTGATTCCATGATCAATGACTTGTCTCAAGATTATTTATTCACCAAACATCTAAATCTTAAAAAGATTTTTTTTTCGATTGACAATGATATTAATAACGAATGAACATGATTTCAAATGAAAAGGTAATTTCGCACCAACCTTTTACTTGAAAGTAAAAGTAATGATGCTGGCCAAGTATGCTTGCCTGATAGGACTGCTTTACTAATCCTTGTTGCAGACACCTGTTCTGACACATTTCTTTTTATTAAACACCGACAGAGCAATCTTTGATTTATATTGCAACTATAGGGGGCGGACTATAGATAAAGTTTCTGGGAGTGGACGCATCATTTGGCGGGAACATGTTTGAACAAGGCCAATACACCCAAACCTTATGATATCGTGCTAGCACAGACATCGAGGGAGAAATCCGCCTACCCAATTTAGTTCATAAGGATTGAATCAGTGGTATGGTTTACTGGTACTTCCCAAGAATGCTACACGTTTTGATCGCCTCCGCAAGCCAATAACTTCAAGGAGATACCTTCCTGACAAGCATATGCTGAAATTCAAACCCGGATTCCTTGCTCGTAAATGGATGTTCTAACCACTTGGCTATATCTCACAAGGGATATACATAATAAAACATTGCTTCATAGGTTAACTTACAAATTACCGTTCTACGTTAGAAAAAAATATTTTAAAAAAATTATTTATTGAGTGTGCAAGTATTCTTCCCCATTCGTTAATGGCAGGGGTCAATTTTCAGTGGTTTGCAAGAGCAGCATATTAAACATTAATGAACAATCATAACTTTAAATATGTATTTATTTTTTCTCATATATATATATATATATATATATATTCATTTCGATTTTTATTTTATTTTTTCACAGAAATATACCAAATAATCAAAAAAGTAGTCTCTTGGGTAATATTGATAACAGATTAAACTTGTTGTATTTAAATGGTTTATAGGCATGTATTTAAAATGAATTATGGATAAACAACCAAACAGAATGCTTTTAACAGTCGGATAAATGGATAGTCGAAAAGCTGTAAAATATTAAATACAATAATAAGGATGATGATGATGATGATGATAATGATGATGATGATGATGATGATAAAAGGATATAAATAATAATGAGTAAATAAATTGGAAAAAGAAGAAAATATCTGAAATAATCAATTCCTTGATAAAAAGAAATATTCAAAATTAAGTAACATAGATCATCGAATATTTTTATAATGTCTTGTTCTGATGTCTCATCGGAACTTAGGCGATCATGATTCTCTATAGATTTTTCATTATCTATGAATTGCAGTCAACTATTGGGGAAGAGAGTGTTGTGATTTGTCGTTACACTCTTCGCGGTTTCGAATTCAAAATTGTCCATCTCATACTGGTTGACACTCAAGTCTAAAATCCCCTGTCTATACTAACCTAACATAACCTATAGGTTCGGGAGAAGAAACAGATTTCTGAATTGCTGGGTGCATTTGTGTGTGTGAACGCAAATGACTAGCCACTTATTTGAAAATAAGTACTTCTTTTCCACTATCTCGTCTTTCGTTTCTCCTATCTCGTCTTTCGTTTCTCCTTTTTCTTCTTTCCTATCCTCTATCACTTCTTTCATTTCTCCTATCTCTTCTTTCATTTCCCCTATCTTTTCTTTTATTTCTCCTTTCTCTTCTTTCCTTTCCTTTATCTCTTCTTTCGTTTCTCCTTTCTTTTCTTTCCTTTCCTTTATCTCTTCTTTCGTTTCTCCTTTCTTTTCTTTCATTTCTCCTTTCTCCTATGTGTTCTCCGTTTCTTCTGTCTTTTCTTCCGTTACTTCTATCGATTCTCCTTTTTTGTCTTCCGCTTGCTGAATCTCTTCTTTATAATCTCTTCCTTCTTTTACTCAACATTATCTTACTTTTAGACTAATATTTATTTCTTCTATCTTTTCGGTTTTCTTGAGTATTAATTTTAATGAAATTGTGTTGCAGGTATTTTCGTATTTGTACATTGATCTGTATGTATATATAACAGATACGACAAGGAATACAGCGTCCGAATGCTAATTGAGTCTGTCTCTGCTCTTTTTGCTCCAACAATATTGGGAATTGCATGAATACACTTATATCTGGGCTGTATCTAACAGGCTAGGTACCTTTATATAATGTATCATATATATATATATATATATATATATATATATATATATATATATATATATATATATATATATATATATAATCAAGTTAAACGTTATGTTTATTAGATATCTATTTTTGAGTAGACACTCCGTTTATTTATGAATCAATATATTTCTTTATTTTCATCTACCGGTCTAAATATTCAATGATTTTTTTAAAGAAAGATATGCGCCCTCCGGTAGGACTCGACCCTTCGTCCTGATTTGCAGGAGAAACTGTCGTTAGATCGAAAGTGCTTTAAACATATATATATATATATATATATATATATATATATATATATATATATATATATATATATATATATATATATATATATATATATATATATGAGCTGTGATACAGCGAAACAGTCTGTCTGTGGATGACATTATATTAGCTCCTGAATTAAATTTAATTCCAGTTGAGCACTCTCGGGCTGAGGTATAGGTTTGTAAACAGTGACTATTATAGCTATATAGCGAGACTCTTCGCAAGCCGAATTGTGTCACTCTCCGTCACTGGGCGTGTTTCCAAAAATAAATACGCTAAAAATCCACCTTCACCCCAACCGTGCGCCGACAGCTTAGTGGCAGAATATCCGCCTGATACTAATTCTGTCGGGTTTCGATCCTAGCTAGAAGCAACCGGATGTCTAGCCGCACTGATGAGCTGTGATACAGCGAAACAGTCTGTCTGTGGATGACATTTTATATATATATATATATAAAGTGCTTTAAACAGACAGACATACAGACGGAGCCAATATATATGACAAATCGCTATGTATACACGATAGTTGATGAGAAATCAGTAGCCATACAATAGTGAAAAATACTTTTAACTTCGAAGTGAACTATGGCAGAAATCTGTCATTCAACACTGAACAATTGCTAAGAAATGCACATCCAAACATGCATTTCTACATATGATTTTATCTTTAAATATTTACTTTAACCACATATGTTTTTACTCCGTTCGTGTGTTTATATTACAAACGAGCGGCCTTGACGTGTAGCGCAAGTGAATAAATCAAAATAGAAGTGTACGTCGTCATTGATGGCCGTGTAGAAATCCTATTCATATTCATGTCCATTCATGACGCAACTGATCGTGACTCTATATTTTTTTCTTTCCCTGTCTATGAGTTGCAATACATTCTTGGATAGACAATGGAGTCCTTTCTCGTTGCCTTCTCAACTGTCAAATTCAGACTTTTCATTCTACTAGGCTAGCTACCAACCAAGACAAAAAAGATCTCTCACTACCCATTAACCCATAGCTGTGAAGGAGAAAATGGAATAATGTCTTTCTCAAGAAGAGCGGTTAGAATTGGAATATGACTCAAGTTTAAAAGGCGACTATGATAATCAAATCAAATGCACAGTTTTTGCTGTTAGGTTCTAGAAACGATAGGAGAGTTCATTTTATATGCAGGGTACTGAAAAGTAACTCATAAAATATGTATGATGGACTCTCCCGTCTAACTATAATTTTTACAAGATAGGAGAGTGCATCATACATAAAATAGGGAGTTACTTTTCAATCACGTTGTAAATATGAAACAAGCTTTCAATTTCAATAATCTGTAAGATTTTTACTACCTTCAACATTGAGAATCTTTTAAATATTACAGTGAACATTTTAAAAATTTCTATACAAAGCGAGTTTCTTAAATTCGCTTTGAATTTCACCATCATTTGTATTTTTCTACCTATTATTTTTTCAAATTTTTTACACGATGTGAGTTTAATTAGTTCAATTTTCATGTATCCACAAGCCTTATTGTCAGTTTTTTTTTCTTTTGACCTGTCATTTATTTAATTTCGTTAAGCTTTTCTTTCGTTTCCCAAATCCTTTGTTCCTTTTCTACCATCTTTTTTTTCATTAACCCTAAACTTTTCTTTCATTACCCAATCTGTTCTTCGTTTTCCGCCATCTTTTATTCCCTTTCTCCATTTTCTGGTCATTTTCTATAAATGTTCTTTCTTTTTCTTCAACTTTTCTTCCATCTTGCATATTCTTTCCTCATTTTAGCCTTCATCCTATTTTTTCTTTCGGTCCTATTCATTCCCCTTTTCTTTTATCATTTACTTACATATTTTAATATTTACTAAGCTTTACAAAGTCTTATCCAAAGCTGCAAACAATGGCTCCTCGTCCTGATGCAGACGCTATTTTTACCATAGTCTGTTTAAGCCTTACTATTTTTCCCAAACTCATGACGAAGCATTATTTTGTAAATTTTCTTTCTTTACCTTTAATGTTCTTTAAATTTTTTCTGACATTTTCTTTCATTTTCTATTTTCGTATCGCTTCTGTCTTTCAATTTTTCCCTATTTTGCTTTCTTTTCTTTCTTTCATATTTTGATGACTTTTATTTTATTCATCTTTATCTTTCATTCTTTCTTTTGATGCAACCTATTTTTTTATTCTCTCCTTTTCTCTCTCTTTCTTTCTTTCTTTCTTTCTCTCACTCTCTTTCTTTTTCCCTCACTCTCTTTTGTTCTTTCTTTTCTTCTCTCTCTTTCTCTCTCTTTCGTTCTTTCTTTTCTCTCTCTCTTTCTAGCTTACTTTCTTTTTCTCTTTCTTTCTTTTTTTCTTTCTCTCTTTATCTTTCTTTTTTCTTTTTCACATTTTGTCTTTCTTTCTTTCTTTTTTATCTTTCTTTCTCTCTTTTTATTTTTCTTTGTCTCTTTTTTATCTTTCTTTCTTTCTCTCTTTTTTATATTTCTTTCTTTCTTTATTTATTTATTTACATCAATATATTCGTAAGCTAACAACAAAATAATCTGTTACACAACCAATATTTATATTACAACCTAATCTCCTTTGTTATATCGTGAAAATGAATCCACATTATACAGTGAAAATACCAGATCAAAATTCAGCTAATCTCTACGTTCAGGGTACTGAGTTATTGATCCACCATTTGTATGCGCATGCTTCAATATTTTTCTTTCTTACATCCACTCTTTCTTGCTTGCTTGCTTTCCTCCTCCCTCTTCTTTCATTGTTCCCATTCTTTCTCAGTAGTCTTTCTCTTTCATCCTTTCCTCTACGTAAAACACTTTTCTCCTAGTCTCCTTACAAGATTACCCCGCTGCTAAGACATCCATGGTGTAACCGTCCGCTTCCCTCATCATCCGACGGGCATTAAAACCCTGACTCTCATATGTTAACCAAATATTCATTTCACGGTCCCGTCGCTCACTGATGTATTAGTTTTCAAACGCTTGATCGGACAAAAATAAGGGAAAAACGGAATTAGTAGTTATAGTAGTATGGTAGTTAGTAAAAAATAGTAGTATAACTGCAATAGTAGTAAATACAATAGTGAAGGCGCTGGTATTAATAGTGGGAGTTTAGTTGATGTAAACAGAATTAGTGATAATAATAAAGAGTAGCGTATCATAATCGTGGACGGTTGTGGGTGGGGTACAGGTTTTTATTTCTTTTTAAATGTTAGGCTCCTTCGGACGTTAGTTCGTGGTCCTCCATAGATCTTGTTCTTGATTATCTGCTAATTGCTCTGAATATTAAAAAAAAAATAGTGGAGTGTTTCCCGTTAACTTATCCACGTATTCGAAATAGCATTATCTTAGACTTGCTGACACTCAATGACAACAGAATGCATAATTTACATTGTTATTTAACCCATAGCTACTGGGGGAGAGGAAATGGGTTTATGCTTTAGCAATGGACATTAGTGTAAATAGAATGCTGCAGGAATAATAGGACTTGAACTCGGCAAGTTGATTTTATTTTCCGCGCCGATAACCGTTACTTTACCTAAAAATCCAGGTACAATTAGTAATAGTTGCCATAGTTGTCGTTATGATTATAACGGTAGGATTAATAATAACTCTTGTGGTCCTTTTGGTGGGTGAATTCACTGAATTTAAAAAGCACATCCTTTAATACAAGCAGATCTAACACTTTACAGACATTGTGGTACGATTGGTAATTTTAGCGCAATAAATAGCAATTGCTACATCCCCATGTTTTTTTCAATCTTACTAAAGCAAGCTTATAAAATATTAATAACATTATTTTGTATGCGGCTGTTTTATAAAAAAAAAAGACCGTTGCATATTTCCTCTTGCAGCAAGTGGCCCGTATTGGAATAATAAAAAATAAATTACTATTAATTCTCGAAGAATGCAAACCCTGTACACATAGACGTAATATAATTTTCTTTTTGACTTCTGTTCCACATTTTAAGGTCCGGTCTTAATTCGGTATGGTTAAGTGAAACTGACAAAAATCTCTAAAAGTGGAAGTGAAAAAGTTCTCAATAAAAAATTAGACCGAAAAAAGAACTGGGCAAATATAATACGAGACAACGCACACACACGCACACACACACACACACACATATATATATATATATAAACTATATTTATCGTAATCGTCCATATATATATATATATATATATAAAATTATTTTTTTAAAATAATATTCCATCGAGACATATATTACTGTTTCGAAACTTGTGCACAAGTGTTAAAATTTAGTTTCAATAGTATGCCTTAACTTTAGATGACTGGTTCCAAACACCGCTTGAGAATGAATGTGTCGGGATGGAATCCTATTTTAAAAATATAATTATAATTTTACGCTCTACTTCTGAATCGAGCACTGTATTTTTAAAAAAAAATAAAAACAAAAATACTCAAGAATTTTGGATCATCAATCTAATGGTTCTTTCCTATTACATCACTACACATACACACACACACACACACATATATATATATATATATATATATATATATATATATATATATATAAACTAAGTTAAATGCAAAGCAAATCAATAGTAATAGAACAAAAAGTGCACAAAATAAGAATTGTGTTCACACGCAAAAGGGATATAGTCAAGCGTTTATAGCGTTCTGATCCCAAGAAAAGAATGAACAAAAAATTATACGTTTTAAATATCAAGAAATATTTGGCAAATATCTGTACGTCTCTGTACAACGCATAAGAAGAGATAACAGCACAATAATAATAATAATAATAATAATAATAATAATAATAATAATAATAATAATAATGAGAAAATTATTAATAATCTTATTATAAAAAAAAGCCAGTATTACTTTTGCTTACCATTAACCATTCCGAGAACCAACCATCTTATCTCGCGCTTGACAACCTCGGAATCTCCATATAAACTGATTTACTTTAGTCTTGTTTTGTAAGTAATGCTTGTAATTAATTATACGACTATGATATTTATTTCATTTTTCTAATACGACTGATAAATCTTTTAAAGTAAAGAAAACTAAATTTAAGAATTGAATATGTATTTCATTTTAATTTGAGAATAGTGCCAAGTAAAATGTTTTTTGTACCAAATGAAAGATTTCTTTGTCTAATAAAAAGTTTAGAACTAAACGAAAAAATCAAGGAAAGTACATCCAAAATTTAGAATAAATTACATTTGAATTTTTTCTTATTACAATCTTGGAAGCCAACTTTTGTCGTCAGTTGGCAGTATTCATGACCTGATAAACGCAACATATTAAATAATAATCTTAAAAGAAAAACGGGCTTTCTCGACTTTGAAATTTGGCATTACATAATCTTCTGTCACCTGTTTTCTCAGCTTTGGGCTGTAATAACCCAATTTTAGTAGATATCAATTATATATTTATTGAATAGTAAAACAGAAATACTAAGGCGCGTAGAAATAGTGAAAGTTGTCTTCTAGAAACTATGTAAACAATACAGGAAAATATTGGATAGAAACAAAAAAGGAATTCCGAACTATTTAATATCGAATCTTCTTTATATCATGAAATGCTGGACAGGTTACCCAGAAGAACCTAGAAACAACTGTGATATGGATCTACTGACACGTAATATATATAAAAATAATACCATAGACAGAACATATGAATAAACAGGAAGTGTAAAGATAACAAAAAATCAATACTTAAATCAGAATAATAGAGTTATATTTCTAGGAGACAATTAAAAAAATAATAAACAGAATGCATAATTCAAAAATATGTCGATATTCATTTAATATTTACAGCAAAAAGAAAGTCAGTGGAGGTTGTACAAAATGTACTGTAGCCAGAAATATTTTTTCAGTTTTTTAACATTACTAAAAATTAAGCACTCCAAATATATCAATTTTTTTTTAATTAAATCTTATAAAAGTTAATACGGGGTTCTTGTTTGTTATGTAAATTTAAAGTAAATTTCTACGGAAACCAACGCAAAATATGCTCATAAAACGTGATTTATTAAAATATGTTTAAAAATAAATTTTCAAATATGTAATCTTGTATTCATTTTTTAATTAATATTATTATCGATAAATCACTCTAATTTACAAATTTCAATTTTTTATTTTTTTTCACATTTCAAGGAATGATCACCTACTTATATCGGTTTCCTTGGGAGATCAAATCAAAATGATTTAGCATAGCAAATTGAATCACAATTAAGTTTTATAAAAAATTATTTTTTTTATATTCATAAAACTGGCTTGCGCAATCTATTTTAATATGAAAAAAGAAATTTTTATTTTTGGTGACATTACCATCACCTAAATGTCACCATGTATTCTTTGAGATTATTTTCATCTTTTGTTTTGTTGGACCACGTTTTGTCTGAGGCATCGTCTGATCTGTTAATGACTAACGACTATGATTTCTTTGATACACGCGAAATGTTATCCATAATTCTAAGTCGAATGGGAACGAAATTTAATACGGAATGTCGTTTGTGAGTAATATCTCTTATGAGCAGTGATCTACATATCCAAAGTGACTACCTCCTAAGTAGATGATAGAAAATGGCGGATAGTATCAGAAATTTTGAAATTGTCCTATTCCAGGAAAATGTTGGTATCATTTCGTGGATTTACAACACTATAACTTATATTATACAATGGATGTACAATACCAGATCTGATATTATACAAAAAATATCAGGAGGATGCAGGAAGACATTCTGTAATAGTATATATACATATACATATTATTTTTAAAAAATTCACTATCATTAAAGTTCTGGACAAAAAATGATTTTTTCGGGCATGTTAATATAGATCCCGATTACAATGTTCTCATTAGTCATGTCATCAAAGTTTCTGATTAGTATGAATTTTAAATGAAAATTCATACTAAAATTTTAAGATATGTGACTAATATTTATACTTACAAGGACGTGTTCATGCATTTCATACAAAATCTCGATTAAAATTATTCTTTTCAGACATAATTAAAGAGGGTAATGAAATTGTTTTCACTCACAAATAATGGGCTTGAATACAAAGATATGTCACTAAAATTTCAAGTTATAAAGTTTTTTTATAGGCATGTAACTCTATTTTGGATTGAAATGTTTTTTTAAGGTATGAAACTAAAGTTCTGATTAAAATGTGTATTTTTTTCAAGCATTTTAATAAAGTTCTCGATAAAAGTATTCTTGTAATTTAAGTTACATATTAAACTAACGTTTCAGGTAAATCGATAAAATTTCAGATTTTCTTTAAGTATATCCCTAAAGTTTTGATTACAATGTTCATTTTTTGGTTTTGTTATCATTTCAGATGGTTTTTCAAATATGTATTTAATATTGCCGATTACAATACATTTTTCAAATATGCCAATATAGCTTCTGATTACAATGCATTTTCGTGCATATCTAATTACAATGTTTTTGAAGAGATTTCACTGTGAAGTTTCCGATTAAAATATTTGTCTGGCATATCACTAATTTTCCATTTACTTCGTTTCTTCTTTCTTTTAATATTTTATATAATTTTTCAGGTATTTCCCTAAAGATTCTGATTTTTTTTCAAATAAAAATAAGTTTTCCTATTACAAAGATTTTAGTGCGCATGTCGCTAAATTTCAAGATTGCAACTTTTTGTTCAGACATGTCACTAAAGGTTCTCGTAACAAGGTTGTTCCAGCATATCGCTGAATTTTTCTGACTAGAATTTTTCGGGCATATCACACAACTTTCCGATTATAGTGATGGTTTCAGACATATCATTCAGTTCCTCATTATAATTTTATTTCAAAGAAGTCTCTGAAGTTTTCCATTACAATGATGTTTTTTAAACATGTCACTAAAAAGATTTTCTGCGATGGATTAACCTGTGTATATCTCGAGATAAAATTATCCAGGATTTTAAGTGATTATTTTCAAGATAGAGAATCAATCTTTTTAAAATATTTTTTATACAATCATTTGATATTATTTTCTAAACTTTGCTTAGTTTTACATAACTAAGAAAAGCTTAAAATATATTTATTCCGTTCATGAAGAAAGAATAAAAAGGAGATGATAATTTTATTGCATTATTCAGAATAGTGACCATGTATTTTTTTTCAAATGCAATTATTTTCTAGATGGGAAATATATCAAAGGTAAGGAAAAATAATAATTCGAATAATTCGTAAAAGGATTTCTTCATGCATTTCAACAACGGGCCAGCATGTTGAAATTGAAATAAATACGAGAATACATTCAGGAATGTGGAAGAAATTGAGCTGTATACATTCATCGCCAGATAATATTTAAGCAGCAATTCCGATCTTAATACAAGCGCAAAAATCTCCTTCCCGAACTTGTGGATCTTTTCAAGCCGAAAATATAATAATAATAATAATAATAATGATAATAATAATAATATATATATATATATATATATATATATATATATACCAAAAGTGATGCAACAGCAGTAGATAAAGTTAGCTTGATGATTTTGTTCTTAAATTGTACAAGGTCCAAGGGACACTCTAGGTAGAGTGTTACTATAGGAGCCAGTTTATGCGGGTAGAAGAAGAAGATAACGGTTCCGCCAAGCCTTGAACAGGTTAATATTGTAATGATCGAGGAAACATCCAGGCAGGCGTCGGGTCCACAGTGCAGTGGTTCACGGGATGAAGCTGTAGGAGTGGAATTTACTTTCCCTCAATGGAATACAGAGTGTATGTGGGTGTTTTGATACTATATAAATGGCACAGACAATAAAAGTGTTTTTTGCTGATGTTAGGTTTCGTGTGTGAAGTAGACCGCAGCTGTTAACAAGGTATCGTACTGAATGGTGGTGGTTGCATAATAGTGCAGGTTATGATTGTATGGCAACGGAGTGTGTCCAGCGGTATTCCTCGACTCTCATTGATCGATGATCACAGCTTTCTATTGCTTTTTGACCACTACATGCACTTAATGGCCTGTATTTACGCCAACTAACCCAGGTTTTCCAAAGAGAATAATATACAGTGCTGTCGGCACCATGTTACCTGGGACACTATTCTGAATAAGTCTAAAACCAGTCAAGATTCTGAACAACTTCAAAATGGTATGATTTATATTTTCTGCATAGGATTTTCTGCCAACTTGCGGAATCAATTCCAGGTTAATTTACGAGGTTTTGTACACGATACTAAGCATACATTCACTTAAATATATATATATATATATATATATATATATATATATATATATATATATATATATATATTCATATATACATATATTTATATATATATATATATATATAAATACAACAAGATTTTCATTACTTATATATATATATATATATATATATATATATATATATATATATATATATATATATATATATATAATATATATATATATATATATAAGCGAACATTGAAGTCAACACTCAGAGGCGAGAGGGTGTTTCATGCCTGACGATTGCGTCTAGTATGAAATATTCTGTCGTTTCTGAGTGTTGATTTCAATGTTTTTTTTATATATTTTTTTAAGCATTTCACCCCAAGCAAGGCAGCAGCCACTAGGACGCAAGGGGTTACAGAAAATTTAGACCATACGATCTATCTCTGCTAACGAACACATTATCCCGTAAATATAGCCACCTGAAAAATATATTTCTTCATATATATATATATATATATATATATATATATATATATGAATTTGCTATATATACATATATATATATATATATATATATATATATATATATATATATATATATATATATATATATATATATATATATATATACAGTAAGTATGTTCGATATGGTAGATAGATCACTTATAGTTGTAGACAGTATGGACATGGGAATGAAAATATCTGGTTTCATCCTTCATGGCTACTGTTATTTTTATGTTCAAATGTGAGCATCAGGCAAGTTCTTAACACTGACAACCACGGTTCATTGTTGATTCTTTTGCACACATTGTCTCTCTCTTTCTTCATATATTCCTAAATACACACACATATGTGTGTATGTGTGTGAATGATTGTGTGTGAATGATTGTGTGTGCATCTATAATTATTTTAGATTAATCCTTTCCAGTCCACGACTTATTTTCTTGCTTGCTGTAGAAAATTGATTAAGAAAAATGTGTGTGTGTGTGTATGTATATATATATATATATATATATATATATATATATATATATATATATATATATATATATATACAGTTATGCAAGTGAGGTAACTTATGTGATTTTGTTTTACAGTCACTAAGAAATTAATTCAGGGACATGAAAGTATTATAACTAAAATAAATAGACATGATATATCTAAATTATTTAATCAAACATTTTTAAATGAAAATATGCTGGCAATATATATATATATATATATATTGAAGAAATGTAACAAAATCACATGCATTGAAACCATTCTAGCAAAGATACAACTGGCTGGTCATTTTGGATGAGCATAGGCTTCCAGAAAACGGTACCGTATTGACAGCTACCAAACTGCAAGCGTTCAGTTGTACGTCTGCACTTACGCTACAAAGAAAAAATTGAAAGTCATCTTGAAACGTCTAAGCTTTGATCTGAAAACCTGGGAAGCCCAAACATCAAATTGAATGGAGTGGCGTAAGACATATTTCATTAAGTTAAAAAGAATTTGAAGTCAGTAGACTGAAGCACTGTTATCAGCTTCCTTAAACTCTGAAGCAGAGACGCCATGAAAATCCTGCTTTGACAAATTTTATCAGTCAGTGTGGGTTTGTCGGCCGCAGCAAGCGTGGGCTAGTATCCCACTTAAGAAAGCACAAATGAAATATGCCTTTCCGTTACCTGATTTTCCTCACACTAGCCCCTGCTAGCATGCGTAAGTGTAAAACGTAAGGCACCATACACTGCTGAACCTCATTTATCGTTCACGATAGGAGATTATATATATATATATATATATATATATATATATATATATATGTATGTATATATATATATATATATATATATAGAGAGAGAGAGAGAGAGACAGACAGACAGACAGAGACAGGATACTGACGTCAACATCGAGTGAGTTTTCAGGAAACAGACGGTCACCACACGGTGTTAACTCTTTTTATTTACACACGTTCTATCCCTGATACTGAGCACTTTTACCCATAATATAAAATTTATTAAAGCTATATTTTTCTCTTATATTATCATATAAATATTGTCTGATAAGCTTAATCACAATATCATAGAAACGGGAAAGGAAATCACCATATTGATGGATGTTTAAATCCGATCTAAGCTTTCGGCTTACATAAGCGATAATCAAAGATGACAATTACATTTCAATATACCAAATAATACACGGACGAAACAATAATGATAGTCTGTTATTGTTGCATGAAAAAATTTAAAGCAATGCCAAACTCGTGTATACGAGACGCGGAAGCGAAAATCGCATCGCAGCTCTTGACGTCACACATGACCACGCGAGAGTGAAAACGAGAAGTATTAAGTATGAGATGCCGTTGGTATAAACCAATGGCTTTAGTTATCAATTATAGGCATTTAAGAATATTATTTGTGGAGATAGTTTCAAGAATTTTTAGATCGGATTTAAACATGTATCAATATGGTGATTTCCTTTCTTTTTTTTATGATAATGTTATTAAGCTTATCAGACAATATTACTTACTTAAAACAGACACAACTTGTTTATATTATTTAATGGAATATGCTTCAATGAAAAATTGCTGCCTAAATATACACAATATATATATATATATATATATATATATATATATATATATATATATATATAGTGTAACCCGGATATAAGGGAAACTTGGATATAAGAGAGATTTTCTCTGGTCCCAAATTAGAGCCATACTTACCTAAACAAAATAGACCAAACCGGAATATAAGCGAAACTCGGATATAAGAGACTTCTTCTCCGGTCCCGACAACTCTCTTATATCCGGGTTACACTGTATATAGACAAAATCCGTGGGTAATTAATCGAAGGGAATCCTATTAATATAAAATATTAGAACTGATCCAGAAAATAGAGCTCAATATATTTATTATAGAGCATAGAAATGAATTACAAAAAAATTATATATATATATATATATTCATTCATAATATAAAAAATTGAAATGTAGAAAATAAATCAACGCTCCAACGACTGTTCAAACTCCTTTATGTTGAATTTATTTAAAAGAATGCCTTTTAAACAAACTCAAAAGGGACAGAATATTAAAAAAAAAGCCGACAACGTTAAACCGACTAAATCTGTTTGTCCCATCTTTTAGATTTTTTTCAAAACAAAAGAACATTTCTTATTCATCATATTTCTTTGTAAACATAAGTATACTGGAGACGTATGCGTAAAATTCTAGATTTCCAATTATATTTCGTCTATCGTTGTGAGCGTATCAGTTATCGATTCGAGAAGTAGTTTTGCCGTGTCAACTTCAATTCCAGGCAAGTAAGTTGCGTTTGATTTCGCACGAATTATTTTGGGAGAATTATTAATCAGTCTGTTCTTCCTAAAAGCGACACCCTTAATACCAAGGCGGAATAGTTTCTCTAAGATATTTGACAATCAGTCTAGATCAATGATCCCTAACTTAGGGTGCATGGTCCACTGGTGGGGCATAGTAATATTTTTGCTGGGGAATGCGTATGATATGCACCCTTCGGCTTACTCCACCAACAGAATTCAAAAATGTGTCATTAACAGTGAATTGTTTTCTACTGAGTCAGAATGAGAGTGTTAATGCTAATACATACGATGCATATACAGTAGTTATACATTTAAATCCAAGCACTTTTACAAGAATTTTTTTGTTTCCTTTTCCAACTTCATATTTAACTGAATGCGGCATTAGTGCTGTAAATGACTTATGACTGAAGAAAAAAAAGTCGACTGGATATCACTAAACGAGGAAAATCGAGGCTTAAGCTGATTAAATTGATGCCTAATATAAAATCTCTCTCTAGCAGGCATCACGCACAAGGATCTCTGTAACAGTCATTTTGCGATGAGTTTAAATTTCATTTTGCATTATAGTTTCATGATAAAAATAATTAAAGTATATTACAAAATATGCTTTCATTCAAATATTTTATATTTATGCCTTTCAGTTCTCTATTATATGTTTTGAAATCATATATATTTAACAATCTTTTTTAAATTTTTTTTTTTCTCTTTCATGGACGCCATGATTTTTGGAGGCTTGTTTAGAGACCAACTTTTATGCTTCCTTCACCTGAATTGCGGTAAGATTTTGAATATGCAAGAATTAATTATTACAGCGGCGGGGGTTGGGGAGTCAGAATTTTAGAAATGCTAAAGTGGAGTATGTCCCAAAATTTGTTGGGAACCACTGCTTTAGATGAAAATCTCTGAATTCAAAATCCGTTGCCGTCAAGATATTGATATTGCTTTTATTATTTCATATATTTTAATTCACTTTTGTGTTCCAAACTGATAGCTATATCCACAATCTCAGGGATTATTAATAATAATAATAATAATAATAATAATAATAATAATAATAATAATAATAATAATAACGACAACAGCATTGGTTTGAATATAGGCCCCCAAATGTTGGACATAGAGAAGAGGTTATTATCCCTTGGAAATTCAGCGTTCAGATTTATATGGAAATCCAAGCAAGCCCTATTGAAAACACATGTATTGTGACAGATGCTGCCGCCCCAGCTGAGAAAGCACATATTTGAAAACGTATGAAATTCTCAGTATATGCAAGGAAATTATTAGAATATAGCATCTCAAGAAAACAATATTACCTGATATTATTTGATCTTTGAGAATGATATCAAAAGGAACAGACAAGTATTTGATTCAAAATATTGATATCCATAAAATATTTGAATTTCAACGAATCATACTCATGTATGTACTCAACTTCACAAATCTTGCGCAGATTCCCCTCTATGCAGTGACCAAAACCTGCATATTTTTTGTTTCTGATTGCATCACACCTTATCAGTTTACATCATCTGAATACAAAAAAATTGTTGTCTCTTGAAATGTTTGTTTGAAGCTTAGAGGCAACTCGCACTACGAAAAAGCACAGCCAGAACTCAATAGTAATATTACTACTACTACTACTACTACTACTATTACTACTACTACTACTACTACTACTACTAATAATAATAATAATAATAAAAAGGGCCTTATTTATAAAAATGTGTGGTCTTATGTTTCCTTTCTTTTTCTTTGTACAAAAATATTCATTGAAAATGTCGTGATGACATTTCTCTTTGGAACCCGGAAAGATAGATGTATTGAAAAAAGAAATCAAAGGAAATAATAATAATAATAATAATAATAATAATAATAATAATTATAATTATTATTATTATTATTATTATTATTATTATTATTGGTGTTCTTTGCTCCCACTCTATCCCGTTTTTATTCCGTAGTTGGGGAAAGGAGGGATGCATTTATGCCTTCACAAGGATATTGGTGAGAAATTGAACGAAACAGCTGAGGCCAAAATTTGAGCTCGATTCATTGATTCCACTTTCCGCACCTAGACCCACTCCGTGAATTTGTTTTTACTGGAGATCAAGTAGCAACAAGCCTTCTCAATAGCCCAGTATTCGTTTCAGAATACATTCTTTAGACCTATTTTCATCTAGATGGAGTTTCTTCTGTGTTGGATGTCAAATATTATCAACTCGTTTAAAAGACTAGTCGTGACTGAAGAACTTTACTATTGCCAGTCCCATCTGATGTCTTACAATTTTCTCATTTCTCTAAAAATATCTAGAAAATGTCTGTTGTTTTTTTGTTTTGTTTTTTAATTCTTTCTACTCTACAGTTTGTACAGTTATACGTCAAATCTATTTAAGTTCGTGAAATTAATACAACGAAAAATAATTTAAAATTCTTTATCGAGTTAAGCAAAGCGGAATAATTCTCGAAAAAAATCTCATCTTTAAATTTCAAAATAGCAATTGTTACCGGTGCTGGTTTCTGTAATTTCTTAAGCTCTCTATTGTGTTTCGTATTCTCCAACAAACACTGACATCCTTAGCCATTAGCAAATCCAGTATTTGCACACAAAAATACATACGAAACGCGTTTAAGGAGATTCTATACGTTAACTTGAAAACATAAAAACACACGAAAAGATTAAATAGAAAAAAAAAAAAGATTTAAAGCAAGCGAGTAATGACTTTTGCTTCGATCAGCGTTCTCTATAAATATTCTGATGCTTATTCAGCAAAAAAATAAAACCCAACAACAACAAAAAGCAAATAAACAAACACAAAATATTTGATTGCACATGCGCAGTAAAATCGGAGTAAACTTCCGCTATGGAGATTGATTTTAAGGGGAGATAAGTGGACGGAACGAAGCGAGATATTTGTTACAAAATATAAACTTTGACACTGAAATTCTTGTTTATGTTTTTTTTTTCTTTTCTTCTCTTTCTTTCTCGTTTTTTTATGGCATGCTTGTTTCAGAATGAGCGGAAAAAAATCAATCGTTGCTGGTAGACGAAGCTGGAAACCCATATTTTTTTTTATAGCGGATAGGGTGGGCAAGAAAGAGAAGGTTTGATCAAGATAAAAAAAAATAGAGTGTATTTAAGAGTTCTTCTTGTAATAATAAAACAACATTTGTGGATTAATTTAATATATCAAGGGAACTTTTATTTTATACATGGTAATTTTTTCACTGTTTCATAGATGTTTTACCGCCGGTCACAAGAATTCTTTTAATTGATTCGAAGATTGTTTATCTACGAAACAATCAGACAACTTCACAGTTCACTCTCTGTTTTATATAATATAATCTATTCGTATATATCAGATTGGTTTTTTGGTTTTTTGTTATCTATCTAGGTAACGATCTAAATTCAATTATATGGTAATATATCGATTTGTCACAGCACAAAATGATATAAAATCGCTTTTGATGGAAACACACCAATAAAATAATGTGAGTAATTGCAAGGTCCATGATCTTACGTCTAAGCAACAGTAGAAATATCATAATACGGACATTTGTAGTCGCGATTGAGAGTTCTTGCTTTATTCAGATCCAGAGTCGAGAGAGAACCGGGTGGAGTCTGGGTAAAATAAGGAGGGAGTTTTCATATTTCTATAATAGTGTATGATCCCACCCAAACGTCTTAAATGTTGCAAAGCGCAAGAAAGGGGGAGATGAGGCATGAATCTTTCTCTGACACTGACTCTCAAACTCAGGAATACTTATGAGTTGCATACCCATGGCGTGTACTCAAGCTCAAACGCTACAAGAGGCCGGTATAGTTTTCGTTCTCCCTCTCAGCACCCGCTATACACATGTAATCATTTCGAATGTTATAATTACATGTCTTTATATGCATGTCTGTTTGATTATCTCTGCATGGGGGCGCAAGAGCCTCTATATATGCCTATAAATAATACGGCTGGAACTTTTGGAAAATCTGCTCTTATATTTATTTGTGTATGTTGTTCCTCAAACCGGCATGTACATCTTGGTTGTTCTACTTCGGTTAGCGGGTGAGGCCGATCTCTTGATCTCAGCTAACCAATGGAGAATGATCCAACACCTTCTCTCCTTTAGCTTGGAGTAGGACCTCGAGCAAAACTTAGTAACCCCAAGCTAGCAGTACCAGGGATACGATTAGAGGTTCTCAAGCTTTTTTTTTCACTGGGCCGTATTTTTGGAAAGAAAATTTGCTCGCATCTCACCAAATTTTATGTGATAGAAATTACATTAAAAAATAAAAAAAAAACGGAGAGGGCTAAAGCGAGATAACCGCCAGAAGTTAGAACATTATTATTGATAACTCTCTCCTCCAATTTACGGAGCCTAGTTACAATATTCTTAAGATTTGATATAATGCAAAAATATAACAATGATAAAATCGGTGTATAATTATTTATAATTATTTATATTGGGATTCATGCAAGCAATTACAACTCACCCATAATAATATTTTACATTTTGAAATCATATTTATTTTTGGCATATTTATCTTTTTAAACTGTTTCTTAATTTTTTATTGCCTTTCAATAATTCCGCCTCACCTGCTATCCACTGGCACCGCACCTATGAGGTCTACCACACTGTTTGGAAACCACTTACCTAATACATAGTCGAAATATTTCGTTATGTAGAATATTAAGACATTCATAAATGTCATCTGTGTATTTAATATAGTGGTTTCCAACCTTTCATTGATAACTCTCTTCTACAATTTGCGGACCTTAGTTACTATATTCTTAAAACTTGATATAATGCAAAAATATCACAATGGTAAAATCTGTCAACAATTATCTACAATTATTCATTTATTAGTTAATGAGTGCAATTAAAATTAATCAATAATAATATTTTAACTTTTGAAATCATATTTATTTTTAGCATATGAATTTTGTAAAACTGTTTCTAAATCATTGATTGTTTTTCTATCATTCCGGCTCACCTGCTATCTTCTTCCACCACACCCATGAGGTGCACCTCACCATTTGGGAACCAGCGGATACGGTGAAGCCGGTATTAAGAGGCTGGTGGATTGCAACTGCTGAGCACTGTAAGTATCATACTGTTTTGTCTACTACCAGAAATAACCAACGGTTGGCGATAGCTAGTACATTTAACAAGCCACTACGGGGCATTTGGCTAATACCGCCATTGTTCTGCTTCGGCTTTCCATAGGATCAGCTGCTATTCAAACAAGATATTTCTAGTGTTGCGCGACGAGAGTTTAGCACTCTAATCCAGTGGAGACAAGTATGCCTTCGTCGAATACAATGGACAGTCAATGATGAGGCCTTTGCACTCTCGGGTGTTTTGCTCTAAGCATGTGTTAATATAACGTTGTTAAAACATATGTTTCCCTGGTAGTTCCGGGTTCAATCTCTGGCTCTTTAGCGCAGAAAAAATAACATATCTGTTTTACAAAAAGAAACAAACCCACAATGCAAAAACGAATTGAACGTTTCAGTGATCTTTTGTTTAAGTAATAATAGAAAAATTATAACACTGACTATTATATTCACGATTGAAATTTCTGCTTTATTCGGAGCATGAGATGCATGACAAAGAATGCGTTTTTCATATTTCAACAATATATTATGGCCTCAGCCCAACGTCTTAAACGATGCTAGAAAGGACGAGACGAAGCAAGGATTTGCCTATTTTCTTTATCTGTTTCTGGGTTTTCCCTAAAGAATACTTTGGAGTGGTTTTATCTACCCAATCAGGACGTGTAATCAGTATTGGCTACTAAGTGATAAAAAAACACCCCTAATCAGGGAAAGCAGAATAGGAGCAATCTAACCCTGGAAATTCAAAGAATGTTACAAAGTAGAAAGAAAAACATTTGGTGACGGACGCAGGGTATACCGGCTGAAACGTCGTGCATTTAACAACCAAGATAAGCATTCTGGTTTGAATAGCTTAGTTTGGTTTGTTTTACGGCATATCAACCTCAATGGGTTATTTAATGACGACAATATTTTTATTGCTGGTAATTTTTTTTCCAAAAATGTATTGCTGGTAATTTTTTTTCTTCAAAAATTAATTACTGGTAATAACCTTTTATAAAAATATATTTCTGGTATTAAAACCTATTTTTACACTTTCATAGTGTTTTGACCCCAGTTTGGGGTTAACTATTTTCCCAGAGCTGGGACCCTAAAAGTTGCTGCCACCCCGGGTGAGGGTGGACCTGGGAACACCAGCGACTCAAAACCTGCTCAGAGGCCTTGCGGTTGGATATAGTTTATCGTCTTACCCACGACGCGGATGTAGTTTATCGTCTTATCCAGGACGGGTTTTGAATAGTAAAGAATATGAAGCAAACTAATATACACACAGACGGTGTCTCGCGTCCTATTTCGCTAGCATTGTGAATTCAGTCTCCAAGGTTCCCCTGTGCCTATGTCAGCGTAAGCCAACTTCTATTTTTCAATTTACATCCGCTTAATATGAAGCCCGCTACCGAAACGGTCTTGCTACCGTCGCTATTCACTTATGTGTTAAAACTGATGGTACCAAAATAATTTAAACCCCAAAGACCAAAGATTTTGCAGGGAATATCTAAAACTACCTAGTTATTAGATCACCTTACTTATTTGGTACTGGGTGTATATATCTATTATATTCTTATACTAAACTAACCACAGATTCATTGATAATTATTCATTATCAATTTGAATTGAATCCCGCGCATGCATATTTTGAACAATTTTGTGGATACATTATTAATATTTTGCTACAATAGTTTCCCGTAGTTTAATTGTAAAATCCCCTTGTTTCTCATATTCAAAAAGGAATGGAACTTTGATTCCTGTTGGAAGACACATTTTCTTTCATACGACATTCAATCTCTTAGGTAAGCAGATAATAATTTTAACACTTTAAATGACAAGGATATCTTCTCAAACGCGTTTTCCCACTGTTTATAATCAGTCACTTTGATTACGTTTTTATGTTTCGGTTAGGAAATTAAGGTTAGTAGACCTAGACTTCGAAAAGTTCCAAGATATATTCCTTTTTTTATTAGGCTAATTGTGCATCACTGTGTTGCAATGACCTCTCCTAGTTTAATAGTAAATCACGCTTCACTTCTTCTCTTGAAAGCGATTTCCTACATTAAAAAAGGAATATAGTTTCTTGTTATCTGGCAGAATAATTTCTTTGATAATACTTTCGATCTTTAAACCGATAGATACTGATTTATATGTTTAAAACGACAAGCACATCCACCCAGACAATATTCCCGGCTAAATATGTATGTAATAAGAAATAATGTCAGATTGCAAAATCTATTAAGTGTTGAAAAAAAAAATTTTCATTCTTAAGCATAGGTATTATAGTTTAAATCTGTTGGTTACCTATGTGGTTTTGTGTCTACGTGTGTGTGCAACAGTATTTCTTCATAGGGATGAAAGGGTTGATAATGTAATGTAAGTAACTGTGAAAGAAAGGTAAAAAGAAACCATTCTAATTCTCATATAACTTCAGGTCCCTGCTATGCGATGTTTTCACCAATGATAAATGCGTGGGTGCACATTCTGCGCTGAATAAAAGCCGAAACGTATGCAATTAAAATGCAATAATAAGAACAAATACCATAAAAAACAGTCAGTTTAAGATCCAGTCGACATTGTTGTCTTTTTTATGGTAATATCATTAAAAGTAGCATAAAAAAATCCCACGCATCTCTTAAACATTCACCTCTTTCCCCCTCACAGACATATATAGACGTAGATACACGCACGTGTAGGAATACATTTTGAATTTTTTTCTGTATATAATCAATTCACCCCTAGCATAGCGATAATGCCACTAAGTGGCAAAGGGCTACTGGGAGTGAAAGAGAATGAGAAGATTTTAGAAGGCACCTGAAATCCATTCGTAGGCAAGAAACAAGGAATCAACCTCAAAATCCCAGGGAGGAGTGTAAACCGGACAACTGGCCATCATATCTGCTCCTGTTGTGGAAAAAACTAAAATAAAAATTAAAAGTAGCTAGTGAATAAAATTTTAGACGTCAGAATTGAAGTAGACTTCAGAAGGAACCGGAAACCCAATCCTAAACATGAGTCAAGAGATAAACGTCCATTATTGTCCAAAAACCTCTGGAGGAGAGTTAACTGGACGATAAGCGAACCTATCTACTTCTATTGAGGAAAAATAACACTTCAGAATTAAGGCGAAGATGTCGAAGTATGAAGTTGAAGCAGACTTTAGAAGAAAACGGAAATCCAATACTAAACATGAATCAAGGGACAAACTACTATTCTTGTTCATACGACAGAGGAGGAGAATGAACAGGTTGATAGGCGAACCTATCTATTATTATTAATTTAGACACTCATATTTCAAAATACGGTATTTATCATGCTTAGTTTGGCACAATGAGGTATCAGTAGTTAACTGAACTTAGAACATAGGTAGAATAATTAGTGATAAAATAAGCTTGCTAAACGCTATCCCACGCTAAATAACCCACCTTTCAGATTTTGACACGGATACATCCGTACGTCTGAGAAATGCTAGAAACGTTTGTGTGTGTGTGCGTGTGTGTGTGTGTGTGTGTGTGTGTGAGAGAGAGAGAGAGAGAAGTTCTTTACTGTTCAATGCCATATCCACGATGGCGAGACACTGTTGTAGGCGATGACTGATTTCACACTCTACAATCTATCCCCCATGAACTGAATCTTGCAAGACTGTCTGCATTCTCTCGCTATTTCCAAGACAATTTTTCTGATGAGCTCCATTCATTAATTCCACCAATTCAGTTATTTACAGCTGCGACACTCTTTGCTACATCCAAGGGGTTGAATTTGTTGTCATTTCCTCTCTATTCTAAATGTAAAGAAAACTAAGTCAGCTTCTTTTCCAAGAATCAGAACAAACTCTTGCGTGGAGACTTACAGGAAGGCTAGAATCCTAACCTCTTCAAGTCAAAGCTGATACGTCATCTATCCTCGTTATCCTCACAAGTTTCCATTTTCAGTACGCACTTTTATTCATATCACATCTCTTTTATAATGAATATTTTGACAGTAGCATTTTAACATAAGTAGCACTAGAGCCTTGTATTAGGTGAACTTTAGTATATAAAATGTATCTAAAACTAATAAATTATCTAAATTCAAGGCTACGTTTATGGTAATGCAAACTGATATACGAGATGTAATCCAAATGTGCAGGTAATTTTCAAATGAAATACAGTAAAGGTATTTGCAATTACACTTGGAGAACAGTAACATTTGTGAGAATGTTTCTCAAATTAAAAAGTGACATTCTTTTAAGAAGACAGTGGAAAGTATTAGTATAATTAATTTCCTGGTCAAATTGTGTCACTGATCGCGTTTAATAAATGAGTGTTATTTTCCATGGGGATTATATTCCAGGCGCATTCTGTACTACACTAATTTGTCTTTCTTACTAGATTTAAGCTAACTTAATTATTTACGAAAGTGAGCTTGCTTCCCGGCCTACAGGCTGGTATAAAAGTGCACTTTCTATTGTCATCTTAAATGTATGAAGTTTGCTTAGCATCGGTGATTGATTGCACTAAAAGTGTGCTGTTAAATAGAAACACCAGCATGACAGTCTTCGAGAAAAAGGGCATTTAATCCTTGGCCCTTATGTCTGTAAATGGGCAACATATAAACAGTCTGTTTGTCGCATCCTACCACGGCTGTGGTGTAGGTAAATAACCAAATTTATTACGAAAGCCTAGTCCTAAGGGTTCGAAACCCGCGGTAGCACCTCCTTCATTGTATTAATGAATTAGTAAATACGGACGCCAGTGTAGCAATGATCAAGGGGATTTGGCAAAATTTGTTCAGGGCCAGTATACACAGCACTTGTTATTAACCTGACCGTGTGACACTTAACATCGTCGGAGGGTAGGTCGATAACATCCCTGAGTTGAATGATGTAGAGAGATACTTTGCATGCTCCTCTAGCAGGTGAAGGCGTGATTGTGTTAGAGTTTATCACTGTTGTGGTTTTCAAAAATTCTATAAAATTCTTACTAATAGAAACTACAGAAAAGTCATTAGATTTGAATTAATTTAAAGATGACTATGAAGACGCAGACGGTTCTAATAATATTTGAGTTTGATCGAATAAATTTAATCACATTTTGACATGTCCTCCTTAAAACAATCTTTTCAAATCAAGATGAAAAATTGAATATATCTGACTTTAATTTCATTAGTCTTACCACAAAACAACAAAATCTCTAACTTACGAGTGTTAAAATATATTGTCAGTTTCATAAAATAATTAATTCCCAAATATTCAGCAGAGTAAATGGGTACATGTCTTCGAATTTACTGTAAATCTTTCGAAAGACACACAGTTTTTTGGTAGGCCCGAAGGTTAAAGATTGCCCAGATGTTTTTATTCAAACTCACACAAATAGACACCGACATGTCAATCAAAATTATTTCAAACTTAAAACCCTTTCCCGCCAATTATTTTGTAAAAGACGTTTAATTTTCAAACGAATATTTTTTTATTTGTTTTTAATATAGTAACTAAGAAACTGAGACATTTCGATGTATCCGAGCAGTGGCTAATACCTCTACCAGGCATATCATTTGACAAATGGACTCGTTTCAAGATCAGACCATAAAAGTATCAGGATCGACGTATAAACACGTCTGTTGCTGGTGTTTGAACGTTATATTTTTGACGTGTTTATTCGTCCTTGCCTGAAACGGACGCGTTAGGTAAAACGTATATACACATCTACGCCGGAGAATGGGTTGAAAGAATTCAGCGTAATTTGGGTAGGATATGTTTTGCCGAATATAATACTGTATTTGGTGCATTTTTAAATTATGGGTAATCAAAATTACCATGTTTCTTTTCACGGGGAATCTACTCCTGTTCATTACAGTTGTATATTCGCAACCTTTAAAGTGAAAACTGAAATTAAAATTAATATCGGTTAAAGGAGGTGCTTATTTTTTCTCCCATTCTCGGTTGGACACATTATACAAAATATAATAAGTCATTCTCGCCGGCAACCGCTCTCATTCGAGAATTGGGTTCGTCATCTTATTACCTTTTCTTCCTTCTAGTGGCGGTGAGGGAGATGGCCGTGAAAACTCAGCGTACTACTGAAGAGTCCTCGGCAGAGGTCACAGAGGAGTGTAGGTGGTAGACGCGGCTGTTCTAGTTGGGCCCCACTGACAACATGTCGCATATTTTGAAGTTGACGTTCTTTGAAAGTCTCAGTTCCCTCTCTAAGAAAGGAAGGTCGATTTGCAGCAACGGTTTTCTTAGTCTCGGGGACGATGTTGGCTTTGTGTTAGGAAAGTTTTTTTTTTAACTATTCCTTAAAGCGTCGTCTTGGACCTCCACGTAGCCGCTTACCGCTGGCGAGTTCACCAAACAATGGTAGGCGGGAGTCGAGTGGGAGGCACGGTGCAGTAATGGATACCTGGATTGAGGATCGGAGATGGAGTTCGAAATCCATGCGAATCCATTACATTCATTTACGTGCTAATACCCTTGGGAAAATTAAGAATCCTCTTCTTCTACCCCTCAGCTATGGATAAATAGCAGTCCAGACCTTGGATTTCAACTGTTCTACCGCTGAAATAAATGGCAACCTACTGTGGAAAAAAAATTGCCTCATCAGTAACGTGCATCACGCATGGCAAATAAATTACTGATCCGGGCACTGAAGGCGATGTTGAAGGATGGTAGACTTGATGCTGGGGAGAGATGTTTAAGATATTACCTCGTTGTTGGTGATGCGGTCCTCCCAAATGAGACGAATTTCTTAGAAGTCAAGTGAGTTTCATTTTTCTTTCTCCTTCTTCCATTTTGAATGAAAATAAAATTTAATATCGTCTCATCAAGCTGAGGCAGATAATTGTAGAATATTTTTTGCAGGAATCGGTTTTCTTTGATTCGCCTTTGATCTTTCTAACCATGCGCCATTGTTGGCTATGAGTGGATCAACTAATAGCGATCGACAAATATAAATATTTAAATATGGCATAACTGGTTAATTACTATAATAATATGCAAAGAAAGAGGGATTTGCGAATTCAAATCAACATTATATTTGCATTTATTTGATTTAGATTAACTAGTGTCTCATAATAATAGCTGTATAAACAATAATACAGCATTGTTTAGCAACATATATTTACTTGATAAAATATATAGTTATTTACAGCTTGTAAAACGACAAATGCGTTCTCATTTTTATAGTGTTAATCAAACCATAGTACAAAACCGTCCTTGATAAGACGATAAAATACATCCGACCGCAAGGCCTCCGATCAGGAGGTTTTGAGGAGTGTGGAACCACCTCGTAATTTCTGGTTTTCCTAGATCCACCCTGACCCGGTGTGGTAGCACCTGTTAGGATACCAGATATGGGCAAAGAGTTAACCACCACACTGGCGTCAAAACATTATAAAAGTGTAAAAATAGGTTTTAATACCAGCAATACATTTTTATAAAAAAATATTAGCAATAATGAATTATTGAAGGAAAAAATTATTACCAGCACTACATTTTGAAAAAAAAATATTACCAGCAATACATTTTTGAGCAAAAATATTACCAGCAATAAAAATCTTGTCGGTATTAAATAACCCCTTGAGACCGATATGCCATAAACCAAATCAAACCAAACCAAATCAAACCAAACCAAATCAAGCCAAACCAAATCAAGCCAAACCAAATCAAACCAAACCAAATCAGACCAAAGTACAAACGAATATGGGCTTACGGTCGCATCACATTGAAACATCACGTTGATCACAAATGGTAAGGAACGTCAAGCTTTGTCAATATTGATATGTGTGACCGCTTGGGAATACCACGTGTGTAAACGTGGATGTGCGGGTTGTGTAATGAATAATAGCTCGGGACAGTTAATCGGGGAGACGAGCTCGAATTCCAGTTGGGTTCGCTATATTCATTTACGCGGAAATATTCTTGGAAAATGTATGAATCAACATCTTCTCCCAGCTATGGGTTAATTAGTAATTGAGAAAATCAAAATATATTGATTTCGAGAACTTGAGAAGAATTAAATTCTAATTTGAAACAGGTGTCATTGGAGATCGAAATGTTTTACGGGAACACATTTAAAAGGTGTATTAGGTGGGGTTGAATAATTCTCAACTGGACCAGAACGTGGTAGATAGCTGAAGCTAATGATTTTGTCAGATACTGGGAAACGTGTCAACCAAGAAACTTTCCGCACTCCATGAAGATAGATAGATAGATATGAACAGACTGGGGTAATTTTATAATGCTGTCCGGACTACTTATTGAAATTATAACTAGAACGGCAACTTACAAAGTAGAAGGGTTTATTTTAAACATGAACAATTCAAGTAGATATTTAAAAGTTTGCCTGAGACTGGAAAGCAAACCCTCCCTCCGCTCCGAAAGCAACACCATAGATGCTTATATTACTACGGGAACAGTCCATTTAATACAGGTGCATCAGTTCTTTGTTTATGAGGTTTATCAGCTCGTTCCACACAACAGATAGATAGATAGATAGATAGATAGATAGATAGATATGTTCTTAATAACGGTAATAAATGTTGTAAGCGTTGAAGAGCAGTTCGTTTTTAAAGTGAAAAGCTTGTTAATTGAAAGTCACAAAGCGCAGTATAGAAAAGCTAGATATAAACATAAAATCATGCATTATTTACATTATTCCTACTATTCTCTTCTTCATTGCCATATTCACAATGTTTCGGCCGTTGTAGGCTCCGGTCTTCCTCAGGTGATTGAACTGAACCCTTTATTTCGTCCTCAAGGACACATGGCCCAGTGGATAGAGACGTTGGTTAGATCCAGTGAGTTTTGAGTTCACTACCAGGCTACAGCAATGATGAACCAAAATTTAGAGGTTTGAGTTAAAGGGAAATAACTGATACATCCGGAAGAGGAATGGTACGTGGAACTGGAAGAATATACCCCGATGGACGAAATAAAGGGTTCGGTTCGAAATTCAAATCACCTGAAGTAAGCCGGAACGTAAAACGACTGAATCGTTGTGAATATGACAATGAAGATGAAGATAACCATCCGAATAATGTAAATAAATCAACTCATCTCAGAGATGGAGACAGATAACAAAAATAGGAATGAAAATTTAAGATTTGACTAAAATCTTTAATCAAGCATCATATTTTTCAACGAATCACTGTAACTTTTGACACTTCTTCTGAAATCTAAATTAGGCTAATATCTAAGGTAGACCAGTTAAATCACTGGGGGAGAAAAAAAAAAGGTTAAAGGTAACAAGTCCAAAGGTTTCAAATGTTGAATTACAACGGCGATTAGTATTTTAGCCTTCCAGAATGCAATCTATCGTTATAGAAAGATGGCGAGAATTAGTTTCATAAAACGTATCAGTAATATCATGTGCACTCAAAAATATACGAAAATAAAAAACAAAACAAAAAAAAAACATGTGATTTTACATTAATTCAGACGTTTGTAAATTAATTAGGATTCACATTATTTTCCATAACGGATGAAAAGCGTCACAAATAAACTTTCCCATTTTGTCTTACAATTTCCTCAATAATATATATATATATATATATATATATATATATATATATATCACTACAAAAATAGCTATTTTGTTTCAACACTTCTGGTGTCTTATCAAGTAATGGTGTTGAATGTAGAATTCTACATTTAACACCATCACTTGATAAGAAGTGTGGAAACAAAATGGGTATTTTGTAGTGATTTTATAACATATTTATGTTATAATTTTCGAATATATTTTATATTATATTATATTATATATATATATATATATATATATATATATATATATATATATATATATTATAACATATTTATTTTATAATTTTCGAATAAATTATATTTGATCTAGTCTGTAGTGAGTATATTTTGATTATTGTAATTTATTCCGTATACACCAATCCTATACTTATATATATATATATATATATATATATATATATATATATATATATATATATATATATGTAGTATTAAATTTACTAATTTAAATTTATGGTTCCCTCGAAAAACAGAATATAAATTTTCAAATTCGATTATAAAATTAAATTTTGGGATCAAAAATCAAAAATTTGCTTAAATGAAACAGGACTAGTGACTTTAATGTAAATAATGGTGGACATTGATGTCAACTACTAGCACCGACAGCATTGCGTATAAGCATGAAATAGTCTGTCGCTGTTCAGTGTCTATTTCTACATCCACTTTTATGCATAAGTCGAATAAAAAATACGAGAAAAAAAGCGTATAAAATTTCGAATGCACTCGAAATATGATTAAGCAATGAAAATAAAAGCAATATGAAAAATACCCGAATTACTTTCTTATTTTCTCTGTCTCCCTTACTCTGACGAATCTTTAATATTTTTCACTTGATAAACGTTTTCTATTTGCTCTTTATATTATCACACATAGGCACACAAACAAAACACACACGCACTTACATACGCCCCCACGCCTGTGTGTATGTTTTCAAACCCGTTTTATTGAAATCGATTGCGACAGGTTTTGTCTTTAATTTTTAATTACTTTCTCCAATTTGCGTATATACAACCGTCCAACCGAACCTAATTCTTAAAAAAAAAGTCTGCTCTGTGTTCATGATGTTCCATTTTAATAATTTTATAGAACTTTCGGCTATCGCTAGTCATTACGTAGATTGTGGATGTTATCACTGACAACAGGAAAATGTTTTATTACGTCCATCCTAGGATTTTTTTTACGAACGTTAGAATTTGGATTTAAATGTGTGCGTAACGTCATGATCGAAACAATTTCATTTGTAAATATATGTAACTTTTAAAATTTTGGTCGGTTAATTGCAAATAAAATTATGCAAAATCATTCATTAAATTCAGTATCTTAAATCATATGGCAAAATGTAACTTTCACTACGCAGGGAGACAAAACAAACACCATATTTATAAATTCATACATACATAAACACGAACGCCATAGGATATACACGTGATTCATTTACACAACCAATAAAAACAAAGCAACGCAGAATTTAAATATTGAAAGACAACTCATAAATTATACAAAAGATAGAACGTCTAAAAAAAATATTGCAAATGAAAACGTTGGAAGAAGTAATTGAAAATATTACTAAGATACAAAAAAGTATTTGCTTTAAAAGAATTTCAAAAAAAGAATTCTGAGAAAAATGAAAAGATTAATAAGCAAGAAAAAAGGAATTGGCCAAAAAGAAAATATTTGATGAAGCTGGTCTTGCGAGTGTAAACAAAATACACGTAGTTCCTTGTTGGCAACTTGTTTACTCTCGCTGCTCTCGAAAATCAATGTGGTTGTGTAGAGCGCAGTGTGGCGCAGTTGTAGCTCACTTGTTGAGAGATGCGACTACCAGGGACTTTACATTATTGGAAATCAGAGGTGACTTACATCGGCGAAAGATCTGAAAGCAATCAGTTTAACTTTAAGTAAACATCGGAAAGACTAACATGCAAGAAGGGCGAAATAATACATGCAAACGGATTTAGATAAAGTCAAAACGAAGAAACTCAGTCTAAATAATTTATCGAACCAAATCGCCTCTTTATATTGTGCCAAAGAGGCCAATGAATCAGCAAGCGAAGAGAAAGAATATGTTACAGATATCACGTTAATAGAATAACTTTAGCGCTGTCATTTATGAATCCAAAAGAAAACATGTGATCTGTGATCTCTCATTAAAAGAAAAGTATAAAACACACACACATATATATATATATATATATATATATATATATATATATATATATATATATATATATATATATATATATACACACACCTAGTGAGCCAGACAAACCTACCTAGGTTTCACCTAAACGGATCGTCAGGGAAAGTTCGTCAGGGAAAGTTCGTCAGGGACAACCGAATTTTCCCTGACCATCCGTTTAGGTGAAACCTAGGTAGGTTTGTCTAGCTAACTAGGTGTATCTAGGTCTGCTCTACAGTTGTATTGAGCTCTTTTGTTAGTTGTTTACTCGTATCGGGGTTTTTTCTTTGGGCTTCAGAGCTGCATCTGTTGCCAGTGATGAATAATGGATTTTGCATGTCAACAAAATACGTATAATACAGTGGCTATCACAAATTGGGAAAACTATTTCAGCATTAAAAGTGTGAGTTCATTCAGAAATTCTTTTTTTGTGTCATGCATTATAACACATGTATTGCTAGTAAGTTGATCGGTTAAAGGAAACTATACGTCAAGTGTTCTCCCACCCCCTTGGGAAACAGAAAATGTGTTATTCGCCAGCTAGATATTACAAAGTAAAATTAAAAAAAACAAACCCTTCAAAAAAGGGATTATGCGACGTTCCTTCACGTCTATCCTGCTCTTCAGATTTAGCACTTGTAGATTTCCATTTATTTACATCACCAGAATAGTTCATTAGTGGGAGATTATTCAGAAGCAAATACAAAGTAGCTAAAAATCATTCAAAAATTAAGGGGGAAAATCCTAGATCGTTTTAAACAGTGAATCGAAACGTTGCCTTCCTAACGAACTGCAATCGCTCAAAATAAAATAAAAAATAGATAAAGGTGTTGATCAATAATATTAAATATATTTAGCCGAGATTTCTGCTTATATTCTTGCTCTTAAAAGAGAATTATATTGTGAGGACATTGTAAAAAATCAGCCCATCAAACGTTTAAATTTAAATATTTCTAATACAACATATTAAATTCAATGCTCATGTATAAATGATCACATATTCTAATCACATGAAATGCTATCGAAAGAAAACACGGGACAAAGACATCGCTTGCAAAATAACTCATCAACGGCTCTAGAAAAAACTATTGAATTAATTTCTTTCATCGGAATCTATGAAATGTTTTGAACT
>OZ010576.1:126813864-126848864 GCA_963932145.1 Acanthosepion lycidas | reverse complement strand
AAGCCCATTAATATATATATATATATATAAAGAAACAAATTCTAAATAATAAATAATAGAGTATTTATAAATTAGTTTCTATTTATTAAATGCAGCTTAATGAATAAATACTCTATATTTATTATATATATTAATAAATAAGCTATATTTATGAATTTTAATAATAGATATATTTATGAAATTAAAAATGTTATGAATTACGACATAATAACATCTATATGGAAACGCTTTCTTTTTAACAATATATCCTATAACATAATACATTCAAAATATAGTAATTTTCAACATTAAATAGAAAATCACACATTAATATCGTTCTTTCAACGCTTTAAATCGTTTTGGCAAATAAAAAATATATATTCTCTTAAGCGTATCATTTTATGGCCACTATGAAAATTCGCACAAGATCAATCGACAACGATTTTTGAATTAAACCTTCACACTGACACAGTTATGTTTTAAATAAGGTTTCTTGGCCATATGATGCCTAAGAAAATATGAAGAAAGGCGGAATATTAATATTAACAACAATGCTCTGCTCCTCGTTAGTATATATTTACTAAGACAGACTAGTTAAGTTTGCCTCCGCTATCCACAGTGTGCCGCGTGAGTCAGATAATGTCGGTGTGGGCTGAACTTCAAGCCAGCTGCCGGGGTAAGCAGCTCACCAGCCCACCCATCCCAGGGCTAGCCACAAAGCTAGGCAGTGTTTGGACGAAACTATATGAAAGCAGGGGTGGAAGATTACAGGAATAAAAGCGAAAATAAACGTAGATGATGAGAAAGCGAGAGAGATTGAAGAAGAGGACGAGGAAGAAAAAGAGGGGAGGTCAGGTTGTTCATCTCTTCAAGCAATTTAGAAATATCGGAAAACAACAACAGCAATAATAATAATAATAATAATAATAATAATAATAATACCAAAAAAAAAGATCGATAAATATGAAGAAGTTGTGACATTTTATGTAACATTAATACCGATCGTAACTGGAGTACTGGGAACAATTTCTGAAAGGCTAGCGTAAATTTAAGTGGAAACTGAAATTTCGGGTAAATCAAAGCCACCCATGAAACGATACTATTGAAAGCAGCAAGAATATTACGAAAACTGCTGGAGTATTGAGGAGACTTATTCTCAAATGATGCTTAGTGTTTGCCACCATATACAACAGGTGCAAAATATTAACGAGCTTTAATACTACTACTGCTGCTGCTACTATTACTACTTCTACTACTACTACTACTACAACTAATTATAAATGAGGAGGCAACGGGGAGGAGTTAGAGGTGCAAAGAAAACGGATAAAAAAGATAAGAAGGAATAGGATAAGAAATGGAGGTAAGGTAAATGAATAAATTATTTAATTGAATTAAAAAAATAGTTCTGAAGATTCAGTTTGTTTTCACACGCAGAATTTAGATTTTTTTTATTTTTGTCTATAATAAATAAATCAAAACGAAATAAATGAAAAAGTGGAGGGAATAAAAATACTGAGATGATGATGATGATGATGATGATGATGATGATTTTACTCTTGATGACCATCATCATGATCATCATGACACGCGAATCCTTATATTCGCGCTTGGAATATTCCGCGAAAACACTGCGGAAATCTTTGAAGAAATAGAAGACAGAATTAATAAAATCAGAAAGAAAAAAGGAAGAAAGCACTGCAGAATAATGAGGAGGTTTATTTTCATTTGTTTCCTATACAAAACAACAATTACGACTGTGTGAACAGCAACAACAACAACAACAATAATAATAATAATAATAATAATAATAATAATAATAATAATAATAATAGGTATGGACACCACCCAGACCCGGTTATGGAGATAGGACCTGTTACAATTTTATGGGGCTACACAATACATAAAGAGAAAACAATCAAATCTAATCGTCCAGACAATGTTATTAGAGACCGCAAACGAAAAAAAAAGTCTCCTGCCGACTGCAATGTATATTTGAAGATCTTCAAAAAGGTATCAAAATACAAGGTCCTTGAAATCGAAATCTCAAAAATGTGGAACATAGGAAAATAAATATTTCCTGCTGTAGTTAGAGACCTCAGATTGGTTGGAAAAGATTCCAGTAGACTCATTGAAGGGATGCCTGGAAGCCCATGCCTTAAAGAAAAAAAATGTTCTCACGAGTACAGCCCATACCTTATGAAGGGCTTTATCTATGTAAAATATGTTTGCGTGTATGTTTTTTTTTTTTTTCTTGGTCAGTGGAAAATGTTATGTTGCATTTTCTGACCTATGATCTCTAGGCAGAACTCGGAAAACAAAGGAAAAATTCTAATAATAATAATAATAATAATAATAATAATAATAATAATAATAATCTCAGATTTAACAATGCAAGAATATCGCCAAGACATTATAATCAAAGGCAGAAAAGAAAAGATTTTACACAGATTGACGTCAGCGAACAAAGTGTCAAAAAACATCCATGTGAAAGGTTTTTGAATAATTAAAATATACAAAAGCGTGAAGATGGAAATAGGTAAAAATGCGGCATTTAAAACTAAAAATGTTTCTGTTGTGGCTGAAGTTATGGGTCAGATTAAAAAAGGAGCCCAAAAAGAAATCAATAAAATCCCGGTGCACCATCTCAAAAATATATTTTTCACAAACACAACACATATCCTGCCAGGATATTTGTTCATTATATTTTATATTTGTCTTTTGTTTAATTAAGTGAAAGCAACAAAAAATAACATGATTTGCTTGCCTTAGGTCATTGGTTATGACCCGACATGTGATTATAAAACTAATTCAGGTCAAAGCTAAGATACATGGTGTAGCTAAAATTATTCACACAGAAATAATTACTAAAAAGTTTAATTAAACCAGGAATTTTAACGATGATAAGTATGAAAGCTTCTATAGATAAATGAACGTTGCGAGAAATTTACAAAAGAAAACCCGTGACAAAATACGTAATTGAAGTGTCAGATTACAAAGAAATTCATCTTTTATATGTCGTGTATTTTCAGGGTGTGAGCGATTATGGCTCTCCACAACTTATTGTCTTTTATTGCACGAATTAACTTTTGACATTTTATCATCACTCTTTTTCCTTCTTCTGCTTTCCTTTCAAAAGCATTCGTTAAGTTATTCTGCATTTTCACCTGCTCTTGCCTTCCGGATCGCTCATGGTTGGCAAATCCTCTAGGCCCTCTTTTCTCATTATGTGTTACAAAAAAAATAAAATAAAAAATAAAATAAAAATCAGCCGTTTCTTACTGGTCGTTTTTAGAATTTTCCTTGCAGTTTCGATTATTGTTAAAGAAAAAATCTTATTCACATACTTCATTTAATGATATTCACTGCATTAGAAATAGAAAGATTTGCTTGTCGCTTCAACTATTTTCTTCATCTCTGACGAGATTGCCCAGCATTCACTGGCATATAAGAGAATATATGCTGTATTCGTCAAGAGGACTACATGCCTGTCGTTTTAATTCCCTCCATTCTCTGTGAGATTTTCCAGCACTTACTGCCATATAGGAGATTAGATATTAAACAGCAGTACAACACTCATTTGAAAAAAGCAATCAACACGTGAATATAGTCAAGTAGCAGGACATAAAAGATCAAACAAGAAACTGTGGTCGTGGGAAAATAAGACATATTAGTTTTAACCTGTGAAAATTTCACGGTTTTCTTATTTTAATATTCTGATGAATCTTAATTCATCAGTTAACGAGTGAGTATACACATGGTGAGTTCTACGACAATAAACTATCCGTAGAAAACCCCGTATCGCCTCGTTAAATATTTGAGCATAGCATCATTAACAAAATATTGCAATAACAATTCTAAAAAGCTGGTCGTTATTTTAAGAAGTGGCCACAGATGAAAAGATTTGAAATTGACAATTTTTCCATTTCAATGAAGTCGACGTTAAACACTTGTATCTTCCGTTCTTTCATTCATTTTCTCACTGAAACCAGGTCGTGTCTATTCCACACTTTTCACGCGATCAAATCGAAATAGTCCATCATTTATGAGGTAGTGAGAGAAAATGTTAAACGCTTCTTTCTTTCTTTCATCCATTTTCTTACTGAAACCAAGTAGTGTCTTTTCTCATCTTTCTAGGCGTTCAAAACGAATAGTCCATCATTTATGAGGCAGTGAGAGAAGATGTTAAACACTTCTTTCTTTCTTTCATTCTTTTTCTTGCTGAAACCAAGTAGTGCATTTTCTCCCCTTTCCACGCGTACAAAACGGAATAGTCCATCATTTATGAGGTTTAAGCAGGGCATAACGATCGTTCAAAATCACAAAGGGAGGCACAAGAAAATTTAGAAAAGGATATTACGAACAGATCTAAATGTTAGCAAATCATTAAAAAGAGATGAACACGTAGGGACAGTCAATCATATAAACAGAACTTTTCCTCGGAAGAGCAAGAGAGAAAGAGAGCAAAATCGATAGAATGACAGATCGCAAGGTTAATGACTGTAGTTGGAATTATGTATCATAGAAAAATTACAAAGAGAATCTATATAAGTAAGATAAAACTATACCTCATCAAAATTAATTTAAATATAATTAAAAATTAAATACCGTGAAAATAAGAACATAATGACAAAAAACTGACAAAAGCCGACGAAGGCAAGATGGTTAAGACTGAAATACAGAAAAATAAAGTTTATTTTTAAAATCATCTAAATTTGTAATGTTAGAAACTATTGCCGGAAAACATTGACATGGCTAGGCATAGATTACGTCAAAATCGAAAAGAAATCTCCCAGGGGTTCAAGCTTAGTACAAATGCTGCAGAAGCAATGTTTTAAAATCAAAATTAGTGAAAACTCACAAAAATTGACATTGCTACATTATAATTGAATGCAGCTCAAAATAAATAGCAAAACAAGCACAAAAGATCAGGATCAGTCCTACTGTAAGAAATAATTAAATCATTTTAAGATCATGTGAACCAGAGCAAATTCATACATAAGCAGTATAACAAACGTAAAGGAGGACGAATATATACCAGACGTAATTGTATCAGCGTACCATATGGTAATGTTAAGATTAGCCGTTTCCATACGAAACATTCAGCAATTCTTGACCTAACAGCTGGTAATAATGCCGATTAAAATTTATAGAATATTTCTATTAACACTATTTTCCAGAAAAATTACCCAATTCACACTCCATCCCGATCTTTTGAACAGGAGTATAGCTTTATCCCTTGTTTCATCTTTAGGATTAGATTTTCTGTTTATTCTCTTAAAGTTTTCTCATTTTCAGTGACCCAGCAGTAATTCCTAGAATCTTTGTGGCATTATCGATTTGCTTGGGGTGGAATAATTAAAAAAAAAAAAAAGAAGAAAAAAGAAATAGGTTTCACACGTCTACATTTCTAGCATCGATCCTAACCGTTTGTTTGAATTATTAGGTAATTTTAACGTCTTGATTATGTCATTATTTTTTATTCGAGTTACATGTGATATCCATTTTAATTGTTTTATCGTTCGATGTTTTCAAGTGATGTGTGGTTACTTTAATTTGGTAAAGTTCATTCATTATGATTAGTTAGCGCCAATAAACGCGACCTGATGAAGAACGGTTCAAACTAAGACCTATAGAATTTCTTTGCTTGAAGTCACTTTTAATCATTTATCTTGAGAAAAAGGTTGTCAGCTGATATATTAAAAAATTTCTGAACTTTAGAGCCATACATGACATCGATATGGGATATGATAAGATATTTTAATGACATGTCTCAAGTTCTTGTGTTGGTATCTTGGTTATGTAACATCTTGCATTGATGGATAATACTATCCCTAACACAACCTATTCAGTTCAAGTTTTAATCTGCTATACTATTTTTTTATAATTGATCTATACCCCGAAGTATATGAGATTTGTAGTTATTTCATACAGAAAAAAAAAGAAAAACTTGAAAAATAATAAAATTTAATTCGAGAAGAATGAAATCATTTCAGCATGAATGTTAATAGCGTCAGTCATTCAGTTGCGTGCCATGCGTGATACAGGCATAAGCGATCATGTATCTTTCGATACATGATTGACGAGGCAGATCTTTTTCCGGACTAGGTTGCCATTTATTTCTGTGTAGACCAGTTGCCATCCAAGGCTATAGAACCCATTTTGTCCTGCTATTTACCTATAGTTAGGGGAAGAAGAAGAGGATTCATACCTTTCCCAAGATTATTAGCACGTAAATGGTTGTAAGGCATTCGACTGGAATTCGATCGCTGCTCTCCGATTCTTCAATCCAATCCATTACTCCACCGGGCCTCCTCTAGTTAAAATCGTATCTATAATAAATAGCCTACTTAGAAACGAGGTAAAAAGGGGACCTATGATGGGGATGGGTGAAGTAGAGATTCGAAAAACAATTGAGATTGTACATACAAGCGTTTCTGGGGTCTGTGAGCGTAACAAGAATGGAACTGAAGATCTGAAACCACTTGCTGTTATTCTCTCTTCAACAATAACTACCAGACTTCTGGTGTGAACATACAACTGCGTGAAATATAAAACTAAGAAACTTGACGTTGGCAAACTGGTCTCGCAGAACTGATTAGCAAATGCGTTCCTCACGAAGTTCCCCAGAGAGAGACAGAGAGGGAGAGAAAAAAAACAAACTATACCACGCTGTGGCGTAATTGCACTGGTCTCACGGACCATTACTATTGTACTAAGTTATTTGTGTCATTGGGTCTCACTTTCTGGTCACATATATTTATTGACTTATTAAAGGTTAAATAATTTTAAATCAGCATAACGTATAAATCAGTATAATTAGAGAAAATACAGCGAGAATTTATTGCACATTAGAATAGAAATAAGTATAAATTGTGCAATTTATGAGAATATGTAGAAAAGATAACGGTTAACCTTAGAATGGAAGAGTTTAACATTGCAGTAGTTAGGAAAGAATCCTCTAGGGAGTCAGACCAACTAAATAGCGGTTCGCGAGAAGCTGTTCGAGTGGAACATTCTTATTACAAATGCAAGACGAAAGGAATGAAGATGGTTGGACCAAGTGTATGTGGCATCGCGGGACTTAAATTTGTAGAAAAGTTTTTTTTTTAAGTAGTAGTTTAGGAATAGTTACTGATGATTATTTTGCTTATCAAAGACATATAAAAATACTTTCGTTTCTTTGTAATATTGTTTTATTTTCCATTAATAAGCTCTTGCATAAAATTATGGCAAATATTAAAATGACTGTAAATTGACTATTTGATAAACACATAATAATAAAAATAAATTTTATCACCGATAAAGTAATGTAGATGAAAGAAAACAATTATTCTAAAAACGGTCGAAAGTACTTGAACGAAAAAAAACAAACAAATCAAAACAAGAAATTCAGATAGTGTATAAACATTTTTTTAAGTATTTTGTGTATTAAGCAACTTATCGGAAATTAGAAAAGTACAATGAAGTATCGTCTGCGAAACTCTGGAGTCGATTTCCTAAATAATGTATCAATTCGATAAGTTACAATCTTTATTAGTATTAATACTATATATATATATATATATATATATATATATATATATATATATATATATATATATATATGGGGACGAGACTGAGGAATCAGTTTTGTGGCGAAATAAAATATTACTATGGGTTTCTAAAGCGTACGTTTTACACACACACACACACACACACACACACATATATATATATATATATATATATATATATATATATATATATATATATATATATATGTACATTTTGATTCATGATTGAACTTTTTTAGACAAATTACGGCTTTATTTACGAACTCACTGTTATACATTAAACAAAAAATAGGAAATTTGGAGCTAGAAATACAAAAAATCGATTAAATATTGAAGATTCAGACATTTTCGTACTTTAAATTTAAATGTAAATAATGACGTTAGCCGTAGATACAGAATTTAGAGTATTTCATTCAGCAGTTCATGCTTATTTATTTTAAATATCCAATTTTATGTTATTACTAACTTTTTTAGAAAAGGAAATCTGCTGTAAAATCATCGGCATCAATTTGTTATCAAAGTTTCTAAAATTTTGTTATAATTCTGATGTCCTATATATTTTCTATATATTTTAAATATGATTTGAATTCTTTGAGCTAAAATTGTGGACAGCGCTATTACCAAGAACGACTATTGCATCGAATGTATTTTTGTGTAAACGTTCTCTCTTATTTTCAGCTGATATTTTATTTACATTACTAGATGTCTCACCAGTGTATTTCAAGTGATAGTGTTGCAACAAATTTTCCCGTTCGTTTAATGTTTTTAATATACAGATACTATCTGTTCCTACGGATTCTTGAATATGAGCTTTATCCAAAAATAATCAACCTATTTCTGATATATAGGTAAAGTTTTATTCATATAACGCGGTATGACATTAATTGTCCTTGTAAATAATCTGAAGTCAATCGTACAATATTATCTATCCATGTATACATATATATATATATATATATATATATATATATATATATATATATATATATATATATATATATAGTAGTAAAGCATAAAATCAAAAATTATCTCTGACGAAGTTTTCGTCGATTGAAATAGATTTATACTCTATATGAGGTTATTTTGAATTTTATTGTTTACTAATATTTATGAGCTCGTTTTGCTGATCAGTTTTAATGTTGTATATTACTAGTATCCACTAGCATTATATACCAACGGGTTAATTGCCTATATATATATATATATATATATATATATATATATAGTTTGATTCATTGTTTTTTTAAACTGGAGATTTTATTTCGTAAAGTTCAGTTAATAAAAGGCTCTAAATCCACAGAAGGTAGAGTCTTACAAAATGATATGTTTGATGTGTAAGATAGATGAGAAGCACAAGGGAAAACAGGCCCTTGACACGAATAGGTTAACACTATACTCTTTTCTGTGCAGCATTTACACAGGAATTTTTTCTATGAAGTAGCAGAAAGTGCTGCTTGGTTGGAACTTTCGTCTCCCATGTGAAAAACGGGGAAAATGTTAGTAATTCAACTATGAGGACATGGCATCGTATATCTCGCTCGAAATGTGTTTGGAACACGAAGGAGTGAGGTAATTACTACAGTAGCCATGGAAATAGCGACTGAATAGCGATTGGGTTGCAAACTTTACCCTATCGGAATGTAGCTGATGAGTGGAAAAATAAGTCGTCTCCCAAGAGATCCCGTTAACGATTTTGAACTCAAAATTGGAATGTGCATTCTTATTGACATGGCACTTCCTGCACGTCATAATGTAGGTTTGAATATTTTTAAAAAAGACTATCAAAATACATACAGGATCTAGATGTGGGGATTTCAAGAAAGTTGTACATGAGGAGAACAGTAATTCTAGTTTTGGTTGAGTCCCTGTTTTTGATACGAAAAGGTCGTGATAGGCTAAATGAAGGGAGCTTTGGTAAACCATATCATGAATTAATATTAAAAAAAATATTATTGCAAGCACAGCTCACGTCCACGAATTGCATTATCCATATAAAGGGCATTTTAGTTTTACCTTTATAAAACAAACAAACACATACAAATAACGAGATATTTGAAATATGTATCTCAGTAGAAAATGCATAATAATTGTTGTTAATGGATAAAGTCAAGTTTTGATTATTCGCTCATAGGGAACATATTAAAATGCAAATAAACAGACTTCAAAGAAGGAATGATTTCTTTGTTTTCGCTACATCGTGTAGCCATAAATCAAAGCATTCCACTTTATTTCTTGGGGAAATTTGCCTTTCAAGTAAAACTACCAACATCTTCATCTGTGCTATTATTATGATAATCTATATAAAAATTAATACTATATTTTAATATGGCTCTGATCATTGTAGCTGTTATTATACGCGATTATTTTTTCAATAAATTAATCGCAAATAATTCAAATAATTCACATAATTCAAACATTCTGAACAAGACATTAATAAATGGAATATTGTCACTGTCAACATTGTTCGAATTTTGACGTCAAAACAAGGATGAAATAATGAATTTTTATTATTATTATGCTTTCTTCTTGCGAGCGGATAATAATTTCAGTTGGTGATCTTAAATGATGTGTTGTTCAGAAAGAGAGCACCTTAGGCAAATTTTTTGCAGCGACAATCAACGCAGACTTCTGAAGCGATGCGATACTAGGTTTTATTCCGAATATATGAATGCAGGACTACGAATTTGGTGGCATCCACTCCAAAATCTTAATGAAAGCTAGGACAATAGTGGCTGAAACGTCTCACATTATTATTATTATTATTATTATTATTATTATTATTATTATTATTATTATTATTATTATTATTATTATTATTTCCTTGGTTTTCTCTTGCATACACATTTTCTCTCGGGTCCCAACCAGAAACCTAAGGTCAGAAATGGTTTCATGACATTTTTCACTGATCATTTTTGTAAAAACAAACACCAAAAATAAAACAAACAAAATAAGATCACACATTATACATATGTAAATCTCTTTGTAATGTGTGAGCTTTACTTGTGATTACAAATTTTGAATTTCTTCAAGGTATGGGCTAGTACGATTCTCTTCAATTGTCTATCGGAACCTTTTCCAATCAAACCGAGGGCTCCAGCTACAACTGAAATTAATGATATACTCCTGCGCCAGTTTTTGTGAGATTTCCACTTCAATATTATTATTATTATTATTATTATTATTATTATTATTATTATTATTATTATTATTATTTGTGTATTTTATGTTTCCTGCTTTGTATCGTGCCGAGCCGGGTTCAAATTATGTTCCTTATGTTCTATAGGAGAATTTTCATTTAATTGATAGCTCTTTACTTAGTATATGGTATGTTCGTAGTAGGGCGATCTTCTGGGCAACCTGTTTGTTGATGTTACCTGGGACACTTTTAGTAAAATTGTCCGTTCCTTTTCTCACGATGTCCAGAGTTTCAATTACTATTGGTACAGTCTCAGTCTTCATTATCCATATCCTGTTAATCACGATCTCCAATTCCTTGTATCGAGTCTATTCGCTTTTATTTAACTGCCAGTTTGAATTAGCATGTCCTAGAGGATATTTACATTATTATTTTGGTTCACTGTGTCTGGTTGGTGGTAATTCCATCTCTCAGTAGTTTCAATTTTGTGCTTCATGCATATCTTCTAGGGCACATACGTCCCTACTTTGTCATGTCTGTGAGTATATTCATTTTTTGCTAGTTCGGGACATCCTGAGATAACATGGTCGACAGGTTCATCATATTTTCCTGAGATCATGCATTTCGAGTTACTATTATTATTATTATTATCTTTGATTTCTTTTACATACACATTTCCTTCAGGTTATTTTCACTGATCATTTTTGCGAAAAAAAGACAATCAATACGAGGGCATCAACTAAAACTGGAAATATTGATGTCCTAATGTGCTACATTTTTGAGATTTCCATCGTGGTATTTTCAGAGATTTTTTGTTAACAATAATAATAATAATAATAATAATAATATAGTAGTAGTAGTGATAGTAGTATTAATTATATATTATGCTTGCAATCGTTGATGTTTTTCATGATACTTATATATACTTATTTTGTCATCTGCTGTAACATATTTTTCTGGTGGCTTTTTTAGAAAGCATTTTTGTTAGTCTTTAATCACTACGAGTCTTCTATTAAGTTTTTATAAATCTCTCAGTATGAATAGTAAAGTAACAACGAATAGGGGAACTATAATTGCTGCATGGTAAAGTCCATAGAATTTTTCAGCATATAGCACAAATAAATTAATATGTCTTCCGATGAAAGTACTACACAATATTATGAAGTGAATCTTTCTATTCATTCGGTGTCAAAATACTCTGTGAGGGAACTGGATCTGATAATTGTAAACAGTCTATAGAGAAGCTGCTAATTGGTTAATACGACTGGGCTTGTGAAAAACAGAATGAAAAATGAAATGAAGCAACAAATTAAAAAAATACGTGAACCTTGGCTGGTAATTGAGAAACCTGTAGATCATGGAGGTTCGAGCCATGCCTATAAACTTTCGCCATTTTGAACCTGTGCTTTCAAATCTAGAATCACAGTTAGATAACATAGACATTCAAGAAATAAGAGAAAATACCTCAAGGAAACTGAGAAAGAGGTTGGAGATTTGAAGAGAATGTCTATCGTTCAATCTCCAGCGATATATATAACAAAAATATCTTGTATGTACAGGAATTGCATTATTATTATTAGTAGTAGTAGTATTTGTTCAGTACATTCCTTATTTACCTAAGACCTAAGGTAATGCAAATTAGTAAGCACGTGTATTTTGTTTGCAAAAATCTCTTAATCATTACTTAACATCTACAGTGTTTATATATATATATATTTACATTGACGATATTTTCATGAATAAATAATCAACTTAAACAGTACACAGCCCACCACCCCCACCCCCACACACACTTGTGCGCGGTCGCGAATTGGTCGTTATTATTAATGTTATTTTAGTGGCTGGACGTGTTTGAATTTTTTATTACTGGTACCGGAACACTTTAGCTCAAGAAATTATTTCCCTAAACGAAAAAAGTGATGGAGTTTCGATTTCTGTCGGAGGCACAATTCTTTCTTTACTAGAACTTCTAAATTTAGGCCGGTTGTTTTTTCACTGTATAATAAAATAAAATACAGGGATAGAAACGAAAATTCGTGTAGCCACAAATAAATAATAATAATAATAGTTTATATTAATAAGAAATAGTGTCAGATAAAAAAATACTTTCAATATATATATATATATATATATATATATATATATATATATATATATGGATATATATATATATAAATATTATGGATATATATATGTCTGTGCGTGTGTGTAAAATATCTGATATATCAAAAATGTATCTGAATAAAGGACACTATTATATATATATATATATATATATATATATATATATATATATATATATATATATATGTCCACTTATGCATATATATATGTGAGTGAACACACACGCGCGTACACACACATACATATATATATGCGTGTGTGTGTGCTCGTATGTGTTTGTCCGTGTGTATATGTCTGTGTAGTGACATAATAATAACTATAACGGAGATACCCAATAGTGTGTTTGTATGAAAATATCTAATTAGTAAGGCGGCTGATTGAAAATTGATCCTCATCGCAGAGTAATATTGAAAACACAAATATTATAACAAATATTATTGATTATTATTGTTATCATTTTAACATTAGTTATTTCCTTCTTAAAATTCCCAAAATCCAAATGTGTTTGCCAAAAAGTGCTATTAATATTGACCATGTGTCATTGCGAGGTACATCATTAGTCTTCAAAAATAAATTTTAAAAAAGTGGTGGAAACCACATTTTAAATAATTTGAATTTTTTCTGTGAAATTAAATTTTGTTTTTATTTGAAAGATAATTGCATTAAGCTTATCGATATTACCTTATGGAGCCCAAATTATAGGCGAAAATTATGATCAACAAATTAAAAAAATAATCGTCACATAGATGTCTTTTGAAATGAATTTGTAAATTTAAGGATTAACTAACTTGATTTGTTTTTTCTAGCCGTTGCTGAACTGAAAACTTAAAAACAAATTATTCTAAAAATATTCACACATTACACTTTTCGAATCTTCAAACATTACTTTATTTGATATAAGTAACTCGTATGACGAACAGCAATGTAATGAATTTCAAAATCAAACTGAAAAATTACATGTATTTAAAAAACAAAAACCAAATATTAAGTATAGATTTTTTTTTCTGTTCATTCTGAATGTAAATAATGTGTTTTATTAAATTATGCAAGAACCAATTATCAAAAAGTATTTTTTTGAGTTTTATTTAGTTATATTTGCTAATGTTCAGAAGGAATATTTCGTATTTTCAAATATATTATTGAATAAATAATATCCGCAGGAAAGTTTATTTATAAAACTGTAAAAAAGATTCGTGAACAGTAAAAAAGTAACCAAGAGATATCAAAAAGAGAAGGGAAACAAACCCAAATAGTATTTTTTTCCACAAAGTCTTCTAATAATCAAAAATACTCAGCCTACAATTTATTCATTAATGAATAAGTACTGAAAATTTCGTTTAAATCAGATTTTTTTAAAATTTTTGATAATTCGTAAAACAGGAGATACATATGCATTCGGAAAAAACATAACATAACAAAAAAAAAAATCCATTATGCTATGATGATACATAGTAATTACGATAGTCATTTAAAGCAAAAAGGATTGTATAACAAGCTAGCCTAATAAATTTTAATAAATAATTAGACAATAAAATTTATAAAGACGACGTGAAATAAATAATCTTAATAATACAGTTAAGTTCGGGTATCTTTTTTATATAAATGTCTCCAACTTTAGTTGTTATTTGTTTAATTTTAGTAACTCTACTATCTGAGTGACATTATTTTGTATCCACCAACTCTTTAGTTTTAATTTTCATCATATATCTGAGAAACACTGGAAAATACCATGAAGAAAATGCTCAAAACGACAATGATAAATACAATTCTCTGATAAATATAAAACATATATATATATATATATATATATATATATATATATATATATATATATATATATATATATATATATATATATATATATATATATATATATATATATGTATAGATAGATAGATAAATATTCTAGTTGAAATTAATGGCATTATTTGTTGTTTTTTCTTAATTTCTGAGCTCTAATGCACAGGAACGAACATGCGTACGTACACACACATATATAATAACCGCAGAACTTGAGTAAATATATATATATATATATATATATATATATATATATATATATATATATATATATATACATATATTGATAGATATCTATATCTATATCTATATATATATATACACACACATATATATATATACACATATTATTTAATTATTATATATATATATATATATATATATATTATAATATATATATACGTCTGTGTGTATATATATATGTGCATAATGTATATATAGATTGTTATAATATTAGGAGTAATCGTATTCTGACGACAAACGTTAATATAGTTGATACTTCGTATTTGAAATATGTGCCATCTTTTTATTTATTAATATTAATTCTAATATATATATATATATATATATATATATATATATATATATATATATATTCTTGAATGTACGAGTCGACAGACCTAATAATAAACACAGTTTAATAAATAAAAAAGTGGGGTACCTATTTCAGATAAGAAGTAACCACTATAACGTTTGTAGTCAGAATACTCCTACTAATGTTAATAATCTCTCTCTCTCTCTCTCTCTCTCTCTCTATATATATATATATATATATATATATATATATATATATATATATATATATATATATAAATTTGTTAATTATTTATCTGCTTAACAACGTATGCACGCCAGCCGCGCATTTACGGTTGCTACTATCTAGTTATTTAATTTACTTAACCTTATACCTACGTATATATATATATATATATATATATATATATATATATATATATATGTATATATATATATGTATATATATATATATACATACACTTTACATATATGCCGTAGATATTTTTTTAAATAGTATATAGAATCCCTAGAAACTTACTACATAAAAAAATAATAAAACAAAATCAACGAATGAGATTAATTTCAATTATTGAATGAGGAATAATTATATTATATAATCACAATACTAACAACGATCACTATGTTCAGAGTGAAGATTTTTTTAAGTTGTGTAAAAGCTTCCATATGCTTATTCAAATCAACACAGAATATCGACAATATTAAATTAATTTGGCAATTGTTTTATTTATAAATTATTAAACTCTTGAATCATTATTGAGTTTATATACCAAATGTAACATCAGCATTTTTATAGGCAAAAAATAAATATTAGTTTTCATAATCCACGCCAAAATTTTCTGAGCGAAAAAATAAATGCCGAAAAATATAGATTTAGAAATCTGGGAAGTGAATTTTGTTGAGTGTTTTAAAACTTGAATGAACAAAAGATTTATTGAAACCTTTTGGAAAATGGTGGATGTCATGAAGGATTTGAATAAAATATAATTTGATAAATAAACAAAGGGAGGAAACTAAAATCCTTGTGACATTTGCAGCAAGAGTAGCATTAATGTCAAACAACAATCTCTACTACTACTACTGCCCCGGCCTTGAATATTGATAAAAGTAGCACGAACACAAGCAGAAGCAGATTAAGCATATGGAGCAGGTAAGACTATTATTGCTACTACTACTGTATTGAATAAAACGTGTTCGTAATAATAATAATAATAATAATAATAATAATAATAATAATAATAATAATAATAATAATAATAATAATAATAATAAAAGGTAACAAATCTTTCGCAGTACTTTGGATATCAGAATGAAATTTCCTCAAGGAATAATTAGAAAGTTTTGTTATTCTAAAATAAATCTAAACTGATGATCTTGAGGAGAATTAAGAGAAATGAAATGACAAAGTATGCACCGTACATCATCAAACCAATTTAGAAATGGACAAATAAACGAATAAATAAATAAAACTTACTTATTTACACTCCTTAATAATAATAATAATAATAATAATAAATAAATAAATGAGTAATAACAATAACAATAATAATAATAATAATAATAATAATAATAATAATAATAATAATAATAATAATAATTGTAGTTAGGACCCTTGGATTGATTGAAAAAGTTTCGATAGAATCATTGAAGGGATTCCTGGTAGTACATTCCTTAAAGAAATACAGAAAATTACACTCAAAAGCTCATACATTACGAAGAGCTTTATTGATGTAAAATGTGTGTGATCCTAGGTTTTTTTTCCCAAAATGATCGATGCTATGTTATGAAATAGGTTTCTGGTTGGGACCCGGAAGGAAATGTGTATAAAACAGAAATCCAAGGAAATAATAATAATAATAATAATAATAATAATAATAATAATAATAATAATAATAATAATAATAAAGACCACAAACAAAAAAAAGTCCCTCCTTATTGATATGGCAGTCCCTGCTGTCAAAATACAAGGACCTTGAAATAGAAATCTCGAAAATGTGGCATATGGGAACATCAACAATCCCTGTTGTAGTTGGAGGCCTAGGACTGGTTGGAAAAGATTGCAGTAGACTAATTGAAGGGATTCCTGGAAGTTCATGCTTCAAGGAGATACAAAAAATTGTTCTTACAAGTACAGCCCACACTTTACGAAGGGCTTTATCTATGTATTTTTTTTTCTTTTTTGTCAGTGGAAAGTCTTATGATGTCATTTCTAACCTTGGGTCCCTGGGCGGGACCCGGAAAGAAATGTGTAAACGCCAGAAACCAAAGAAAAAAAAAAAAAAAAAAATAATAATAATAATAATAATAATAATAATAATAATCATTATTATTATTTTATTTTATTATTTTATTTACTTTGGTTTCTGGTGTATTCTCATTACTTTTCTGGTCCCGATCAGAGACCTAACGACAAAAATGGCATCATGACATTTTTCACTGGGCAGTTTTGAAAAACATTCGCACATATTTTACAAAGATAAAACCATTCGTAAGGTGAGTTCTGTAATTGTGAGTACAATTATTATTATTATTATTATTATTATTATTATTATTATTATTATTATTATTATTATTATTATTATTTCCTTTGTATACTCATTACTTTGCAGTGCCAACCAGAGAACTAAGGTTAGAAATGGTATCATGACATTTCCCATTGAATATTTTTGTCAAAAATAAAAATAAAACAACCTCTGATCACACGCAATAAAAACTAACTCACAGATAAAAACTTTTCGTATGGTGTGCGCTGTACTTGTAAGAAAACTATGTTTTGTATTTCTCATAACATGGGATGTCAGCGATACGTTCAAAGATTCTATTAGGTTGGTGCAAAAATAATGTTGTTTTCTCACATCTAAAATATGTGAGAAAACGACATTATTTTTGCCCAAACCTAATATCATAACCTTTTCGAATCTAATCTATGGCATTATCCACAAGTTGAATAGTTGATGGCTTCTACTTCAAGAGCATACTACTTTGATAGATTTTTGAAGATCTTCAAAGACGCAATACAGACTGCATTCTTCTTCTTTTTCTTCTCATTATTATTATTATTATTATTATTATTATTATTATTATTAATAATAATAATAGTAGTTGCAGTAGTAGTCGTAGTAGTAGTAGTAGTATTCTATTTCCTTTGATTTCTGGTGTGTACTCATATCTTTCCGGATCTCGACCAGAGGCCAAAGGTCAGAAATGGCATCATGACATTTTACACTGAGTAATTTTAAAAAAAAAAAAGTATAAAAAAAAACTAAAAAAAAACAAAAAAATACGCACACACATATTTTACATAGATAAAACCCTTCGTAAGGTGTGGGGTGTTGTCTTGAGAGCATTTTTTGTATTTCTTTGAAGAAGTGGCTACCAGGGAACCCTTCAATGAGAGTATTGGTATCTTTTCCAATCAATGCGACGGCTTCAACTACAACAGGAATTATCGATGTTCTCATGTGTTACATTTCTGAAATTTCGATTTCAAGGTCCTTGTATTTTGATAGCTTTTTGAAGAACTTCTGCAGGGTCCGCCATATTAATAAGGAGTTTGTTTTTGTTTTTTGCGGTCTCTAATAATGGTATCTGAGCAATTAGCATTCATTGTTATACCTGTGTGTATTATAAAGTCCCATAAAATTGTAACAGATCTTATCTCCCTAACCGAAACTGGGTGGTGTTCATACCAATTTCATTTAGTTTCCTTCCCGTAGAAGTTGCATATTTTCCAGTGCAGATATTGGCCTACTCTGTCATGCCGTGTTTTATATTCAGTCTGTGCCAATACAATGCAACCTGATAGAACACAATATTTTAGTATGTGTGTTTGATATTTTCTATTTAGCAAGCAATGGTCCTGTGCAGCAAGGATAAAACCTCCAGTTTCAGCTTTTAACCCTACACTATATAGCCACTGATGGATACGGAGTTTTTCTACATCAGCTTGTTTGGTACGAGCAGAGTATTGGCCATGAAGCGGTTTATTTTGCCATCATTTCTGTATCTGGTCGGTTGCAACGGCTTTTGTTTTCTTTTTTAAGTATCTTGCAGTTTCAGTCAGTGTATTAGGCTTTACTTGTATTTCTTTGAAACTCCATTTTTAAATTACTGACAACTTTTATTACTGAATAAAGACGCTTACTAGTTTCATGTTCTTTGACACATATCATCATCCAGTTTTCTGTAGTTTCCAGGTATCTTTGAAGGCCAATTATTATTATTATTATTATTATTATTATTATTATTATTATTATTATTATTATTATTTCCTTTGATGTATGTTCTATACACATTTCCTTCTGGGTCCAAACCAGAGACCTAAGTCAGAAATAGCTTATTATTATTATTATTATTATTATTATTATTATTATTATTATTATTATTATTATTATTATTATTATTATTCTATCAGATAACAATAGTTATGTTAAAGAATAGGAAAGACAAAATTGACAGTGATAAGAAAACATGTGTATCCTGATATGGAAATTGAAAGAATACTTGGCATATTAAAATTAACCTTATACCTATTATAGCTAGAGTTCTGTGTAGGATGAAAAAAGCTACAGACAAAAACATTAACAAGATCATTTGTAGCCTCTGTTTGCCTTGTGAAAAACTGTTCATCTTCTCAGTAGAGTATAATCAGTGTCAAGAAAATAGGAACAATGTACATATTATGTGTCACTTGACATAAGAAGATGAGTAAACAGAATACACATATTTATTAACTTTGCTTAATCTAGGTCTCGAATAATTTTCCGGTGACAGACTGTAATTTGCGGAAAACTAAAGAAGTTAATAATAATAATAATAATAATAATAATAATAATAATAATAATAATTCACAATCTATCAAAATACAAGAATCTTGACGTGGAAGTCTAAAAAATGTGGTACATGAGGGCATCAATAATAATAGTTGTAGTTGGAGCCCTCGGATTGATTCGAAAAGGTAGCCATAAAGAAATGTAAAGTATTCTTCTTACAATTACAGCTCGCACATTACGAATGTGTGATGTTTGTTATTTTAGTTTTTGTTTTGCATTTTACAAAAATGATCTGTAGAAAATGTCATGAAGCCATATGTAATATGTCGCTGGTTTGAAATGTGCATACAACAGAAATAAAAAGAAATATTACTACGACTACTACTACTACTACTACTAAGAAGAAGAAATTGAAATCTGAAAAATGTGGTACATAAGTTGTCGAAATTTCTGGAAACCCATGCCTTAAAGAAATACAAATAATTGTTCTCTCAAGTACAGCCCACACCTTACGAAGGGCTTTATCTATGTAAAATTGTGTGTTTTTTGGGTTTTTTTTTGTTTTTTTAATAATTGGTCAATGGAAAATGTCATGATGCCATTTTCTGACTTTAGTTTTCTGGTCGGGACTCGGAATGAAATGTGTACACACAGAAAATCAAAGGAAATAATAATAATAATAATAATAATAATAATAATAATAATAATAATAATAATAATAATAATAATAAGAAGAAGAAGAAGAAGAACAACAACAACAACAACAACAACAACAATGAAGAAGAAATAATAACTAAGATGATAACAGTCGGGTTTATATATATATGGTACATGCTAATCTTTGATAAAAATAGTCAATTCAAGAAAACGATAGAAAGAAGAGTAAAAAAAAGAAGTAAAATAATAATAATAATAATAATAATAAGAAGAAGAAGAAGAAGAAGAAGAAGAAGAAGAAGAAGGTGGGAACAAAAGAATGAATATAAAAAAAATATCCTGCATAGATTGAAAAAGAGCGCAAATCTTTGGGAGGCGGAGTTGCGCGCGCAATTGGAATGTGAAAAGCCAGGCAATACAAGCTTTGTAGATGTGAGGAGAGTGACACATTAGCTTTAGTCAAACGCGTTTTGTATGTCAAGTCGGCTTGTTCGTTTGAAGATTTCCCTCTCTCTGTCTGCTTCAACACTCCTTTGCTAGCTTTATGATCACTCACCCTCTCTCTATGTACATTAGTTTGTACGCATATCTTAATGTATGCCATTCAGAAACGTCGTCAATGAACGATAATGTATTCGCGCGGACTCCATGTTTATTCTGTAACATTTTTCATAGTACACATACTAAAGCGTGTGGATATTTGTAAGTATCTAGGCATATGCTTATCTGTATGACGTTTCAATTCAATCTGCGTATCAAAATAAAATTGTGTTCGTCAACAATATTTTATAACAAAAGATATTAAATTGTATTTAATAAGACAATGGAAAAAATTTAAATGAAGTGCGTGTGTGTGTGTGTGTGTGTGTGTGTGTGTGTGTGTGTGTGTGTGTGTGTGTGTGTGTGTGTGTGTGTCAAGGAAAGTCGGCTCCCTGTGACGCGCCAGGATATTTTTCTCCCCGGAATCGATCCTCCAGATCTACAAATCAACAATTCGCCCTTGCATGGAGTATTGCTGCCATATATGGTCTGGTGCCCCTTCTGTTTGCCTCAGGGTTCTTGATAGGCTCCAGAGCGGATATGCAATATAATTGGCCCTGCTCTGGCATCTCGTCTCCAGTCCATTTCTCATAGACGCGCCGTCGTCTCTCTCTGTCTGTTCTACAAATACTTTCATGGTAATTCCTCAGAGGAGCTGCATTCGCTGGTTCTCACACTTCATGGGTCCTACGAGGCTAGCATCCCGCTCTCACCCCTTCACTGTCGAAACTCTTAAATGTAGCCGTCTCTTCTACTCTAATAGCTTCATGTCTCGCACCTGTCGCCTGTGGAACTCCCTTCCTTATTCCAGTTTCCCTGAGAGCTATAATCTCCAGCTATTCAATTGTAATGTCAATCGACATCTCCAGTTAACTTGATCTATCCACTACCCTTCTCTTCATACTCTCTTCTATCACTCCTATCTGATCTCGCTCTATATTTTCTGTAACTCCTTGCGTTCTAGTGACTTCCCGCCTTGCTTGGGGTGAAATGCTTAAATACATACATACATATATATATATATATATATATATATATATATATATATATATATATATATATATATATATAAAGCCGTCGTTGATGCCAATGGCTATTTTATTGAATAAATTGACTCAAAATAAATTTTCAAGATATTTTTGTGTAATTTTACTAAATATATCGGTTATTTGGGTCATATGATTACGAGCCACACTATATATATATATATATATATATATATATATATATATATATAATTTATTATATATATTATTTATATATTATATATGCGCGGTACTTATTGGAAAGCGCTTTAGCTGGATTGATGTGAGTTTGAAACCCTGGGTTTCACGTTTTTACGATTGTCAGACAAACTCTCTGACAATCGTAAAAGTGTGAAACCAGGGTCACACATTCACATCAATCCAATATATATATATATATATTAATCAATTCACCTCAAGCAAGGGGGTGATGACACTAAGACTGAAGAGGTTACTGGGAGTGAAAGAAAATGAGAAAATTTTAGAATTAACTGGAAACCCAGTCCAAAGCAGGAAACACGTGACAAACCTATACTCCTGTTCAAAAACCAGGGGGAAGCGTGCACATGGGGAGAGGCGAACATATCGATATATATAAATTACCTACGTTGTGCGGATTTATATCAGTTCACATCTGAGTCCGGATATATGCAAGTCAACAATTTATACCGTTATTCACTATTTGTGCACAATGTCTTCGTATTGAGATTCGTCCATTAAAAATAGTTACCCTACAGTAATTTACAGGTTCTGTTTGGCCTAAATAAATCTCATATTAAGACACACACACATACATACATACATACATAGGCTCGCCCGCGCGCACATGTGCATGAGCGTGAGTGAGTGCTTAATTGTGTACTCTGCTTGCCTTAATGGAAGGATAGAAACGAATAAATACATTAGAAGGATAAAAGCCGACAGAGCTGGGCATAAACATTTTATACATGCTTCAGCTAATAATTGCTGTTTGGATATTGATTATATGTTCGAAGCCATTTCACTGCAGTTTTATTGACGTAGAGAATAGTGGAAACAAGCTTAGGCAAATATAAAGAACAGGCCGGCCTTTCATGATATTTTTGACAAAGATTTAAACATTTAAATTTCAATAACGAAAAGTTGATAGTCTTTTTTGCATAATGGATACAGTCACACACACGTTTACACACACATACAGACACACACACATATATGTGTGTATAGTAATGATTATGTTAAATGTTTTATAATATTTATACAATATACTAATAATAACATATTCATATTTTAAATTTACTGTAAAATTTTAAAAATCTTTCCCATTTATTGCCAATAATACCAGATTTAAAATTTCGTTCCATGTAAAACTAATGTTAACTAATGTTATATATATATATATATATATATATATATATATATATATATATATATATTTGGGGTACTCGCTTGGAAGAACCTCGGATAGTTCAACTTGCAGTGGAACAAATCGGTACCCGAGGAAAAATGGGGAATAAAAAAAGAAAAAGCAAGAACATTAAACCAAGGCGAAAACAATCGTTCAGTGTTCAAGATCCAAGTCACCGCACCAAAAAACAAAAGAAAAGTGTAAAAAGACAACTACGTAAAGTACTCAATACACTAAGTAGAACAAAACTTATATATATATATATATATATATATATATATGTGTGTGTGTGTGTGTGTGTGTGTGTGTGTGTGTGTGTGTGTGTGTGTGTGTGTGTGTGTGTGTGTGCGTGGAAAATGTGCGAGCAAATAGTAATATTTGCTTTGGTGTCGTACCATGTCTAAAGAACCTTGTGGTGGATTGGGTTCCATATCGATCTGTCTGTTTCTTTCAATAGGGCCATGACAAATATTTGCGGCAATCGTTTTTTACGGGTGAGAATCAATAATAATAATAATAATATATATATATGTATATATATATATATATATATATATATATATATATATATATATATATATATATGTGTGTGTGTGTGTGTGTGTGTTTATATTACATCGACTCACATACAGATTGTTAATTTCAAATCATATGTTTTGACACAATAAATTATTTTTTATTCTTTAAGTATTTGAATTAGTGACATAAAAACTGTCGATATAAATATATATATATCAGTACATGTATAAGAAGTCGGATTCTCTTTCATGAGAGATAATAATTTAACTGTTACAAAATGTATATATGTTTACAGTAGCAAATACACATGCCCACACGCGCGTGCGCACACACACACACACATATATATATATATATATATATATATATACACACATACAGAGAGAGAGAGAGGGAGAGAGATATAAATAAATTACAAAGGAAAATTCAATTTATCACCCGCGTTACGTCAAATGTAAAGATTTTTATTTAAGTTTTCCTTTTACTTTTATTCATATTGTCATTTTACAGAGATGTTTTTGTTTTATATATATATATATATATATATATATATATATATATATATATATATATATATATATATATATATATATATATAATTTAACATATATTAAAAATCGTTGATATGCTCGGGAGCAGAATAAGTGTAGAATTTGTTGCATGCATTGGGAGTGGGGTGTTTCATCCACCCACAGAAAATTTTTATGATCGTCACCCACTTTCTTAAAGCCGTTCTCCTCTGACGAAAGCCAACCCTAAACTACAAACACTCTGCCGGCAAACTGGGCACTTAGATGCTGATGTGATGGAATAACCTGCCACCCTCATGAGTGTCGGCAATATAGGTGGTAATCACCTATATGTATCCGTTAGGACAGCGGGCAGCAGAATCGAGCTGGGTTCTACGAGAACTAGTGGCCTTCCGATAGCAGCACTTTTTTTTAAAGCATTTCACCCCAAGCAAGGCGGGAAGCCACTAGGCCGCAAGGGGTTACAGGAAATTTAGAGCAAGATCAGATAGGAGTGATAGAAGAAAGGATGAAGGTAGTCGATAGATCAAGTCAACTGGAGATGTCGATTGACATTACACTTGTATAGCTGGAGATTATAGCTCACAGGGAAACAGGAAAAGGAAAGGGAGTTCCACAGGCGAGAGGTGCGAGGCATGAAGCTATTAGAGTAGAAGAGACGGCTACATTTAGGATTTTCGACAGTGAAGGGGTGAGAGCGGGATGCCAGTCTCGTAAGGCGCTGGAACTCATGACGTCTGGGAACCAGCAAATGCAGCTCCTCGGAGCAATTTCCATGAAAATATTTGTAGAACAGAGGGAGGCGACGGCGCGTCTGTGAGAAAGTGACTGTAGACGAGACGCCAGGGCAGGGCCAACTACATTGCATATCTGCCTCTGGAGCCTCTCAAGAACCCCGAGGCAAACAGAAGGGGCACCAGACCATATATGGCAGCAATACTCCATGCAAGGGCGAATTGTTGATTTGTAGATCTGGAGGATTGACCCCGGTGAGATAAACTTCCTGGCGCGTCTCAGGGAGCCAACTTTCCTTGCCGTGGACGAGGCAATTGACTCAATGTATTTATTCCATCTCAGGTCAGCAGTCAACGTGAGACCGAGAAGCCGCAGAGTGTTGCTCTTGAGAAGTTGAGCGTCAGACATTCTAATGGAGGGAAGGGAAGGATCTCTGTGGTGATTAATAGAGAGCAGTTTTGTCTTGGAAGCGTTGAAATTGACCAGCCAATTCATGCCCCAGTTCACAATCGATTGGAGGTCTTTTTCGAGACGGCCAGGCGAGTTTTGTCAGCGAGACTAGATTTGTTTTTGAGGCCGGAATAAATTGTGGTGTCATCCGCGTAGATGCCAACTTGGGAAGTTATTGCGTCAGGAAGGTCATTTATGTAGATAAGGAATAGAGTGGGGCCTAGGATGGAGCCTTGAGGAACACCTGCGTTCGTGGGATAGGAACTGGAGGCGAATCCATTGAGAACGACCTTCAATTTACGGTTTGACAGGAATTATCGTATTAGGTTATATAATCGACCCTTAATGCCATAACCCTGGAGCTTGCGAAGAAGGCCGGCATGCCAAACCCTATCAAATGCTTTGGAGATGTCTAGTGCCACGGCTCGGGCTTCCCCGTTATTTTGAAGAGCTCGGCAGACTGTTTCAGTGATGGCCGTAAGCACATCGGCTGTAGATCGGGCAAAGCGGAAACCATATTGCTTGTCTGAGAGCAGATTATGGGATGTGATGTGGTTAACCACCCCGGTATTGATTAGGGCTCCGAAGACTTTGCCGAAGAGGGGAAGGAGACTGATAGGACGGTAGTTGGAAGGGTCAGAGGGGTCGCCGGAGTTCTTGAAGACAGGAACGATCGTTGAGGACTTCCAGTAGTCAGGAAAACAAGATTCCTTGAGGCAGTAGTTGTATAGTTTAGAAAGGGCGGGCGCCAGTTCAGGCGCGCATTTCTTCAAGACAATGGCTGGTATCCCGTCTCCACCACTAGCCTTGTTGGGATCTAAATTGGAGATAACGCCCAGTACCAAAGATGGGGTTATGTTTAACCCACTCAATTTGGCCTCAGTTCTAAGAAGGAAGTCGGGTATGGGTACACCGGAAGAGTCGAGCGTCGAGTTGAATGAAAATTTCCGAGCAAAGCATTCCGCCTTGTCGGTAGAGGAGGTCAGGACTTCGAACTGGTTGAATAAAGGAGGTATAGAGGGTTGGCAATTGTTCAATACGCTCTTGCAGAGACGCCAATAATCTTTGGAGCCAAATTTGCGAGATGCAATACGTTCCTTCATCCGAGCCGCAAATAGTGACTTAGCATCGTTGAGAACACGCTTACATTCGTTACGGGCGGAGGCAAAGAGACGTCTATTGCAGTCAGACATATCGCGACGGAATAGGTGGAAGTAGTGGTTCCTATGGGCGATGTCGGCTGAGCAAGCAGCCGAGAACCAGGGGGAGGAGCACGACTTGACCCTATATTTCCTCGATGGGATGATAGCGTCGATTCCAGCTTTAACCCAGGAAGAGACTTCAGAAGCACATTCTTGAACGGGGAACTTAAAGACTCCATCCCAGGGGACATCGCGGAGGAAATACACAACTTACTGACTCGCGACGACCGTGCGCATAACTATTACTTCCGTGCTTGTTGCGAATGTACTTTCTCTACTCAGCACAATGATTTGAAATCTTTACTCATTTAGTTAGTTGTCGTACGATTGAATCGGAAATTTAGTCTGATGTGACAGAAATGAATGAAATTTTTTTTTTAAAATGTGATTTCTCATGTACACAAATACGTTTACCTCAATCATACTAACATGCTTATAACGAGACGTTGAAATACGTGACAATTGAAGAGAGAAAGCAGGTTGTATTAATTGCATGATTTCTACCAAGAAAAGATACTTGCTTTATTATACCAATAGCCACACACGCACACAGAGTGAAATACCAAAGAATATTTTCAGTAGTATAATGGATGATTTCATCCTACTTTGCTTGTACAAAACCTCTCAGTCACATGATATACGGTATTTTCTCATGTACAATAGGCATTTTTTTCTAAAAAAATAATAAGGAAAATTAGGGTTGCGCATTATGCACAGCTACAAAAATATCTTCAAAAATTGCCGTTTCATAGGTCGATTTCAATTGCGAAATAACTACTCACCACAGACATACAACAATTTGACATTAACATTCAGCAACTGCGACACCATAAGGATGTCAAATACAATCATATGTACCTAACAATACTTACAAATGTAAAATAGGATAAGAATAATCATAAAACTAATTTACAATAATATTATTCTATGATTAAAATCATTTTTTGTGAAAAACTACATGCAGTTCCGGCAGATTTTTATCGAACAAAAACAGGTTAATGAGTCTGTGCAGTAGGCACAATATAGGTATTTTTGTTTCCTTTTAGAATCGTCATGATCGGACATTTTGATAAATATCTTCAATTACAGTTTGAATAAGAGCAGGAAACGCTGGCCGTAATGAAATTAGAGAGGTAGAATTTATAGGTTTTGATTACCAAACAAAGGGTGCGTATTATGAGCGAGTAGAAGCATTTTTTCCACACTTTCAGCAAAATTTTTTGCGTATTGTGGATGAAGGCATGAGTAAGTGTGGAATATAATATACGTTCTTGTACAGCGCTTTGAGTGTACTCCTAACAGTCATTGGAGGCGGAATTATTTATCGCTGTTTGACCTTGGAATCATATGTTGGTATCCGAAAAAATAAATACTCCGAAGTGACAAACATTGTAGTAATTTTTTTTTTTGTCGCACAAAGGTATACCAAAAATATGTTTATTCCAGACAGACAAGACAGTCAAGGGAAAACTATTCGTCCACAGGTGATGTAGGAACAGAAACGAAATTGACGGGAAAACATGGTAATCCCCACTTTAATATATATATAATATATATATATTTCACCACAAGCATGGCAATAAAGCCACTAAGATGAAAGGGATTACTGAAACTGAAAGAAACTGAGAAATCCTTATTAAGTAGAAAGAGCAATAAAAACAGGATTCAACGAGACAGACGATTAACATTGCATTTAAAGATTAACAGGAAAGCAAGAATCCGAAAGAGATTTTCATAGCTGAGAAGTGAGAGGCAAAAAGTGATTAGCATAGAACATTATATCTATCAATAAAACGGTAAAATGATGAGACCTAACTGCCAAACTAGTTCTACGTTTGTATTCGTGAAGTCGTGGTGCTAAAGAGGTAAGCTCATTATAACTATTATAGGCAATCAGCCAACAAACTGTATATACGTACACTGTATTTAATGGTTTCTCGTATTTTTCTACTATCAATATCAGGGCCTCAGTTATATCGCTTCAATCGGAGCAGAGAATATCTCAATTGGACTGGATCCACATGATTTTCACTTCTTTCGGGAAGGCAGTCCCGCTTATGTGTGGTGACCGTATGAGATTATAGCCTACCAGCAAGATGTGAAAATTGCTGTTCGTTACATAATGAAGGGAAGTGTGTTTAATTGGAATTCGCAAGGAGCGCTAGTAAAACGTGAGAACTGGCTTGACAAGTGCGATCTTGTTTAGGAGTGTTTGCATATCCGTTATTCTTTTCATGTTTTACATTGATGTGTCCTTGCTTCCTTTACATAGTCTACAAATCCAGCACGTTTGAAAAGAAACTGATCATAACTAGGTGCGGCCAATTCCAGATTCACCAGATTGAAACACCATTGAACACATATGGAACATGTTGAAGAATTTCACTAAATTCCGGCCATACCCAACAAGAACAACTCAGATATTCACAGATTTATAAATTGTCTCAATGTATAATCTAAAACAATATTTACAGTATCTCAGAGATTCTGGATTCTATAGAAATGTATCCAAACAACGACACCATAAAGTCGAAGAATACATATTAGGTTGGTGCAAAAATAATGGCGAAATAATGTCGTTTTTTGACGTTAAAAAATACGTACAAAACGACATTATTAGGTCATTATTTTTGCACCAACCTAATACAACAGAAATTACTTTATCCAGATAAAGTGGGAGACAAGCACTAATTTTTAATTCATTTTTTCCATACATTGAGTACTTCAGTTTTATTAAATGGTACTTGTTTTATGATAGAATTTACTCTTGAGTTTCGTGGATTTACACACAAATTCATTAATCGTTGATATGACTAAACATATTACATCACGTCTCATGAAAATGAAGGTAATCCCATAAAAGGATTAATGATGAGAATATATAAACATAAGTGAACAAAATCGGTATATTTTATTCATTTTTATTGTTATATTTTATTGTAATATTTTTATTGTTATAGATAATGATATCAAAATCTATAATTTAAAAACGTTATCTTCAAACTTTCTTAGTGAAATAATATATATATATATATATATATATATATATATACATTCATACACACATGAACATTTATATGCACACACACATATATATACACACATATATACATACGTATATATACATACATATATATGCATAACACACACAAACATATATATATATATATATATATATATATATATATATATAACACACACACAAACACTAAACAGAGACACATCCCCTCACCAAGTCCAATAAAACTGTAAAACTGACCAGAGAATTCATAGCAGCATGTATCTATCCAGCTCTTATCTCAAATAACAACTTAAAAGAGACTGTTTGCCCAACACAAGGAATGTTAAAAGATTCATGTTAAAAAGATAAAAAAATAAAAAAAACAAATGAAATCTACAGACAAAAGTTCATTTTCTCGATCAAGACATTCATTTCTGTAGTTTAGTGCTAGCAGCAAGCAGAAATATTTCTCCTCCCGATGATGGCCATTTCAGCCGAAACTAGTCGAGGAATCTAAATGGAATAATAATAAAAAAAAACGAAAAAATATTAATCTACAACCCAGTGAGTCTGAAGATTTTAAGTTTTTAATTTTTTTTTATTGTTCAATATATATATATATATATATATATATATATATATAATTATTTATTTAAAAATATGATTCCAACACGCTACATAAGAGGTCTCATCTTTCAAAACAAGAGCCGAAAACTTCAATATAATTATTTGAATTAAATTGAGTTAAAGTAAGCTCTGTTCTATCTTCAAACGAAATTTTTTTTGGTATAACTTATTTCTGAAATTTACGTGTTTTAATAGTATATTCGTAATTGAAATCAAAATTTCCATGGTAACAGCCAGGGCGAATTTTTTTAAAATGGCTCGGTGTGTTGGGTTTTAATAATTTGTATCAGTATAGAGTTACTTTCATAGATGTCAAGTCAGAGTAAGGTGGGGGTGTCTAAATTTAAAACGGAAGATGTTTTCGCCTAGTCTGGTTTACGTGTCTATGGAGATTTATTTATTTTTTATTTTATTTCTTTATGAAAGGGATTTGTGTATATAAAAACTGCCGTAACATTTGTTTTTTGACGACTTCATAAAGGGTTATCTTTTTTTGTAGGGTATTTAAACTATTTATTCGGGCTATGGATTATAAAAGTTATTTTATTGTATGCTTGTTTTTAGCTAATTATTCAGTGCATAAATTTGATGATGTCGGAAAAAACCGTTAACTCATGTCTATTGTTTAATAGATTTTTATTATTTAGAAACTTGATAATTTGCAGTTTCTCATACCAATGTACTATCTCATCCACTGAGAGTCCTAATACTAATACTAATATGATATACATTGGGTCCACGAAGAATGAATTTAAAGCCAGATGGAGGCAGTATAAGTTCTCTTTCAACAATATAAATAAAAGAAATCAGACTTCTCTATCTAAATATTTTTGGCATCTGAAGGAAATAACAAGGACACCTAAAGTAAAATGGAAAATTATAAATAGGACTAGAACTTGTAAAACTTGGGATGTCCCATGCCCTTTGTGCCTCCATGAGAAACTGCACATTATTAAGTTTCTAAATAATAAAAATCTATCGTTTTGATCACGTGGAAAGATGGAAAAGACACGAATTCTTTTCAGTAAGAAAATGCAAGAACAAGGACCGAAAGAAAGAAGTGTTTAACGGCTGTTTCAGGGAAACGAAAAACGTTGTCACTTTCAAATTTTTCATTTGTACCCACTTCTTAAAATAACGACCATCATTCATATTTATTGTTATTGCAATATTTTATTAAAGTTGTTAAGCTCAAATATTTAACGATGCGATAGGGGATTTGCTACAGATATTTTATTGTAGAATTCGCCATCAGCTTACCCAATCATTAACTTAAGAATTAAGATTCATAAGAAAATTCAAATAGAAAACCGTGAATTTTTCATGGATTATTTCTTCTTTTCTTTCTATGTGCCGTCCCCCTTCAGGACCTATGCGATCATGGCTATCCACCTCGCTCTATCCCTTGCAGCTCTCAAGTTCCTTCCCTCGGCTACCGCCTCCAGATAACGTTCTGTCATCCACTTGCTTAAAGCCGCTAGGTATGTCATGCGTTGTTTTCCCATGTGTCTCTTTCCCTCTATTCGACTCGTGAGTATCAGATTCTCCAGGCCCTCCTTCCTCATTATGTGTCCAATGAACTTCAGCTGCTTCTTACTGATGTTAAATATAAGCCTCCTTCTTGTTTGCATCTTCTCTAAGACCTCATCGTTTCTCACACGATTGGTCGATGATATGCTTAACATCCTTCTGTAGAACAACATCTCCGTCTCCTCGGGTCTCTTCTTCATCTTTTAGGAAATCGTTCAACATTCGCTCCTGTAAAGAAAGACAGATGTCACGAAACAGCTCAGTATTCTTTTCTTCGTTATCAAAGAAATCCTCCTGTCTCGCTTTTGAAATACGTCCAGCTTTTGAATTACGTCTTTGATCATCCCAATACGTCAACGGATCTCAGTGTCGCACTTACAGTCCTCTGTTAGAACGCTTCCCAGATATTTAAACTGCTGAGTCTAATTGATTCTAGTCTTCCCGACCTGTAAATCGCATATTTTCTATAATTTTGAGAAGAATCATTACAATTCAAAAATATTTTCAAGCTATGGAATTCATTCTTTTTCAGTTCGTACCAATTTTATTGCCAGCTCAACATTTCGGACGAAACATTGAGGAACAAAAAAAAAATTAACAAAAATATTTCCATTATCAAATAATATATTTGAATACAGTGACGCATTTGACTCTGTTTTTTTTTTCTCTGAAAAAGTCAACCTAATTATATAGACGGATAATCTAATTATTATTTTCTGAGAGCAAACTTGAACATCAAACTTGAGTTCAATTACACGCAAATTCGAAACCAATATTGATTAGCAGAGTAAAAAAAAGAGTCAGCAAAATTCCACTTCTGAATAGTTAAGTTAAAAAACATTGAATAGAAAATACGATCAATGTTCACAATATCTTGAAATAAAATTCAATAAACATAACAAATTGAAAAACATGAGCAATGAATCCTTTCTGAGTTAAATGAAAAACTCGAAAAAGAAACTAAACAGCTGAAATCTTTTCAAAACTCTAAATCAAAGATAGTATTATAAAGGTAATAAATTTTAGACTCCACGTGTATTGGTTGAAGTTGAATCTATGTATCAACTAAATATTTAAGCAGAACCTGAATCTATGGATCAGCGAGGTATTTAAGCAGAACCTATGGATCAGCAAAATATTTCAGCAGAATTTAAATTTGATGATCAGTTAAGTATTTAAGCAGAACAATCTATGGATCAGCGAAATAATTTCAATAGAACGCAAATCTATAGAACAGAGAAGTATTTAAGCGGAACTTAAATCTATAGAAGAGCGAAACTTTTAGAACTTAATTCTACGGATCAACTGAATATTTAAACAGAACTTACAACAATGGATCAAACTAAATATTTATGCAAAATATAAATCTAAAAATGAGGAAAATATATAAGCAAAACGTGCAAATATGGATCAGCGAAATATTTAAGCAGATCTTAAATCTATGGATCAGTGAAATATTTAAACAGAACTTAAATCAATTAATCAGCGAAATATTTAAACCGATCTTAAATCTATGGATTAGCGAAATATTTAAGCAGAATTTAAATCTATGGATCAGTGAAATATTTAAACAGAACTTAAATCAATTAATCAGCGCAATATTTAAACCGATCTTAAATCTATGGATTAGCGAAATATTTAAGCAGAACTTAAATCTATGGATCAGTGGGATATTTAAACAGAACTTAAATCAATTAATCATCGCAATATTTAAACCGATCTTAAATCTATGGATTAGCGAAATATTTAAGCAGAACTTAAATCTATGGATCAGTGAAATATTTAAACAGAACTTAAATCAATTAATCAGCGAAATATTTAAACCGATCTTAAATCTATGGATTAGCGAAATATTTAAGCAGAACTTAAATCTATGGATCAGTGGAATATTTAAACAGAACTTAAATCAATTAATCAGCGCAATATTTAAACCGATCTTAAATCTATGGATTAGCGAAATATTTAAGCAGAACTTAAATCTATGGATCAGTGAAATATTTAAACAGAACTTAAATCAATTAATCAGCGAAATATTTAAACCGATCTTAAATCTATGGATTAGCGAAATATTTAAGCAGAACTTAAATCTATGGATCAGTGAAATATTTAAATAGAACTTAAATCAATTAATCAGCGAAATATTTAAACCGATCTTAAATCTATGGATTAGGGAAATATTTAAGCAGATCTTAAATCTATGGATCAGTGAAATACTTAAACAGAATTTAAATCAATGATTCAGCGAAATATTTATGCAGATCTTAAATCTATGGATCAGCGAAATATTTAAGCAGATCTTTAAAATATGCATCAGCGAAATGTAAATTAAAACAATGTTTAAAATAGAATTATTATGAACAGTTTTTATTCAGCTTTAAACTGTTAGTTCGTCTAGTATTAAAACAAATAGAATCTCATATTGTATCTTCGCATACAGGCTAAGAACAAACCACTACCCCACCGACACACACAGACACGAGTTCGTAGGGTGTTTCTTTTTCTTTCCTAATGTGATTTCATTTTTTTATTCATCCGTCGGCGCTATTGACTCAGTATTCGCTCAGTTGGGTCCATCTCACCTCAACCTGTGATATGAGTATTTACCGATAAGGACTGACGTAATAGTATTTTATCTAATAAATCTATTGAAAGAGCGGAGATGGCCATTGCAAGGGTGGGAGAAAACGTGCTGACACACGGACACACGAAAGGACATTAAATGAGCATAAATAATGCTTCTGTTTTCTTAACAAGAAAGACAAAAAAAAACCCAAAGAAATAGAGTGAATCCACAGAAATATAGCCGGAGAGCCTCTTTAAAAATTCATTGGATATTATTATGTGTAGATTTCTTATTATTTGCTTTGTTGTGATTTTCTACCTGTGTTACATGAGGTCC
>OZ010576.1:126796364-126811364 GCA_963932145.1 Acanthosepion lycidas | reverse complement strand
CTTACGGGCTCAGAGAACCCACGGTAAACTCGGCCTTGTGCCACATACATCTCTCATGGGGGCAGGGGATGTAAAATATTAACAGTGATATAGACTGTTCTTCCGAGGCTGAGACTGTTCGCAGCTCCTTTCGATATCTCTTCCTTGGACAGAGAGGAACCTGGACGAGGCTGTGCCGATGGGCAACGTCTCGTTCAGGGAGGTAGACAGACCATACCTTGCTTATGCGGGTTCTACGGGGAATTTTGGCCAAGCCTACGGGATCGGATGACCCACGTTAAACTTGGATTTGTACCACATATACCCTAGTGGGGGGCGCTACTATTATAAGATCTTGTGACCAAGTAATTGGTTAAGAACTAGCAAAACAAGAGGATGCAGATCAATAGTGTATTGAACAGTAAATACAACAGACGTGTGTTACACGACCTGGGAGTGTGTGCCGGTTGACCAGCGTTCAAACTATATCACTGTACCCACCGTCGAAGCTTACTTTTCTACTACTTTACAGTAAGTGGAAGAGTCTACAATAGCTTTATTAGAGGATAAACACCACAACAATATTATTAATATACATCAAATAAGCTGACCTGCTACCTTTTGGTATTCCAGATTGAAATATTAATCTCTATAAGCTCTTTTAACACGCCATAATAAACATCCCTTGTCTCAGCTTGGTATTTTGTAGAATGAAGTCTTGACGTGAAGACAATTTGAATTTTCGCTATGCAAGGAGAGTTTTATGTTAAACTGGGAAAAAACCGCTATGAAATGCTCCAGACTGCTTATGGATTAACTTGAATAAGCAGAGCATCTGTTTTTCGCTGGCAAAAGTGAATCAAGTTCTGTATAGAGGAGATGATGAAAGACCTGGGAGGGAGAGGCACCACAGAACATCAGAACCGGTTGAGAAAATTCGCAATTTTCTGGATGAAAAGATTCATATGTCTATAAAGATAATAAGCATACAGTTTGGAGGATGGTGTGACAATTGTACACAGTACTATTCTTGAAGATTTAAACATGCGCCCAATTTATGCAAAGTTTGTTACTAGATAGTGCTCAGTGACAAAGCGAAGGATAGACGTGCTGGTGACATCAGCAAAGAATTGTTTAACGGGCATCAAGTCTATCCATTACCCTGTATACAGTGCAGACCTTGCTCCTTATGACTTTCGGCTGTTCCCCAAACTGAAGATAAACCTCAGGGGCAATCGTTTTGAAGACATTGAGAAGATTAAGGAAGCTGCGAAAAGGGTTCTGGACACTTACTCATTGAATGATTTTCATGGGGTCCCCAGGCATTGAATGAATTGCTACAAGAAATGCATTGAAATCACCGGACTCTATTTTGAAAGAGATTAGATTTTTGTACTTCTTGCCTCTGCTGAAAAAAAAAGTCTGACAACTTCTGTACCGCATCCCGCATATATATATATATATATATATATATATATATATATATATATATATATATATATCAAAATACATAAATGTTAATGGCCAGAGTTGAGTCAGACTACGAAATAGTAGTATTAAAAAGTGCTCAAAACACGTGGGAAAAATTAGATTAAATTAAAATTAAAATAACGCGTAGAGCTTCTAAATTTAACAATCAGGAGATGAGTTGAATCCGCTACCAATTTTGATAAAAATTGCCTGAGTATACAGTAAGCTTGAAACCAAGGTAGCGGATATAACTGATCGGCTGATTGATAAAGTACATATATATATATATAAATATATATATCGAGATAGAGCGAAAGTGAGAGGGTGAGAAAAAATGATTATAATGATTTAGCTGCAACGCCACTCTCCTTCCTATCCTCTTTCATTTTTATTAAAATCCGTCTTCTACAAACTCTTCAACTCTGCAACCAAAATGTGTACCCATCCTAACCATCCTAAATTTTCATATTCAAAGTCAAGCCATGATATTACCCATCTCTTTTGGCTCATTTCATTCTTACGTATCCAGTTTTCTCAAATCCATGTCCCTTTACATCTATTCAAGACTTTTCCCAGACATCTTGATCAGCCACTTCCTCTCTATTTCATTCGCTCCCACCTCTGACTATCTATCTATCTATCTATCTATCTATCTATGTGAACGTCCCCACAACTCTCATGCTCTCTCTATGCTCATTTATTTATATCCACGCCCAGAGTCACATATGTGTAGAGGCAGGACTGACACCAACTTAAGCCCAGTTCCTCGTCCTTAACACGCAACCATTTCCCCGAGGCAAAGTAATATTCTTGAGTACCATTTTTATCTTTATCGAAATGATAATTATGAGATCAAATAGTAGATGTCAAGTTTTCTGATATTTTACAGTATTCATTATATAAGCATTGACATCGGGCAAGATTACTTGGAAGATTAATCTACTCTCATTATATATATATATATATGTATATATATATATATATATATATGTATATATATATATATATATATATATATATATATATATATATATATATATATATATATATAATTAGTATATTCTAATATAACAACTACAGATCCTAGCAAAAAAAATAAAATTAATCATATACTACACTAAATCTAGTATATCTAACTTAATTCTTTGCAATAATTCTTCTCCCACGGTTAGCGATTTGCAAAAAACCAACATAGTTTATAAATTCAAGTGCCCTTTGGGAGAGTGTATCTCCAACGAATTAAATAATATTTATGTTGGTCACATCACAAACTCGTTTTCACGACGCTTGACACTACATTTGAATGAAAACTCTAACATTTTTAGGCATTTAAAACAACATGCCTGCCTGCATACACAATTCCGTAAAATACTTGTCGAAAACACAATTATACTTCGACATGAAAACAATAGACAAAAACTAAAAATCCTTGAAGCATTATACATTAAACAGTTGAAACCCAACCTAAACAAAATCAATTATGGCATCTCTACAAATATTCTTAAATGTCTATAATTGGTAACAGAAGCCATTGGTTTATACCAACGGCTTTCGATTCATACTTCTACAATTCACTTTCGTGTGGTCATGTGTGACGTCATGAGATGCCGTGCGATTTTCGCTTCTAGCGTCTTATATGCGCGAGTTTATCGTTGCTTAGAAATCTTCTATGTAAACATTTATAGACTATCATCACTGTCGTGTCCGTATATTGTTTAATACGTTGTAACTGACATCTTTGATAATGGCTTAAGTAAACCGAAAGCTTAGATTGTATTAAAAAAATATGGATCACTACTGTGAATTTCTTTCTTCTTTCAACGATAATGTTATTAAACTTATCAGAAGTTACGAAAAAAAATTACATAAAATAAATAGACAACACTTGTCTATATTATTTAATGAAACGTGTATATATATATACGTACATACATAAATGTACACACACACATACACACACGTGTGTGTGTGTGTGTGTAAATATATTGATAAAATAGGAAAGAACCGTTAGATTGAGGATCCGAACTTTTTTAGTATATTTGCTTTTATTTTTTTTAAAAGTGTTCGATACACAAATAGAGCCTAGATCATAATTATTTTAAAAAATAATTATGATTCCATCGCTACACAGAAAATACCGTGTTTCAAAAACCTGATAATTCCTGTGTAGCGATGGAATCATATTTAAAAAAAAAAAAAATTATAATCTATACATATGTGTGTGCATAATTAATGGTAAAAATGTATCTTTGTGTAAAGTTAAAGAATCTATATATCTATAAGGGTGACAACGAATAGATCTACTCAGATAAATTTTTTACCGACCAAGGGAGGTAACCTACATCAGTCTATCAGTCCCATAATTAAGATAATTATTTATTGTTGGACATTTTTTAATTTTTTAATCTCAATTTTGATAATTCTAGCGGCATATTTCTTTTATTTTCAATTATATTTTCAGATTTTTGTTCAGCAGTAGATTCATTTCTCAGATTTTGTTGACCCGTTCAAACTTCTTTTTTCATCCTTAACTAAAACTTTTTTCTTTCATCTTCTCCAGTATCTTTCATCTTATTTTTCTTTCATCTGTGTGTGTCTATATTTTTTTGTTCGCCACACACAAACTTCTATTTAATAAACAAAGTCAGTATCAATTTTTATCTTTCCATCTGTCTGTTTATATCTCGGCAAACCATCAGAAAGTTTTTTTTATTGCACATAGCCATTCGTCAGTGATCGGCCACTGAGTGTTCAAGTTCACAATGACCGAGTGCGTAGATTATTAACGTCAGGTGCATTTATTTATTTATTATTTAGCAAAACAACTAATTACTCCGGTCTTCCCGGCCCAGTACAGCCCAAACTTTGACTACCAGCATATAATAGGTTTTACAAATCTTATAACAGATGGTAACACAATGTGAACGAGATTACAGAGAATGTGAAAAAACTTTGAAAAGTGGAAGGAGTACTGGGAAAAGTGCGCGATATCCCAAGGGCAACAGAAGTAAGAAAGAACTGTATCCCAGTTCGTGTTTATAAAATAATTATAAAAATAAGACAGACAGATTAATAAAACGATCGATAAACAGATAAAGGCGGAAGACAAAAATATACAGAGATGAATATAAAAGGACAGACAAACATAGCTTGCTAGATAGTTACCCGGATATGAAGAAAATCTGTTATCAATTATATATATATATATATATATATATATATATATAGTTGGATTGATGTGAGTTTGTGAACTCTGGGTTTCATGCTATTTGCGATCGTCAAGTTTGTCTGATGATCGCAAATAGCGTGAAACGCAGGGTCACAAAATCACATCAATCCAACTAAATATATTAGCTCTATCACTGATAATTTTCGCTTTCCAATATGTACCTCGCATATAAATAATATACATATATATAAAATTGCATATATATATATATATATATATATATATATATATATAATGGACTCTCCCGTCAGTTTTCACGTATGCGTATCTGACAGCTTAGTTGATTCAGTTATGAAATTTTGTGCGTTAATCTTAAGTGGCATTTAAGACCCGCTACAGATTTACAAAGGAGGTCACATATGCAGCAAAAGTGAAGATTGTGAGATGAGATCACTGTTAGATTCGCTGACCTTTTAGATCTTGCTCTCTTTTCGGGAAGCTGATTCAGACAAGCAGATTTAAAACTTCTGAGTCCACTAAAACACGTTGTTCTCCATTCTACCCGCTCCAAAGCTAAGCGCTCATGGGTGTTATGTGGTATATTGACAGCTGACAATTTGTTTTCAGCTTGTCTTTGTATATTAGCCATAGGCACCCTAAATTTCTGTAGCCCTGATCTAACTTGCCGTACATTAGGATCATTTATGTACAGATATTAACCTAGGGTAAGTTAGCAGTATTCATATCAATTTTATATATATATATATATATATATATATATAGATATATATTCTCACTTATATATATATATATATATATATATAGATATAGATATATTCTCACATATATATATATATATATATATATAGATATATATTCTCACTTATATATATATATATATATATATATATAGATATATTCTCACATATATATATATATATATATATATATATATATATATATTCTCTCTCACACAGATCCCTGTTTCAGTATAACGTGAAACGCATAGCTTTGTTTGAAATAAAATGTGCTAAACAATCAAGTTCTAAAAAATTGAAAATAAAAGTTGTGTCAATCTTGCTTTGAAAATTTGAATAACTGAATTTTAATGTTGTTTACCTGCTCACATCCAGACTTCAAAAGATTTCGTGTGTAATTAAGAAAGAAATTTCAGCTATAATGTGGAAAAAACACGCATAGTAATGGAATCTGTTCATATATTAATATACATATGCATATATTTCATTCATTCACCTCCTTTCGACATAATAATATCGTTAGTTTTATTTCCTGTGCGAGCGTTTCTTTTTTATGCATGATATCAACAGAGACCAAAATAGTGAAACAAAACAAAACATGAATTAGATGAAGGCTTATTAACAGTTCTAACTGAATAGTTGGATTTGTTTAGCTATGTTTTCATCTTTCTCTTTATATGCATACAGACATTAGTAATTCTAATTTTATCTACCTAACTTTGCTCTCTATATTTCTAAGATAAGGTATTATATATACTATTTACATTAATCGGACTATTGACCTCATCTTTGACGTCATGTTTATCACCACTTTTCAGCCGTTGTGCGCTCCGGTCTTCTTCAAGTGGTTGGAATGTCGAACTGAACCCTGGGGTAGACTGTTCTTGTTCCACGTGCCTTGTCTAATGGATGTCACTATGCCACAGTAGATAAAGGCGTTAGTTAGATCCAGTGACAGGACCCAAAGATGTGAGTTCAATACCTGGCTAAGGCAGTGGAGAACTTTCAGAGGTGAATTAACAGGAGACAACTGACATTCATTAGACATGGCACGTGGAACTAGAACAGGCTACCCCAGCGAGCTAAATAAAGGGTTCACTTCGACATTCCAACGGCCGAAACGTTGTGATAAACATAGCGACAAAAATGAGGACAATAGTCCGAATAATGTAAATAGCTAACTTTGCTAATTTTACCTATTTAAAACATACTGTATTAAAACTTATTGTCTGTAATTCAGTGATACGCCATTTTTAAATATCCGGCGTAGTTATACAGATTAAGATCTTAAAAATCTTCCAAATTATTCATATTTTAAAAATGGGATCAAAATAATAATTTTGAAAAAGAGTAGCAGGTGCGTAAATACAAATAGGCTGTATGACTTTCAAGTGCAGCAAGAACGAAAAGAAATAACACATTAAACTCGTAGAGGAAATAATAATGAATTTTTGATATCCACACTACTTCAAACGGAAGGTTAGGAAGGAAACGCCCCCATCCCAAATAAATTCTTGAAATACAGTTGAGTAAAGCAACCTATTTTCACGATAAATTATTTTAACTAAAACATCTTATAAAATTCAACCGACTGTAGTAGTAACTGTTCAGTCGACAAATGCAGAATTTTGCTTTCTATGGAAATGGCTAATAAGATGGAAGGAATACATTAAAAAAAATTCTGAATCGACTAATCCAATATAGAATTCAGTGCTCTGTGTAGATCTATGTTCAGTAAAGCTAAAGCTATTAAGAAAGTATTCCATAATTTAAAAAAAAAGGTATCTAGAGTGTATCATGGCGCTATAGTTCACGATTTCAGAACCCCGTTGCGTTTGTATTTTTATACGAACAAATGCATTTTCCCTGACTTCACACAAGACAAAATATCCGAAATTAATTTTAGCACATAAAACGGGGTTTGACTATCCTTAACAGTGCGCACGACTTGAATAAGTCAGTTGACTAAATGAAACTAATACCCACACGTATATTGCTGATAAGTACGATGGTGAAGAAAGAAATCAAAGAAAACCCCAAAATGACAATTAATAATTTACTTAAGATAACATCGCCTATTACTGTCGTATATCTCCCTTCAATAATCAATTATATTCAACCTTATTACAATTAACGATAGATAAATTAGTAACAAAAGTTTAATTATGGTCATTCATTTGTTCAATGATAACTGAGGTGTACGCTCATAATATCGTGATAAGAATGTATCACAATTTTATTTAATAAGGTTTGTCATTTAGTCAACTGTTTTATTCAAATCGTTGTCTATTTTCAGGACCATATACCTGGTAAACGAAAATCAAGTCTAAACTGAATATCCTTTGCCAGATACCTTCTATTGCACTAAAACATGTTTCAAGATTCATTTTTCTTTCTACGATAAGTATAGTGAACCTGTGCAAATAAAAAGTGACATATTTCGCTTTCCTGTTGGCGCAAATAAATCTTTAACGACAAATCGGAAACTAGTCTAAACGAAAACCTGAAGATCACATCGTTATGTCTGAAACAATAATTCATAGCGTGCATTAAAGACAAAACAACATGAATTTCCATTATAAAACGGAAGTTTTAGGATATTCTTAAGAGGAAATGTTTTCACCATTAATTTTGACTAGGCTATCTTGTAGATAATTATTGTTGCCTGTTTATTGCAACGCACATGCTCTTCTCATTCTATCAATTAAGAAGCATAGCGCGGAAATCAAGACGTACATTTAATGACTTGCTTCTCCTATCATGCCTAGTCCGTCGGATACGGAAGTCGCCGTACAGATCTAGTTCCGGTGACCAACCAACAGATGAAGAGAATCCTATCGTTATATTTTTCAGGCACAATATTTCCACGCCATGTTTCTGTTTAATGAATATAAATCTTATTAAAAGTAATGATAATCTTGAATTGAATGAGTTTTTTAGCTAAAGATTTCCTTTTTAACAAGTTGTATTTATATTAGGTTGTGACACATGACAAGGCGCATTTTTTGGTTGTTTGTTGATTCGGTCATCTAACAAAATAAACTCCTTAGTATACACACACACACACACACATATATATATATATATATATATATATATATATATATATATATATATATATATATAATTGATTTTTCCTTCCAGATAATTATTCTTTCAATTTTCTTACACATAAGCCCAATCAAAATGATTACAATGAAACAATGTCAAGTAATCTTACTGTATACATTCACGAATGGAAAAAGAACCATTTTTATATGGAATCATTATATGCGATAAGAACTGGATACTCTTTGACAACAGTAAGAGGTGAGTGAATCACCAAAAAAATACCCAAAATCCTCACTGCACGCTAAAAAGCTAATGGTTACTCTATGGTGGTCTTTCAAAGGGCTTATTCATTATTCATTCTTATATCAAGGGGAAACAATAACAGCAACCTCGTATTGCGGGAAAATTGCGTGTATGCACGAACAACTGAAAACGAAAAATTCTAAGTTTGTGAATAGGGATGGCCCAATTTTGCTGCATGACAATGTACGGCCGCACGTTTTTCATCAACTGCCGATAAGCTGCATAGCCTGAATTAAGAAATTTTGCTTCGTCTTCTTTATTCACCTTCTATCTTCCCTACTGATTATCACTTAATTAAGCATTTTGAGCTTTTCATAGGCAATGAAACATTCCCCAATAAGGAAAAGATAATCGGAGAATTTAAATTGTTTATCAAATCAAAGGACATGAGATTTTTTTAATGATTTTAGAGGTACGTTGGAGAACGGTCATTCATCAACATGGTGCTTATTTCAACGAAATAAATTAAGTTTTTAATATTTCAGATTCTTTTCCTATAAAGGGAGTCTTGTAATATTTCATCGTATTGGTGATTTTTTACAATAGATAGCAATAAGAATAGACACAACATGCATTATTTACATTATTCGGAATATTATCCTCATCTTCGTTGTCATATTCACAACGTTTCGGTGGTTGTACGTTCCGGCCACGACGTCATATAGCCCAGTGGATAAGACATTGGTTAGGTCCAGTGACTATACTCAAAGAGTTGTGAGTTCAATACCAGGTCACAGCAGTGATGAGCCAAAAGTTGGAGAGTTGATTTAAAGTGAAATTACTGAGACATCCGGACGAGAACTGGCACGTGGAACTAGAGCAATCTACGCCTGTAGACGAAATAAAGGGTTCGCTTTGAAATTCCAATCACATGAAGAAGGCCGGAGCGTACAACGACCAAAACTTGTGAATATGGCAATGAAGATGAGGATAAAAGTCGGAATAAAGTAAATAATACAAGTTATCATAATACCTCATCTCGGAGACATAGACAGATAAAAATAACTGTAAAGTAATTTATTGCTTTGTAAAGAGGATTTGAAATAATTTTAAGTATTTATAATATGAAATACATTTCTATATTATTCATTATGTATTGACCAAATTCAGGTAATATTTAAGTGTTATATTTGTCTATATATTATGTTTCAATAAGTGAATTCCTAGAGCAGGTGAATTTTAGCGCAGGTGTCACTTTAAATAGCAAAGTATGTGGTTACTGATGCAAGAATTACATTGTAAATATGACTAAGAGGAAATATTGTGAGTATATAACAAGTCTAGTTTTTTTTAAGAAACAGAATAGAACTGAAAGAGAAAATGATATTAAAAAAGTATTACCTTTATACAGAAGAAACTTTTTAGTATGAAGAGATTGCCTTGTACATCAATGAAGCGCGAGTGACCGCAAACGCGCAAATGTTCATTGTTAATGTTTTGTTATGTTTTTTTTTTTTGTTTTTTTTTTGTACACCTACAAGTATCTACACTCTTGTGCAAATAAATTGAAACAACCACTTTAGTTTCCTTTCTTTCACCACACGGTAAGTTTTAGACCGGGTGTAATCAATTTCTATTTTTGCCTTAGATTAGATCATTGGCAGTGATGTGCTGTAATCTATATTTGCGTGTATGATGAAATTTGTTTGGTCTTGGAAAATATAGCGTCATCTGTGATTGTATCCGATTTTCCCCACGCGCAGTCACTATTGTCTCGACTGTCGATTAGTTGTCCTACGGCCATTGTCTGTGATGGGTTTTACTCTAAGGAAGCGTACGAAAATGATATGTTTATATGGGCTATTGTTCTTGTTATGGTATGAGGAACACGCCGTAAAATTTTGTATATGCTTGGTGTTTATCATTGTGAATTACATTCCTCTCGTAGTCAACAAAACCTTCGGTTTTGTGTTATTAAGTTTAATGTTTAAGGCATGTTAAATGTAAAATCCAAGATACTTTTCTCGATAAATATTTTGAAGTGCCACAGATTATGTTTCAGCAATCCAATTATAAATAGCAGCAAATTTCGGATGACTCGGATGCCTTCGGTCTGGAAACGCAATCTAATACAGCCATGCAGCCTCGCGTCCATTACAATTCGCGTGGCCGTATTTAAAAATTATATTTGGCTGCTCACGATATGAATATTCTGCCATTCATAAAGGGAACACATCACATTACTACAAATTTTAAACGTTGAAAAGAGATTAGCGAAAAATGTACACAAATGACAAATGTAACTTAGTCTACATGACAAGAGAAAGCAATCTACCGTAAACCTTTTCAAACTTAATAAAACAAAAACGAAAGATTTTCGTATATGTGTTTATATGAACGTTTGTCCATATTTTGTTTTGAGGAATCCGCTCCAAAATTTGTAAAAGTACTTTTATTATATATATATATATATATATATATATATATATATATATATATATATTGTAATATTCGTTATTAAAATTGTAATTACGTGTCTTAAAATATTCTGTTACAATTGAAGATTGGTTAACAATTACAATTTACTTATTTTAAATTTTTTTTTTACTATGTTCTTAATTAATTTTATCTATTATTGACCGTAATTTTTTTAAATAATAGTCTTCCGGAATTTGTAGTTTTTCCTTTTTATTTTTATTGGGAGAATTTATCTCTAAAAAAAATGTAAATATCCATGTTGCCTGTACGACAACGACGTTATCAAGGAGAATTACACTTCATATAATGGATTCTAGTTTGATTGCACAACATTCAATCATTTCCACATTCACGATTTAGAGAAATATAAATCGAATACATGTATACTCCACAGCGAAAAAAAAACAACAAAGAAACAATTAAAGTTCTGAAGACCTTCATATAAAAAAATACGGCCAATGATGCGTATAACAACAATGTTCTTTATATATATATATATATATATATATATATATATATATATATATATATATATATATATATATCATAAAGAAACACTTTATACAAAAAGTTAAATAGCAATGTCAATGTGATTAATACATATAAAATAAAAATTTAGTGGATTTATAACATTTTTAATATTAAAACAATATTCTCACTTGATCGATTTGAACAAAAGCGTTGTTTTAAAAACATATTTCGGTCTACACATATTTGTCTTGTTTGCCTATGTATGGGAAAATTGCGCGCTGAAGATGACAATTTGAAATTGTCGAAAGTAAATAGCATGTTTTCCATCTGATAACAAAACGAATATAAGGATCTTATTATTATTATTAGAATTGATAGTAAGTTCATGTTTAAGTTCTGTTAGCGAATTGATTTCGCCATTAATCATATTAATAATGCTATTTCATTTTTTGTATAAAGTATTTCTTTATGATATAAAATACAAGCAAACTCTAATATATATATATATATATATATATATATATATATATATATATATATATATATATATATATATATATATATATATTACGCGTGTTAGATACTATTCAAAAGTGACAAGCATATGCGTAACTAAGCGTTTCTCGATGACTTTAAGCGTCTGCCGATCGGTTCTATGGAAGCACAAAAACGTGATCAGCGTGAAACATTTATTTAAGCATATGCCTGTCGTATTTTAACACGTTTTAAAAAACGCAATATTATCCTATGTCGCTATATCCGCAGAATAGCAAGTAATATATTTAACAAAATCAACGATAGCCCATAGTGAATTGGAAAGACATAACAATTTGCCAAATAATAGATTATATTTTAGCGATTTTACGGCAGCAAGTATTCATTCAAAAATGTTTGAGTAAAAAGAACAGATGTCTAACTGCTTACTTTTTTTATTACAAATTTCAAAATTTTGGATGAGGTGTTGAGTATTGTGCCCGAAGTTGTAGATAAACCGATCGATCTACATATTTTGTTAATTTTTATTTTAAGTACTTCCCACTTTCGCAATCATTAATTAAAACCGATGTGGTATCTGTGTGGTAGCTAGAATTCGTTTCGTTTTTTATTCTTCGTCAGGGACATTCGTATACAGACATTTTTTATAAAAATGATCGTGTCATGAAGCCATTCCTGACCATAGTTCTCTGATTGAGACCCGGAAGTAAATGTGTATACAGCAGGAATCAAGGGATATAAGAAAATAATAATAATAATAATAATAATAATAATAATAATAATAAGAAGAAGAAGAAGAAGAAGAAGAAGAAGAAGAAGAAGAAGAAGCAGCCATCAAAATACAAGGATTTTGAAATTGAAATCTCAAAAATGTGGCCCATGAGAACTTCAGCAATCCTTGTTCTATTTGGAGCACTCGGATTGATTGTAAAAGATTCCAGTAAACATATTGAAGCGATTCCTGGTAGCCTATGCCTTAAAAATTACAAAAAATTGTTCTCACGCATACATCCCAAACCTTATGAAGGACTTTGTCTGTGTAAAATATGTATTTTTTAATACTCATTTGAATATGTCATTTCTGATATTAGATTTCTGAAAGAAATGAGTACACACCAGAAATCAAAAGAAATAAATTAATAATAATAATGATGTTCTGACGCCACATCAGGCATAACTCTTATAGTTTTTGATCTTCATTGATTTGAGGTTATTTCAGATAATTATTTTGTCTTGCTTATTTACCCTAAATATCCATTTTAATAACAGGGATTTGCAAATCACATTCGTGATCACTTGGCTATGTCGACTAGGGGCAAACAAACTCTGAGTCTGTAATCCTGAGCGGGAGTACAGGTGTTGTCAGGGTGTTTTTTTTTTTAAATTGCGTTTAAAGATGAGGCAACCAGGACAACAGGGGAGCCTCATCAAGATGCTATAGTCCACCCTCAATAGGAGAACGTTCGGTGGTTTGGGTTAGCATTAAAGAAGGTATTTCTAATTCGGCTTCACCAGCAAGGGTATGCACTGATTTTATCAAAACCTGTTAAATTCTAAAGCACATTTGGCTGTGATGCATGTGCTTGCTATTACCCTTATCAGACTTGTTGCCATGATGTGTATATTAGGTTTTGTGTTTTTTTTTTTTTACCACGGTGTCATTTTCTAGCTTGTTATTATCTCTGTTACAACAACAACAATAATAATAATAATAAATAATAATAATAATAATAATAATAATAATAATAATAATAATAATAATTTGAAGATTCTGTCAAAAGATGAATATTTGTAGGCAGTGCACGAAATATTCCAATAAATTATTAAAACTTACAAATCAAGCAAATAGATCAACAAAGGTCGTGATTATTATTGATATAAATAACACTGGTAATCCATATTATTGAAGCACGGAAGACTGTCTGGAAATCTACCAAGAAGAAAGAATAAGATTTGGAAATTTTGGAGATTAAAAGCAGCATAAAAATAGTATTATTAGACATATCGTGATTGCTGAAGAAGATAAGACCAACTATACATTCCTAAGAATGGCTCAGAAATTGTGCCCCATAACTCCTAATTAAATGGAATAATATGGTGAATTTCAAAAGAAGATAAAAAATATAATATATAGGAATAATATAAGAAAAAAAAAGAGAGAATATAAAAATACTAAATGTCATTAAAAAGAAAGAAACGAAATGAAACGAAACGAAAGAAAGAAAGAAACGAAATGAAACGAAACGAAAGAAAGAAAGAAACGAAATGAAACGAAACGAAAGAAAGAAAGAAAGAAACGAAATGAAACGAAACGAAAGAAAGAAAGAAACGAAATGAAACGAAACGAAAGAAAGAAAGAAACGAAAGAAAGACAATGAAATTTGAAGAAATAAATGACGAGGAATAAAAATAAATGAAAGTCAGGAATAAAATGACTTAGAAGGAAAAAAAAATAATAATCGAAAGTTAAAAAACAATGGACAGCAAGTGAAAGAATAAGAGATCAGCCATGTATAATTCGGTATTCAATGGTCCTTTAAATTCCTGATTCAAATTTAATTTCAGATCGAGTTACACAGCGATCGTAAATCATTGGTGAATCTCTAATGACGCGAGTCGTCCCACCACCGTCAACAAATCGATGGTAGAGATGAAATTTCACCAGTCGATTATTTGATTACCCTCAATGCATTGTGCAGATATTTCTAATATTTAGGCAATGCAGGCTTTAATACGTTGTAAATAAAATCGTACAATTATTGTGAGCATTGATCAGAGAGCAGTCGTTATCTTTATTATGTTGGTGTAGATTATATTCAGGAGATATAGTTGAGATTATATATATATATATATATATATATATATATATATATAAGCGAATACGTT
>OZ010576.1:126761364-126786364 GCA_963932145.1 Acanthosepion lycidas | reverse complement strand
TAAAAATAAATATACATAATATATCTACATTATTCAATGAAACATGCTTAAATGAAGATATACTACCGATATATATATATATATAACAAAGTATATGTGACTTTGTATGCGTGGGTGCGGCTAACAGAATTGCCTGCGTGTAACGGTTAACAGTAGTTGATGCCTCAGACGATGTTAAATATAAGATAGGATTTTCTAGTTTTCATGTTAATCTCCATTGTAACGTTGGCGCAAAAAGTTCATCCAAACTGTTTTCTCTGCTGAATTAAGTTAAATGTCGTTCCTTCAATTAATTACATATTTCTTGAAAGTGGTTAATCACATGCTTGTTCCTGTGTGTTTGTGCGTGTTTGTCGAGACCATAAGCCGACAAGAAAAGCTTCTGTTTTGTTCATTTTTATTTATTGTGGGCGGACTATCGAGAATTCATATCGAAAACCACAAACAAACGAGGAAACGGAGATATTTAACAAAAATGAATATCATATGAACATATCCTTTTTCCCTTTAAGTAGGTAATTTGGATTTTTCTGTACTCTATTATATATATATATATATATATATATATATATATATATATATATATATATGAGTGTGTGTTTACATTGAGGTCCCCGGATTGTTGGTTTCATGCGTGAAGTTAATGAATTATTCGTTGTTAATTATTAAGTGCTGCTCACGCGTCCGTTCCTATGGTTAATTTGATTAATTACTTATAATTTTTAATTTCTTCATAAATAATTTGAAATATAACAATTCCCGCCAATCCAGTAACCATGGGGATGACATATATATCGGGAATATATGACCTTACTACCTATTATAGGGCCTCATCGCCAACATATATAAATAATCGGGCTACGACCCAACATACATAACATCAAGCTTGCGTTCAAGCATGATAAAGACCCTCGCCACTCATTGTTGACCTCAGTAACCAGTCTTATATTTACAAACGCTCTATCCCTGATATTGAGCACTTTTACTCATAAATGTAGCATAACTTATATATCAAACGTATTGAATTGAGGTCTCCGAGCCAGTGACCCACTTCACATAGAAAACTTTAAAATGTCCCTTCCTCTCTGCCGTGTGAAGATAGCCTAGGGATCTCTGATTGATACCAAATCGGTCGGCTTTCGATCCCGGCTTGAAGCAATTAGACGTCAATCACACTACAGAACTGTGATACTGCTAAACAGTATGTCTGTGAATGGCTATATATATAATTATATATATATACATACACACATACACAAATAAAATGAAAAAAATTGAAATTTCAGCGTCCCGTCTGTTTCGTGCGCATGTGCAGTTACATCAACGTAAACATCACTGTAGTCTGATGAATTACTATCGGACGTAATGTGTCTCCTGGAAAACTTTTACACTTTGCCATCAATGTCAATATATACATATATATATATATATATATATATATATATATATATATATATATATATATATATATATATCTCACAAGATCGTCTGCCACATTTAGCTAAACATGTATATATATATGGTATTAAATATACACTCAGTAACTTTCAAAATTTTATAAAATATGCAATAAAAATAAAGAAATAAATATTATGAAGGTCTTAAATAAGATGTCTAGAATATATCAAGATCTTCAGCTACATGAATAGCTCCCGAGGAGGGACAGAATCAACAAGCAAGAATATATTTTTATAATTTAAATTCTGCTCGCAGTCTCTGCTTTTCACTATGTAATAAAAGCCAATTTCAAATACGACTGCCAATTCTAACAAAAATATTTAAAGGCACCATGCTTATAAATACGGTGAAAGATATAGTATAGGTATTGAACTTACAATATTTTCAAGACAATAATTATTAATCTGAATAAGTATTGAACACATTATTGGCAGGAAAGTTATTGAATTATATAATTTTTGATATAACAATAGGTGTTATTAACTATGACCAAGTGCGAGAATTACTAAAGACGAACACCTGCGTCTCATAAACAGCTGCTTTGGATTGATACACATCGACAGCTCACGAAGGAACCCTATCTAGGAGAAAGAAAACCATGATTTCAACACGCTACTGCCTTGCGGACATATCCGAACACAGAAAAGGTTATAGAAGTAAATCAAAACAGAAAACTCGGAGTAGAGTCCCAAAGGCTGTCATTACTAATAAATTTACGGCAACTCATTCGGCCAAACCGTTCCCAAATGTAATCTTCTGAATCTTGTCGGTATGACCCAGAGTGGGACATTCAGACTTGGCATCGCACGGTTACCATGTAGCGCTGTCGATGGCAGTACCCCAGTCGCAATACTAAATGACAAAATTTTAATTAAACAGGGCGCTGCCTTTATTTCGTGAATTAAACGGATGCCTCCTTAATATATATATATATATATATATATATATATATATATATATATATATATATATATATATGAAGAAATATAGTCTTAAGGTGTGCTATATTTATGGGATAAAGTGCTCAGTATGAGAGATAGAGCGTGTGTAAATATAAAAGTGAACATAGAAGTCAACACTTAGAGGCGACGATTGCATATAGCATGAAACAGACTGTCGCCTCTAAGTGTTGACTTCTATGTTCCCTTTATATATATATATATATATATATATATTAGGTTGGTGCAAAAATAATGACCTAATAATGTCGTTTTTTGACGTATTTTTTAACGTCAAAAAAAGACATTATTACGTCATTATTTTTGCACCAACCTAATATATTATAAAAATATACATTAAATGTATGATATCTTTATGAGCTTGAGTGGTCGATGTCAGGTATAGAGCGTAAGTAGATATAAAAGTAGACATTTATGTCAACTCTTAGTCTGTTTCATGCTCAAACGCAGTCGTCAGGCAATGATTTAAAAAACAATCGTCAGTCACATGGCCTGGTGATTGCGTTTAAGCAGACTATTGCCACTGTTTGTTGACCTCAATATCCACTTCTATTATATGGTTGACTTTCCTATTGTGAACGATAAATGAGGGTCAGCATTAGGTGGTGCTTTAGGTTTTACATTTATACATGTTAGCAGAGGCTATTGTGGAGAAAATCAGGTAAGGGAAAGACATAATTTAATTGTGTTCTCTTAAGTGCAGCTTTGCCGCGGGCGACAAAGTCATACTGACAGTTGAAATTTGTTAAAGAAGAATTTTGATAGCGTGTATGCTTCAGGGCGTGATGAAGCTGATCACGGTGCTTCAGTGTATTGTCTTCAAAACCCTTTAACTTAATTAAACATGTCTTACGCCACTCCTTTCGGTTTGATGCTTGGGCTTCCCAGAGATCAAAATTGAGACGTTTCAAGTTGTCTTTCAATTTGTCATTGTAGCGTAAGTATGGACGTCCATCTGAAGGCTTGGAGTTTGGTAGTTGTCTATACATCACCTTTTTTAAGCTTATGTTCATCGATTCTCACAACATAAACAGCCCACCTAAGCTGCATCTTTGCAAAATGGTTTCAGTGCCTGTGTTGTTGTTACATTTCTTCAGTATAGCACTATTCTTTATACATTCTATATACATTCTATATATGTATGTATACATACATACATACATATATATATATATATACATACATATATATATACATACATATATACATACATATATACATACATACATATACATACATACATATATATATATATATATACATACATACATGTATACATACATACATATATATATACATACATACATATATACATACATACATATATATATACATACATACATACATACATACATACATATATATTAGGTTGGTGCAAAAATAATTTCGTTTTCTCACATAGTAACATATGTTAAAAAACGAAATTATTTTTGCACCAACCTAATACATACATATATACATACATATATACATACACACATATATATATATATATATATATATATATATATATATATATGTTTGTGTGTGTGTGTTTAGGCAGTTTATTTTCATGTTTGGTTGAATAATCTGGATTCATTATGTTTATTTGTTCTTATATATATATATATATATATATATATATATATATATATCTTCTAGAATTCTCTTATGTATTTTTTAATGTTTCTATGAAATTCATTAAGCAATCCGCCGTAGTGTTATTTTCTCCTTTTCTTTTCATTTTTCTTTTCCTAAGTATTTTCAGGGGTCAACTGCTAAAACAAAAAATAAAGGTGATAGTGATCACTGATAGTTGTGATTTTTATGCGAACACTCACAGAGGCGCCGAGTCAAAATGTTTTAAAAGTAAATGTTTAGCAATGTCGTGTTTTCGTGCTTATAATCTAAGGGGGTAACTTAATTTAAATGATAGTAACCTTTATTATTACAAAACATTTTGAAACATTTTTAAAAACATTGCTATTTTTCAACATTTTAGAACATTGTTACTATACTCATAATTAATCTTCTTTAGTGTTGGTTGTTTGCACCTTAAATTAGGGGGCCTCGAAAATTTCAAGTTTTTTTTTTAAATATTTTCATGCAGTAATGTAGTAGTGGTATCAATAAATCATTTTGAATGTTATCTTGCATGCACACATATATATAGATGTATACACACATATGTATATATACACATATACACACATGTATACACACACGTATATATATACATATATACACACAACACACACACATATATATATATACACACGACACGCCCATATATATACATATATACACATATGTATATATATATATATTCATATATACGCACACACGTATAGATATATTCATATATACGCAGACACGTATATATATATTCATATATATGCACACACGTATATATATATTCATATATATGCACACACGTATATATATATTCATATATACGCACACACGTATATATATATATTCATATATATGCACACACGTATATATATATTCATATATATGCACACACGTATATATATATATATTCATATATATGCACACACGTATATATATATATATTCATATATATGCACACACGTATATATATATATATTCATATATATGCACACACGTATATATATATATATATTCATATATATGCACACACGTATATATATATATATTCATATATATGCACACACGTATATATATATATATTCATATATATGCACACACGTATATATATATATATTCATATATATGCACACACGTATATATATATATATATATATATATATATATATATATATATATATATATATATAGCGCACACACACACACACACATATATATATATATTCAACGATAATTCTTCCGTCGCTAATTAATTTAAAGACAATTTGATGTACGTAGAAGGTACCAACATTCCGTACAAAAAATTATTTTTTATTTCACGGGTTACTTCGTTGCGAAAAATTTCATACATATATCGCCGAAAACAACGGAAAACTTGGGGATCAAATATTACAGAAATTCTTATCTGTTGCCGTCCCGAAATTTTTTTAATTTACTCACAGAGTTGGCCTGATTCTGAAATGGCATCACATGTTGGGTTACGATCTCATAGAATAAAGAAAAATGTGACATATTGCCACATTAGTATTTATTATGTAGAAGATGAGCTATTGAAAGTTAGAGAGTTGTGTACATTTAATTGAAAAAGTGAGACACAATAAAACATTGACATTCGCCTTTATTATATCGATATGTGTTTGTGTCTTTGTGCGTGTGTAACTGTGTGTTTTAAAATCCATGCAAATGTTGATTTATTTCCGATGTTATATGAAAAAATATATACTGATTTGTTCGACTCTCTTCTACCATCTTTGATGCAAATTCATAATTCATTTCTCCCAGATCCTTTAATTTTACTGGCAACAGCAATGTTGTTGGCGATTTTGGAGCTTCCAGGAATTATACCCCGTTCTGCCAATATGTTATTTAGTCCTCCCAAAGGAGCGTACTTGTCACGATGGCTGGGCCTGAAGGTTCCTTTACAACAACCACATTTAGTTACCCTCTACTTTGAGTGGCCCTTGGATCTTACATTGGGTAGAAGATAGTAAAAAAAATTATCGGCCGTTGCATTAAAGAGATTTTCCAAGTATGGCTTAGATGTGGCACAAGGCTGAACGTATTGAGCACCGAGTGAGGATCGAACTCACTACTCAGTCCTAATTATTTTAGCAAGTCATGCTTGCTAACCATTACACCTCCTTGAGGTGCCCAAATTGGTTATTTTCTAAGCCTAACTTAGATGTGTCACAAGGCCGAAAGTGAGGATCGAACTCACTTTTCAGTCTTAACTGATCTAGCTAAGCATGCATGCTAACCTTTACACCACACCGGGGTGCCACAGACGTTGCATTATATCTCTAGAGAATGAGTGATATCATTTGCACTGAACCGCTAGCAATTTTTGTGTGGTCACCAAAGCAACACGCGGTTCATTTTACCGATGGATATAATACACTTTCTCTTAACTAATTCCGACATTTTCCCACAATTGTTGCTTTCAATTAATCTAATTGGAATCAGTACTTGTTCAAATATATCGTTTGCTTTTCCCGAAGGGGCTCATATTGGGGAAGTCTCTCCTAATCCAACCGTATACAAACATAATTTTCTTTGGGTAATGACCGAGGTTTGATACGATTAATTGGGGTTCTGTTCCCTCGCGTTGTACTTTGTCATAAATTATCAAATTTTCATCAGCGTCAAAATTTGCTTCAAAAAGAGATATTTGAAAATAATCCAGAATTATTTCCTTTTTATTTAAATCCTATAGAGGTCAAGGATTAATTAGACCCACGTAGCTAAGCTGGTGTAAAGTATTTTCAGTAACTGATTTGTATATTTTGTGTATATCCCTTTTCTATCATCGTATAATATATTTCCAGTTATATCTTGATTTGACCTTTTAATCTCATCTCGTCACTCCAGTCGTAGAATGTCAGGTAATGTTGCAAGCCATCTTTGCTAACATTCATGCATTCACATACAACATACACATGTTTTATATGTCGAATTTTTACCATTTTTATCTTTAAATAAACTCACGCAGAAAATGTAGCTAATATTCTATCACCTTCAATGGTTTAAAGGAATAAAAAACATTATGAATAAGACCAGAATATGTATTTGCTATATGTTTACATTTACTTGCATCCTTGCTACATGTGATCTTACATGTAAAAGTGTATTAAAAATGTCAAGTTATGAATTGTTTTTAAAATAAATTCTTTATCCATTGAAGGTGCATTACGTTATTTGTCGAGTTTTTTCAAATTTACAATGTATATTTGTTGAATATATTATGCCAGGTCCCACTACTGCTTCCAAGTAACCCAGGGCAACCTGCCGCATAATCGAGCCATGGACAATTAAACTGGTTCATCTAACATGCTTATCTGGTAGGAGAGTGACTCAACAATAATCGTGATTAAAATGAGATTTTTTTTGACAAAAAGCTAAACAAATGACAAAAGATTTAATGTGTACACGTACTCACACACACAAATGTGAGTACCGTATTTCCCCATGTGTAATACGACTTCATCCATAACACGCGCCCTTAAAATTGTGCTTAAAGTCTGGGAAAATGCTTTTACTCATGCATAATACGCACCCCTTGTTTAATAACCAAACCCTATATATTGTACCTAACCAGCGTTTCCTACTCTTATTAAAAATGGTTTTAAACATAGAATTATATTATTCTAATTTAGTTTTATGTTAATACTTATTTTATTTTACATTTTTAAGTATTGTACATATGTATTATATCATATATATGATTGTATTTGACATCCGTCTGGGGTCGCAATCGTCGAATGTTAGTGTCAAATTGTCGCATGTTTGTGGTGAGTAGTCATTTCGCAATTGAAATGGACCTATGAATCGGCAAATTTTTTAAGATAATACGCACCCTAATATTGCTTATTATTTTTGTAGAAAAAAATGCGCATTATACATGAGGAATTACAGTATATGCGTACTTGTGTGTGCGTGTGTGAATTTTATTTTTTAATTCGAGAGTAAAAACAATCTTATTACTTTAAACAGTTTATTTAGAGGATATACTTCAGTTCATGTTGGTCTACCTGACTGTGCATTCGAAATTCTTAGTAAAGTAATGTTCTTTTCGACAGAATTCTAACTTTCTCCTCCCTTGTAGGGTAAAGCAAGTTTTAGCCCAGATGTGAGACGTTGGCTAAAACAGTGTTGAAAAACACATTATCTTTATTAAGTCATTACTGCAGAAACACATTCACGCGCGTGCGCGCACGCACACACGCTAACACCCCCCGCACACACATACACACACACACACTCAGAGACCCCCCTCATATATATATATATATATATATATATATATATATATATATATGAACTGCTTATCATTTGGATATAATTAACCTTTTAGAAAGAATTTGAATATATGACTTGCCAAACTGCTTTTCCATGATATTCTTTGAAATACTGGATTCCTTTTGCTCATTAAATGTTGTCAATGTACTGTCTACCCTTTATAACTACTTGTGCAAATGTTTCATAACATGCGAGGCTGTTTATACAGCAGGCTTACAAAAGGCGCCTCCCGTACAGCACAACTTTCTTGCTAATTTCTCCGGACGTTTCTTGTATAGTGACGTTTATCGTTACTGCATATTATTTTATGTTATTCTTTTTAATTTACAAATTTAAGGCAAATTTTAGTTTTTTTTTTTTATTTTTTATTAATTAGGACTTCATTATTCTATACTAAGTGTTACCAGTAGAACCTTAAATAAACCTTTGCAAGTGAGAACATTAGGATCTAGAATTAGAATATGAGTATTGATGGCACTTTCACGGAATCATTCATTAAAAAATTAGGACGTGGAATTGATTAATTCTAAATTTTTAAAACAGCTCATTGCACGGATCAATTATAACAATTTTGAATAGGACATATGCACGTTAAATACATGATTATTTTTGCTAGGAGAAGATGTATTTGTTCAACAATGTAAGAAGCTACAATGCCAGAATATTGACATGAAAACAAGAGCCACCTTCTTAAATAGCCTCGTCAGATACCAAGTTATACGTGGATACCATGCATGGATTCCAACTACTTCTAAAATATTTAAACTATTATCTGTATACTGACATCAATATAACGTATCCTGACATCAATCACTTTAAATGGTTATTAACGAATAGATCCTTTCATAAATTCATCTATAATCAGATTCTATTGACTGGCGCAACAAAATCCCAAAGTACTATCTATCTATCTATCTATCTATCTATACCTCTTGATTCTTTGGGGAACATAGGACTGCAACAACACCTCTCCATCGGACGCGGTTCCGGACGATCCTTTTCAGTTCGGTCCATTGCCGGTTGCTTTCACATCTGCGTCGCCACTTCTGGGCCATGTCTGTTTCGGTCGAACTACTTTTCGCTTTCCTTGTGGATTCATGGCCTTGCCTGGTGACACTAAAAGTAGGCTTGAGGAGTGTGTGGCCGATTCATCCCCATTTCCGTTTCTTTATATCAATCTCGATTGGGGCTTATCTGGTCCCGGTCCCGCAGTTGGTGGCTAGAGACACCTTCCTGCCGGGTGATATTGAGGATGTTCCTGAGACATCGGTTCTTAAATGTCTGAAGTCTGTGGGTGTTAGTCTTGGTTACCCAGCAGGTTTCTGAACCTTAAAGTAGAACATTGATGTTGGTGATCTGGATCTTGTAAAGTGACAGTGTTGTTGATCTCAAGATTGGCCGCAGAGTGTTGAAAGCGTGTCGGGCGTTTTTGTTTCGGAACATGATGTCTTCATCTGTCCCCACACCCAACTTTACTGACGACAGGTAGAAAAACCTATCGAGTTCCTTGGTGTCCTCTTCGTGTTGTCGCGCTGGGTCTTGTTGACTGCTGCTTAACCTACAAAGTACTATGGGAAACAATAAAACCAGATCCCTTGAAAACTTCCAACGGCATCAAAAAAACGAGTAATAAATATAATAAGAAAAGACAATAATGATGTTATCTTTCTACAGAAACAAAGACAAAAAGTTTGGAATGATAAACGTTTCGATCAATATTAAAAATGGCGGTAACACTTATTTCTTTTGAGAATTCTAATCTTAATTTTTTTTATATTTTAAAACTTTAAAATTTTATAAATTTCTACCGACAGCAACACTGATTTTTTAATCAATGCATGACGAATGTTTCCTATATGGCAACAACTAATTTTACCTTTACCATTGATTGTAATATGATATAGACGTTTATTTATGTGTTTTAGCGTTAGTTAAACACTTTTTCCGACATTTTACATGATAAACGTAATCTTGGAATAGTAAATATTGGTACAGAAGAAAATAAATGCTTCCCAATAAAGAAATGCTTCTTTTTTAAAAAGTGGCACATAGACTCATGAATTACAGGTAACTGAATATTCTTAACTTTCTAGGTTGCTCGAAAATGACATTTTTGAGGAGAGGTGTTCGATCCTCAACTAACTCTCCGATGATTATTGTGGGATCAAGTCAAGGTAACTGAGTGTCTATGAAACAAATTTTAGTTAAGAATTTTACGAAGATATTTATTTCTTATGTGAAGTGTTTTTTATGATTTCCCTCATTTGTCCTCAGAAAGTAGGGGCCATGACGTATTTGGGGGAGTTAATTTTACCCCTGAGGTATTTTCATTTTTATTTATTATATTTTCTGATCGACGGATAAGGGCGCAAAATGCGCGGAATTTTAAAGTGCGTCTAATTAAATGGGACGAGATTATATACAAAGAATATTTAGATATGAGAGATAAGATAGGGAGCGTTTTATTTACAGCATATATATAGCCACGCACCCCTCTCTCTCTCTCTCTCTCTCTCTCCATATATATATATATATATATATATATATATATATATATATATATATAAGAAGACACTGAAGACAACACCCAGAGGCAAAAGTCCGTTTCATGCTTAAACGCAATCTTCAGAACCATCCATCATGGCCTGAAGATTGCGTTTAAGCATGACACAAACTGTCGCCGCAGGATGTTGACTTCAATGTCCACTTTTATATTTACATGTTTTCTTTTCCATATATTGTGTATTTAAAACCATAAATATAACATACCTTAAAACTATATTGTTATCATATATATAAACATATATTACCTTAAAGATTATTATTACGTAATTCCTTAGACTCTACAGCTATATGAGCATATAAATATATGTCTATCCATCCTTATATGATATTTTATATTATTTTAATATCTATACTCAGGCGGTGTGAACCCCCCCCCAAAAAAAAAAAAAAAAAAACAGATAATAAAATTTGTAAATAAAAATTTTGAACAAACCGATATCGGGGGAAAAATCGATAAAAAAAGAAAAGATAAAAAACATCCGTGCCGGTTGAAAATAATCAATCATCAATGTCTAGTAAAAAAAACAAAAAAAAAAAAAACCGACAGAGTTTAAAGTTAAAACGTAAAAGTGCACAATACACTAAGTAGAACAAAATCTATAAATCCTAGTGAGACAGAACCTACCTACTTATATTTCTCCTAACGGATCATTAGCGTAATACTGGTAATATATATATATATATATATATATATATATATATATGTGTGTGTGTGTGTGTGTATATATATATATATATATATATATATATATATATATATATATATATATTACGTGGATGATACACCTTATACCATAGACGAAACGTTACCAGCTTACTACTCTATGGCTTTTAATCTATCAAATGTTCTAAGGGGTATTATTCTTTAGTCTCACCAATTCAGCTCTTCACAGTTAGGATGCGCCATGCCATGTTTAGTGCCACAAATCGACTCCATTCCCTTCGTGTTCTTATAGTAAGAAATAATTTCTACTCAGTCATTTTCTTCCCCGTAAGTGATACCTTGTTGAACCTCCCGAGATAATTACTCTATGAATTCTAAAATTGTAATCATCTCAAGTCCACGGGCAACCGATATTTATCAAACGTGTCGTTATTATATTTACTTCCTAATTCCTCCGTTCATCTAATTGCATTCAGTAATTCTCAGTAGCCCTTAGAACTTTTATCGGTGGATCTACGGGGTGAATCAGAAATATATATATCCATTATTTAAACACAAATTTAAATGTACCTATTCTTAACAGATAGTTTCATATTTTACACAAGACTTCCTAACATTTTCAGTTTTGTTGTTTAAAGTTTATCTAAATATGACGGCTCAAACAAAACGTGATCAATTTGTTACCACTTCAACAGAAAACATTCCGGACGGTGTCAAAACCCATTTGAAGCGATACAATATAACTGGTGTCATGGTTTGCGATGCTATTGTTTCTGATGATTCAAAGTCACCCTTGGTTTTCAGTCGAGATAGAGTGAATGTGAATATCAAAATTTGCCAGAAAATATTGAAGAAAGATGACCTTATTGTCAGGGATATTTGAAAGCTTCTGTCTTCACTCAAGATGGACATCCCGCACGCACGGCTAATTCGATGCAGAACTGGCGAGAGCGATAATTCTGTAGATTATTTGAAAAAACATTTTGGCCTCCATCAAACCATAACCTTAATTCTAAAGACTTTACAATATGATACTTTAGAGCGATGTTTTCAAATATATTATACTCAAGTGTATCAAACCTACAAGAAACTCTTATGGTGTCATTGTACAACTTGAGCGAAAAGGTCGTTAAGAAGACATGCACTTCAATTGGGAAGGGATTAAGGGCTATGAAGAAAGCAAAATAGTGTCAATAAATATAAGAATTAACCTGTAAGCTTTCATTAGCCAAAACCTAAAACGATATATTTTATGTTAAAATGAATAATGGCTAAATATGTATGCTTCACACGGTAATGTATAAAGAAAACTACTGAACTATATAACCTAGTAAGGAAGCAAATGCAATTACATAAACAGAAAATAAATCCTTTTAATATCCATTTCTTTCTTTATGATTTCATTCAGTATAACTTATATGCAAATCCCACTGCATGAATAACATTACCATAGAACAATGTAACTTTTTTCCTATTTGGGGACAGTCGCAAACTTCAAGTACCTTTTTCCACTGTTAGGAAATAAGGCTTCACTACCATATAAGGGATTACATACGACAAAGCAGTCTTTGCACTTTGTCACTTGCGATGTTTTCTGATCCCATAATAATTTACTCGGCTGCTCAGAGGCAATTTCACTCTTACCTCACGACCAAGGAATTTAAATTTCCGTACTTGCCAAGTTTTAACGTCCTCAGTACTTAGCTCAATATGTTTAAACTAGGGTCCTTACTGAGTTGTTAAATCTTATCATGGCAAGTGATTTGCCTTCTGTCTAGGAACGATGAAGATTGTAATTTCACTATTTTCGCACCCTTCCTGAAGTGCAGGAAGACGCACTTACCATGTTTACAATCATTTCAAAGGAAGTGAGTAATTCTCTAATCGAAGGAAAGAAAATTAAATAAATTACTGTATTGCTAATTTCCTTTCAGGATGATATAGCTGTAAATAATTTTGCACGTGTCTTTTCTGATCAAATTGCAAATAATATTTCAATGAAATTTATATTTTCGTTTTTTTCCTTCTCCGTGATACTCATTTTTATTATGTATTTCACTTTCCTTATATATCAATTTGGTTCAGAAAAAAAGTATTTTAATGAAAATCTTTTAAAAAATCAAAGATTTGTACAGAAATTTACATATGTCCTATTTTCATCATATTAGTTGTTATCTCAACGTTTCGGCCGTTGTGCTTCCAGCCTTCAACAGTCCGCATGTAAATAGTGTAAATAATCAAATCTACAGATAACAGGAATTCAGACACAAATTTTACAGAAATGTTCATAATTTTAAGCTTAATTTTAATTGTCAGTTTGAAAATCATTTATTTTATACAGGGTTATAAATATAATCTGATTTTGAGAGAGAAGGTTGTAGTACAATTCTTTTCTATCCTTTAAAATCGCATCAGAAGTGTAACAGCTGTAAAACAATAATTTCCAAAACATTTCCATCATCTAATGTTATTCGGTACAATTGTTACTTGGCACTTCTGTACTGTGTAATTTCCAGAAGAATAATAACAATAACAGATCAGAAATATTCGTAGAATATTTTCTATTCTTTGTTGTATTTATTATTATCCATCCAGATCTGATTTTACAAAATCATAACTGAAGAAATCATTAGTATTGAGACTATAGATAAAATACTAGTCATTACTTTTATTACAATAAGAATATAGAATAATTGAAGCGTTTAATAAGCTATTAAAATAACAGATATGAAAAGATTGTCCATGATTATTTAAGTATTCCATACAACATCTACTGATAGAAAAGAGCGATTTTGCTTTCCCACCAAAGGAATGTACTGATTATGAGGAGAGGAGAGCTTTGCTGATGACACAGGCATTCATAATTGTGATGAGAATGATACTGAAACAAAAATTAACATCTGTCTATATTTTTGAGATGAGGTATTATGTATGCTATTTACATTATTCGGACTATTGTCCTCATTTTTGTCGCCATATTTATCACAACGTTTCGGCAGTTGTACGCTCCGGCCTTCTTCAGGTGGTTGGAATGTCGAACTGAACCCTTTATTTCGCTCACAGGGGTAGACTGTTCCAGTTCCACGTGCCATGTTTTTGATAGATGTCAGTTATTAGTTATCTCCTGTTAATTTCCCTCTGAAAGTTCTCCACTGCCTTTACCGGGTATTGAACTCACACTCTTTGGGTCCTGTCACTGGATCTAACGAACGCCTTTATCCACTGTGCCGTGTGTCATCAAGGACACATAAAGACGTTGGGGGAATTAGCAGGAGATAACTGATAACTGACATCTATCAAAAACATGGCACGTGGAACTTAGAACAGTCTACCACAGTGAGCGAAATAAAGGGTTCAGTTCGACATTCCAACTACCTGAAGAAGGTGGGAGCGTACAACGGCCGAAACACTGTAATAAATATGGCGACAAAGATGAGGACAATAGTCCGAATAATGTAAAATAGTGTATATAATAACTCATAGAAATATAGACCGATACTGAAACTAAAATTTATTCTAAACATTTGAAAACAGTCATATAATATGAAACGTGACAAGATTTTTTGTGCTGACAAAATGGATAGCATATAACGAAGCCATATAACGAAGGTACCTCGTCGTAAAAAAATCGTTCGTGATCTTTGTCGCGTAGACCAGTAGTCCCCAGGTGCCACAGACAAATTTGAGATAAAGTAATTAAATACCTACAGAACACATAGAGATACCAATAAACCATCTAATGTGAGATTTTCCATCTGAGGTGTAGGCAAATTTATCTTGTTGCGTTTTGAGTGAATCGTGCGCCATAGATTAAAATTTTAATTTGAACAAATGAAATGAATCGAAAAATGACAAAAAAAGTAACATATATGTCGTAATTGTACATAAATGTTTAGAGGCAAAAAGGTGGGTAATATTTCTGTCCTGGCCTAATTCATATGTACATTCGATTAACATAAATTTTACTAAGAAAAAAACAAAGATTTTCGGTAGTGTAAAATGCGTTTCATTGCGTGCAGGAAACTGGAATAATCTTCATGCATATCATAGCGAGGAAGATCAGTCCTCCGTACACTAAAACATTTATGAATAAAGAACAAAATGATCCAAGCGCTTCCTAATGTCTGCTATCATATACACATGAAACAAGTTACAAAACAGATAGTGGCAACCTACGGAATGCGTGCCGCACATGGCACGCCAAGCAATTTCCAATGGCACGCAGCCGCAAATGACATCACGAAGTTTGAACCAATAACTACTAGAACGCAAAGAAGATATTTAACCGTTTCAATTTTAATATACATTAAAGCATATATACTATATATTACTATATAAAATATATTGTAGAACAGGTATATTGACCTTGACTTGTATAAAAATACGTATTCTGTTGGCAAATTGAATGATTTTAAAATCATTAGTCGTCACATATTTGCAAAAGTTTGCTTAGCCCTGTTATATAACACCATATGAATAAATGCCTACTGCACGATTTCTGCTATAATTACGCTAAATTTAGTAAATATATCTCACTAGATATGTTTATGTGTGCGTGTGTTTAAGAAGAAATAAAATGAATTGTTCATCATCAACTTATTTTTCCCTAATCAGAGTTTCTTGGAGATAATATCGACTCGTTAGAGGGCTTCAAGTTAATCGTGAATTTATTTAGAAAAAGTAAATTTATATATTCTTCTTTTCTAGAAAAATATGATTGTCGTAAATTTAATTTTATCATCAAACCCCGCCCCTGTAAAATGAATGCTATCACCACGAAACTCCAATTAGGGACTGATAAGTTGAACATTCAATTTTATTTTGTTATTACCATGATGTATTGCTTGATATTAAAGACTTTAATTACAAAGAATTTTGATTTAAAAACGTTCTATTGAAGAATACACTATTCGAGCATTCTTTTTATTCGAAAACAATCTTTGCTATATATATTTAGAAAGAGAGACATCGGAATATATATATATATATATATATATATATATATATATATATATTATAATCATTGTTTATAAAAATATGATTCTTTCGCTACTTAAGAGTTCTCATATTTCAAAAACGAGAGCCGAAAATCTTAATATAATTGTTAAAATTAAATTGAGTCAAAGTATCAAGCCCTGTTTCACCCTCAAGCGAAAATTTAAGAATAACCAATTCTTTCCTATTTTTCTAAATATCTGCACACACACACGCACGCACACACACATGAGTGAGAGAGAGAGAAATTGAGTGACAGAGAAACTTTATATATATATATATATATATATATATATATATATATATATATAATTCTAATATTATGTTTTCCTAAATCGTCGCAATGTATTCAATTCAGCAAATCTGTGTGAAGTCTTTGACACCAGCTATTCGCACAAGCACACACAACTATTTATAACACAAACTCACCTTTGATGTCCTTTGCATAAGTTATTTTGTTCAAATACATGATCAAATGAAACAATTTTTTATAAAGTATGAAAAATGAAGAGACAAAAATTACTAATTATTCCGGCTACTGTGATATCTCCTTGCAATTTCCGAATAAAACTGATGGGGTTGGCATTTTTCAAGCAATATCTCCACATTAGACGAAGAAGGTGGCAACCGAATCACCCCATTTTTGTCAAAGAAACCAAATATTTTTTTTTTACCAAACTGTCTCAATAAATATAGGAAATAGTTCGCTTATCTTGTTTTATTTACATATGATTTAGATAATATAAGTTCAAACGAAAATTAACACCACTGCAAGAAATATGAAAATAATAAAAAAAGATCATTGTGTCTTGTAAACATAAATTTACGATCGTCCTTACGATAATTAAAATGTAGTTTCTCGTTTTCTAGCAATGCTTGCACTAACGAACCCCTGTGAATTCGATTGAAATGATATTTCTCCAGGTTTTTTTCAAATAATTACTTATAATTTATTTCCTCCGAGACAGGCTTAAAATTAAATTCTTTGGTTTCTTGGCATGCCTCTGACAATGCTATCTCGCCTGTTCGAGTTTGAAATTCAATTTTTTGGCACGTTAATTATAAGGTATTTCCTAGTTAATTTGTAGAGTTTGGTTTTCATTTGATAAGTTACTCGAATCAAATTTCGAACAGTTGTTTTTCTCGAAATTTGGAACGCAATTAAAGCTATCACATTTAATAATTTTCTATGATTGTACAATCTCAATGACAAAAACACTTTTTCTTATTTATAGAACTATAGAGACAATTTTACTCTATGTATCAGGCTCATGGACTCTCATTGTTACCCTCAAAATGAAACTAAATGATGCTGGTGGAATTAAAATCCATGCAAAAATATTCAGGTGTCTCACTATATATTGATAGATTGTTTTATTTTTACGGTTTAGCAACACATTGCTGGTAACTTAAAAAATATTTTAGGTTGTCAGATTTTTTTAAAGTCACTAATGTTTCAGTGATACAAGTATTACTAATTAACCCATAGCTGTGGGGAGAAGAGGTAGACCTTTCCTAAAGATATGTACGCGCAGGTGAATATGAAGAACTCAATTGAAATTTAGCTTTCCGATTTAAAAATTCCGAGACATTATTCACTACACCACACGCTCATCCAAGCTTACTGCACCTAGTATTGTCATTCGGTCACCCATTCAGGTACTAATCAGGGTCGACGTTGCTTATCTTCAGTGATCGTATGGCAACAGCCGTTTTAACGTGTTGTCGCCGTAAGCTTGTACGATACATGAAAACGCCTTATACACGAGTATAATTATTTACCTGCTGCCCCACGCAGCAAGATGTGGCACAAGGCCGAGTTTTAAAGTGGAGTATCTGAGCCCGTAGACTCGGGCAAAAATTCCCTATAGGCCACGTAAAAACGGAGTCAGTTTCCCAAGACGAGACTCTCCTCTAAGACAGAGCCTTGTGTGGGGGATACCCTCTGATATATACCGTATCTTATGTTTCCAATCAAATCCTGATACTTTTCGAGATTTTGACTTTGTTTCTATTGTTCGGTAACCTGCGAAATAATGTTCTTCTTTTTCATGAGCCGTATCCCTACGGAGCTATTATGGCTCTCTACTATTTTTTGACACTTGCAGCTTTAACAACACTTGACTCTTTATCATACAGCTTTGTCTACACTCTGGAATCCATCCACACAAACACTTTTGGTAAGATACACGAGGTTTACCTCTGTTCCTTTTCTTGTCATTATATCTTGTTAATGTTAGATTCGTCACGTTCCTTTTCCACATTACATGTTCCTGAAATTTCAACTTCTTTTTTATGATCTCAAGCATCAGTATAAATTTACCTTAAAACTTTCTCATCCTCAATGAGTTCCGTGCATGGTAATCTTAGCACCGGTCATTATAAGCAAATCTTTGTCACTTGGTGTCATTTCTTCATCATTAAGAAACTTCATCAATAAGGAATTTCATCAGCAGCGAATTTTTTTTAAGCGTTTCACCACAAGCAAGGAGGGAAGCCACTAGCACGCAAAGGGTTCCAGAGAGTTGGAGCGAAAGCAAATCGGAGTGATAGAAGAAAGGATCAAGGGAAGGATAAGGGATAGATCAAATCATGTGGAGACGTCAATTGACATTACATTTGAATAATTGGAGATTATAGCTATCAGGGAAACAAAAAAAAACAAAAAAAATAGGAGGGAGATCCACAGGCGAGAAGTGCGAGACATGAAGCTATTGGAGTAGAAAAGACGGCTACATTTAACAGTTTCGACAGTGAAAGGGTGACAGCAGGATGCCAGCCTAGGTGAGTGCTTAAATTCATGAAGTCTGGAAACCAGCGAAAGCAGCTCATCGGAGCTGTTCCCGTGAAAGTATTTGTAAAAAAGACAGAGGGAGGTGACAGCACGTCTGTGAGATAGCGTCTGTCAGAATTCACTGCTGTATTAGATGTGACATATCAGTTCAGATCGTTTTTCTTTTTCTAACTAATATTTGTAATCATTCATACATTTTTTTTTTTTTTACCTTCGGTAAGGTCTCTATCGATTCTTCAATTCAACTTCGGATTTCTGTGCCACGTTTTACTACCTATAGTGCAAGATGAAAATATTTGAAAAAGTTGTATAAATCTAGACTTCATATAAGAACTGGAAAAGTGTGAAGCTTCAAGGAGGCAGTCATGTCTTTTGTAGCTCTTGGAACAATTACCTCTCAAATGGAATAGAGCTAGAAATCTAAGGACGAAATGAAAGTTAAGATACATCATCTTAGAAATATAGACAGATATATGATTTTATAAAAAATATATTTGACGAAACATTTGCCCATGTTTCTTCAGGCGACATTAGTGCGAAAACAACTGCATTTCTGAAAAAATGATATTACTTCCTGTCAGCCAATCTTCATTGACAATGACCAGAACCTTGTGTTAAAATGCAAAGGTAAGATTATTATTAATAGTACGAGTAGAATACAGACTTGCATGTGAAGAAATCATAGTTGGAGGCACGCATGCGTAAAGCAACTTATATAATGAACGTATGTGAATATTTCAAATTAAGCAAGGAAATATGAAGTTGTGTGGATAATGTTTTATAAACGAACATGCATAAATCAAAATGGTGAAATAGTTTCAGCTTCTTTCTTAAAAATAAGTCCAACTGTCAAGTCTTGTTATCAAAGAGAAAAATGAAGAAAAAAAAGTTGGAGACATTTAAGGAGCAGCTATAAAAAGCATCGTTATAACGATTGGATGGCGTTAAAATAGCGAAATAATCATTAAGTCTTCGCCTGAGTTTGGTCTGATAGAATTCTGGGGGTTTGAGTTAAACATTAGACATTGCAGAGAGAGCAGGTCTTTCTGTCTGCCTATTGCCAGATAATGAAAAAAATTGTAAACCACCTGTCAATCACAAATTGAAACAGTCGACCTGATTTTAGCTACTCGAATGAATTCAAAATAAAATGTTATTGAATTTTATGACCCGTTTTGTTAACCTGTCATAAAAAATTGCGATGTTTCGTGACTGGGCTGGTTAGAATGGTTCGATAATTGAGATGAAAAGAGGTCGGTAAGTAATGAAAAATTAATCGTCTTGTCATTTTTTTTTAAAAAGTAAAAAAAAAAAAAACTCATTCTACATCTTCCACTTCGTCTTTTAAACAGATGCATGCATCATCTTGATTCACGCAGTGATACATTTACATAAAGCAATGAACAGCAAGTTAACCCCAGGAACAGGATATCCATATTTTAACGCCCATAACTCTTCATATATAGGCAAACTATAAAAATGGTTCTTTTAACAGTGAACATATGAGGTTATGCACTTCTTTAAATATGTTTGCTTAATCAAATGATTGCGCAGCTTCATTGAAACGGAGACTGAGAATAAGTGTATAATACTAAAAATTCATAAGCGAAATCGATTGAATGTAATCTTCTAGATGACATACATATATAGATAAGCCTTACTTGAACAATTTCTTAGTTTCCTTCTCTTTCAATCTATATAAATTCTAACATGGAAACCACATCTCGTCTAGCACAGTTCAGAAATACTACTACTTCCAGTGAAATACAAATTATAACATAAACACAGGAAAACTTACTAACAACGATCTATTTGTAAATAGCTTATGAATTAGCCAAAACCTATTGGGATAATCACTACAGATAGTTTCTAATGAAGGTTAACTGTAAGAACATTAGAAGAACCGAATAAAAATCTTATAAAATTTTCTTCTGTCATGTTCAATGAAACTTGCAGAAAAGGATATATATATATATATATATGGATGTATATCTCTATGTATATATATGTATGCATATATGTATATATATATATATATATATATATATGTGTATGTATATATATATGTATATGTATACATATATATATATATATGTGTATATGTATATATATATATGTATATGTATACATACATATATATATATATATGTGTATATGTATATATATATATGTATATGTATACATACATATATATATATATATATGTGTATATGTATATATATGTATATGTATACATACATATATATATATATGTGTATATGTATATATATATGTATATGTATACATACATATATATATATATATATGTATACATATATATATATATATATATATATATGTATACATACACACATATATATATATATATATATATATATATATATATATATAGTGTGTCAATAAATTTCGTGTGTATCTTGAAATACTAAAGGTTAAATTTATTAAATCAAATCCACATTGGCTTAAATCAAATCCACATTGGCTTAAATTACGGCCTCCAGACGACTTCGGAATCTCCTGCAATATTTCTGGACTATCTACGTGTATCATTTGGTCAATGCTACCATAATCCTTACCTTCAGTTTATCTTTGGTCTTACATGGAGTTTTGTTGATCTCTCGTTCAACTGTGCTTCCCACATAATAATCAAATGGGTCTGGGAAATTATGTGGCAAGATGTAAGGGATTATGTGGTCGCAGAAATTGTCCGGAAGCCATAAGTGGTTCCACTTTTTGTGTTGCATGGTGCAGAATCCTGTTGCTAGACATAGGGTCTTCCAGCAGTCACCTTCTTGTCCCACTGCAGCACTACCTCCTCAAGGATATTGTCCTCCCTGTTGAGTCTGATGTCCTGTGGGAAGATGAACGGGGCATAATTTCTCATTCACTACTGATCACTCCAAACACCTGCGTAATCCCCATTAGACTCGTTCAAGTCTTTCCAAATCCACTGCATTGTCGCCTAAAATGTTCATATTGAAGATTCCGGCGAGAATGCCAAGCAGTACAGCATGACGCTTCCAAATTTATGGCGGAGTGAATAGCGTCATCGTACTCTTCTTTTCACAGACGGTGCCCAAATGACATTACCATACTGTGCAGTCGACAAAATCAAAAGCAAAGCGCCTACACGGATTTAAAAATATAAAATAGAGACAATTTACCCATCGCACTCGCAGGCGCGCGCACACACACCTATATATATATATATATATATATATATATATATATATATATATATACGAATGCCTGTGTGTGCGCGTTTTGCACTATTTCTATTAGCCGCAGATCTTTTTTAATCGTTTCACTCCAAGCGAGGCAATAATGCCATTAAGCCGGAGAGATTACTGACAGTGAAAGGAAATATGAGAAAATCCTAGTGATTACAATGAACAATAAGAAACAAGGTCTTAGGAAGATAGAAGATGGCGATTGCTGTTGTATCTAAGTTTTTGAAGAACGATGGTAGCAGAAATGCAATAAACTAAAAGAAAGTTTCACAGACGAGGAAAAAACATATTGGAAGAGAACTTATGGTTATGTCTAGCTATTTCATCAATCATATGATGAGACCTATCTGCCAATCTAGTACTACGCTTAAATTCCTGAAGTTCAGGTACCAAAGCGAACAGCGCATTAGACCAATTGCACGGAAAATATTTATAGATAAGACAGAGGGATAACACATCACTGCGGTGAGAAAGTAACTGAAGTCGAGATTCCAGGTCTTGACACTTCCTTGTGACAAAAATCTCGAAATATTTAGCTGGAAGTCCAGATCAAATGTGGTAGCAATACTTAATGAAGGGGTGAATTGTAAATTTATAAGCGTGCAAGATGGGTTCTGACGTGAAAAAATGTTTGCCAGGTCACAATGATCGAACTAAAAATTTCTGTCGTTCTGTTTGTCAGTCAGCGTCGTGACTGGCCAGGTTACTGGAGAGGGGATTTTTTTTTTTTATCTCAACACAGTTTCTAGATAACAAATATAAATATAGATAACTAGACTCGTTTCGAAAAACCCTCGAATTTTTGATTTGTAAATAATCAAATCAATCTCGAGGGAAAAAAAGGTTTTAAAAAAGGAAAGAGCTACAAACATGAACTACTGTCGAACAAATCGCACAGATGCAGTTCTGAAGCCCAAAGAAAAAACCCCGATACGAGTAGACAACTAACTAACAAAAGAGCTCAATACAATCGTAGAGCAGACTTAGATACACCTAGTGAGCCAGACAAACCTACCTAGATTTCACCTAAACGAATCGTCAGGGAAAGTATGGCCATATTTTCCCTGACGATCCGTTTAGGTGAAACCTAGGTAGGTTTGTCTGGCTCACTAGGTGTATCTCTCTCTCTCTATATATATATATATATATATGTGTGTGTGTGTGTGTGTCTGTGTGTGTCTGTGTGCGTGTCATGTGTGTGTCAGCAAGAATTTGTATCTGATTTTGTTCTTCAAATCGGCAAGATTTCCCAAACATTACCTTTTCTTTTAGCTTCATTCTAACTTGTTTTCCCCATCTCATCCTAGATTTTATTATCATTTAGTGTTGCCATCAAAAAACATGCCTGATCTTGCTTTTTCTTTCGACACGTATAAATGCTGATCTCATCTCTATGTACAATTAAAATAATTGTTCTCCCAAATGAATAACTTATTCATGAATGCTCGCCATTACATTCAACGGGAAAAATAAGCATTCAAAACACGCAAAAAAATTCCTTATTATTTAACTAAATATACAGGATTTACATCAAATTAAATCCCACATGCGTTTCATTTTCGCTAGAAGAAGCATGGGCAAAAGTTTCAGCAAATATATTTTTTATAAAATCATATATCTATGTATTTCTGAGAAGTTGTTTCGTAACTTTTCGCACAATTTACATTTTCCCCAAGGACACATGGCCCAGTGGATAAAAACCTTGGTTGATTTAATCTAGTAATTTGAACCAAAGAGTGGTGAGTTCAATACCTGGCAACGGCAGGTATTAAAATTATGAATTAATAAACGGAAATAACTGAAACTGAGATATCCGAAAAATGCCTGGAACTTGGAACTAGAATAATCTTCCTCTGTGGTTCGAAATTCCTGAAGAAGGCTGGAGCGTACAAAGGCCGAAATGTCGTGGTTATAACAATAAAAATGAGGATGACAGTCCGAAAAGTGTAAATAGTGTAAAATCATATATATGGAGAAAATATAGATTAACACCAATTCAAAAATGATTTATTCTAATACTGTAATTATTAACTACTATTATTAATAAGATTCTTTTAATTAATTAGAAAAATATGGTTACACCGGCAGAATTAAAACCTGCGCCCACTTGGGGAAAACCATCATTAGATCTGACGTGCTTTGACCGCTCGGCCACGTAAACGAAATACACGAAACATTGCAGATATGGATATTTCGAGAATCAGCAAGATGTGTGTTCAAAAGCACTATTTGGACTTTGGTCAGGAGGTCTCATGTAGCCGAGAGGTCAATGTACGTCAGATCTAATGATGGAGGGGGCATATTTATCTAACAAAATTTCTAGAATATTCACGCCAGTAGATCTAAATAAATATACTGATTAATAAATAAATAAAAACAGTGTATCTAATCAAATATGAGTATCTATTAAAAATAATGTTTAAACAAA
>OZ010576.1:126746364-126756364 GCA_963932145.1 Acanthosepion lycidas | reverse complement strand
CTTTTGTCTTTGTTCATATTGTCCTTCACAAGATATATATTTTTAATAATATCTGAATTGTTACACTCACACACACATATATATATAAGTTTTGTTTGGTTTGTTTCACGGCATATCAACCGCAATGAGTTATTTAATGCCAACATAATTTTCATAGCTGGTAATATTTTGTTTTGTCAAAAATCTATTCGTGGTAATATTTTTTTTCAAATTTTTTTTCAAAAATGTGTTGTAATAAATTTTTTTCAAAAAAATATTGCTGGTAATATTTTTCTTCAAAAATGTATAGCTTGTAATAGTATTTTTCTTCAAAAATTTATTGCTGGAAATATTTTTTTTACAAAGTATTTCTGGTATTAACCTGTTTTTATAATTTCCTAGTGTTTTACAACAGTTTCGGGGTTAACTATTTGCCAATAGTTGCTACCACCCCGGCTCAAGGAGGACCTGAGAACACCAGCAATTAAGATATGGTTCCACGATCATCAAAACCTGATCACAGGCCTTGCTGTTGGACGTAGTTTATTGTCTTACCAAATACGTGGATGTAGTTTATCGTCATACACAGGACGGTATATATATATATATATATATATATATATATATATATGTATATATATATGAAACTTAGTAATTATACTCGCACTTAGTTTTTAACTTTCGGCGACGAACTTGAACAATGATTAACAAGATTATTCCTCACAAAAGTTAACGGAAAATCCATAATATATTTATTTTGTGCACGTTATTAAAATTAGTCAAAAATATATGTCATGTTTGTCTACTAACAAACACACATTCATGCATATATATGGGTATGTGTGGGAGTGTGTATATACATATATATGCAAATTTCTACACACACACATACACATATGTATATATATATATATATATATATATATATTAGGTTGGTGCAAAAATAATGACGTAATAATGTCGTTTTTTGACGTATATTTAACGACAAAAATCGACATTATTACGTCATTGTTTTTGCACCAACCTAATATATATATATGAGTTTGCTCAAATGTTGGCAACAAGAGTTTACAAAATGAATCTTGATGTTTAATTATCTGCTGAGATTTTAATTAAATGGATTGAGCAGGGAACTTTTCTGTACATTTTCTCGAATATTATTGTACATGTGTGCACACGTGTGTGTTTGTATGTGTGTGTTATATTCATGTTAATTGAAATGGATACCACACTTATTCAAAAAGTGAATAAAATTACATCTTCCACTTAGAAATGTCTTCGGACATTCTTACTTAAAATACAAATTACCAAACAATCCGAGAGATATTAGGTTGGTGCAAAAATAATGACGTAATAATGTCGTTTTTTGACGTATTTGTTAACGTCAAAAAACGACATTATTACGACATTATTTTTGCACCAACCTAATAGATATAAACAGAACAGACTGTTATATATATATATATATATATATATATATACATACATGTTTGTTTATGTGTGTATATATATCTGTGTGTATATATATATATGTATATATCTGTGTGTGTGTATATATATATATATATATATATATATATATATATACATATAGATATACATATAGATATAGATACATAGACATATACATTAATAGATAGATAGATACATATATACATACATTAATAGATAAATAGATAGATAGATAGATAGATAGATAGATAGATAGATAGATAGTTAGATAGATAGATAGATAGATAGTTATGAACAGACTTCGATTGATAGACGTAAAATACAAAAATACCAAACAATCATATAGATAGATAGATATGAACAGAACAGACTATTATCTCTCTCTCTGTAGATAGATAAATAAATAGATAGATATGAACAGACTAAGATAGATAGATAGATAGATAACAGAAAAGGGATAAAGGATCCTTGTCACATCAAAAATTACATCGTTGGAACGCCTCTTACTTCTGAAGCATCAGATGTATTGCGCTCGTGTCAAATTGCTAATGATGATAGATCAGTTATCAAGTAGCATTTTACGGCCTCTCGAAGTGACTATCAACGTTTATCTGACCAGTTATTCCTCCAAGTTATGCTTATTATCGGCTTTTTATATTCATTCTCGATTTCTCTCTTTATTTTCCGTCTGCTGACCTATACATCACCCATGTTTTTGTTTCCAGTGAAGCCCTCTCTTCCTTACCTCACAGATTTTATTTCTGTCTGTCTGTCCGTCTCTCTCTGTATATATATATATATACACATATATATTTGTGTGTGCGTGTGTGTGGACATGTATTTAAATGTATACACCACTATAAACAGCCATGTAATTATATAAATTAAATATTCATATTCACCATAGAGTACGGTTACTTAAAATGAGTATAATATATTCAATAATATCTTCGTCTTCTGGGGTTGGTCGACGTAGTTGTAACCATTCTATCTTTTGAAATTTGAAATGTAGCATTCCAAGATTTGTCAGGGTATTTTATCTATGATGGTGACAGTATTTATTTCTTAATAACGACCGAGATAATCGAAAGTGCACGAATAAAAACTTTACGTTAATATATAATTTTATTTTAGGTAAACTGCTGCAAAATCTGTCCATTATTAAAGAATAAAATATTTTATTATTATTTTATGCATCATCTCCAGTAATGTCCTCAGCAGGCTGAATAAATAATCGTGTAAACATTCATTGGACATGATTTATCGTTGTTTATTTTAAGGGTAAATATGTAGTAATCTCAGGATAACGAATATCGTGGAGGATTAATGGATAGCGATGGATAACGTATAGCGGCTCGGATTGAGGAATCAGAGAGCCGAGTTCGAATTCCAGTCGAATCGATTACATTCACTTACGTGCTAATAACCTTGGGAAAAGTATGAATCCTCTTTTTCTCTCCTAGCTATGGGTAAATATCAAGACAGATTTATAGCAACTGGTATGGATGAATAACTGCAAAGTAAAAGGTATAAACACACACACAAACAAAACGATGTAACCACACTTTGGTCAACAATCAGTAGCTTGTATAATATTCTAGAGAGTATTATGGAAGATAGAAGAAAAAGATTCTGTTAAAATATGAATAGGTTCCGTGTCTGTCCGATGTGACAGATGCATTTTTCCCCAACCAGTATTATTGATCGATTTTTGATTCAAAATAAAAGACAATATCACTAATTCTGATATGACCTGACCTGATCTGATTTATTTCGTTATTTTGCTTACTCGTTCCGTTTTTTTTCTTTCGACTTTGGACTTGCATGCTAGACGATTATTTTCGGCTAACGTACATGTTCTTTTTTCTTTCTTTTTTATACCTTTTTTTTCCCCTTTGGTATTGGTTTGATTATTCGAAAATCAAGACACCGAAGGTTTTCCGGACGAGTATAATTTCTCATAATTTCTTATACTTATGAGATTATTACTACTACTACCAATATATATATATATATATATATATATATATATATATATATATATATATAACCTGATCTTATATATATGATGTGTCCCCTTAGGACGTAAACGATCATGGCTCTCCACAACTTCCTATCACTTGTATCTTAATAAATTTTGTCTTTCTCTTAATTCTCCTAAACCCTGTCTCGTCATCCATTTACTCATGCTCAATCAGTATGATATCCGTCTTGTTAGTATCAAGTTTCCCAAGCCTTATTTCCTCATCCTAAGCCATAGACACCTCAGCTGTCTCTTACTGATAATATGTAATCGAACTCACTACTCAGTCGTAATTGTTTTCGCGTGACAAGCTTGCTAACCATTACACCAACTCGAGGTTCCCTTTTTTCTGTTTCCTAATACCCTGCTTAGATTTTGGATTACGTCTTTGGCTATTCAAATATGCCTTCAGATATCAGTGTCAAATTTCCATCATCTACCAACATATTTACCAGATATTTAAATTTCCGGACTTACTTGATTTTGATATTTCGGATTTGTAATTCTCACTTTGGACTCATCCATTTGCTAAAAACCATGAGTTTCTGTCTTCTTGCAGTTGATACTAATCTTTTCTTCATTGCCTTCTGTAGAATTTTTTTATAGTTTTCTTTCTGTATCTGCCATCAACACCGTGTCAATTGCATATATGTATCTGTTTATATTTCTGAGATGAGGTATTATGCAAACTATTTACATTATTCGGATTATTGTCCTCATCTTTGTCGCCATATTTATTACAACGTTTAGGCCCTTTAGTATCTGTCTATATTTCTGAGATGAGGTATTATGTACACTACTATTGTCCTCATCTTTTTCGCCATATTTATTACAACGTTTCGGCCTTTGTACGCTCCGGCCTTCTTCAGTATCTGTCTATATTTCTGAGATAAGACATTATGTACACTATTTACATTATTCGGTGTATTGTCCCCATCTTTGTCGCCATATATATTACAACGTTTCGACCGTTGTACGCTCCGGCTTTCTTCAGTATCTGTCTATATTTCTGAGATAAGACATTATGTACACTATTTACATTATTCGGATTATTGTCCTCATCTTTGTCGCTATATTTATTACAACGTTTTGGCCGTTGTATGCTCTGGCCTTTTTCAGGTGGTTGGAATGTCGAACTGAACCCTTTCTTTCGCTCACTAGTGTAGACTGTTCTAGTTCCACGTGCCAAGGACACATGGTACAGTGGATAAAGGCGTTAGTTAGATCCAATACCTGATCCCAAAGAGTGTGAGTTCAATACCCGGTTAAGGCGGTGGAGAACTTGGAGACGTGAATTAATCAGGAGATAACTAATAACTGACATCCATTAGACATGGCACGTGGAACTAGAACAGTTTACCCCAGTGAGCGAAATAAAGGGCTCAGTTCGACATTCCAACCAGCTTAAGAAGTCCGGAGCGTACAATGGCCGAAACGTTGTAATAAATATGGCGACAAAGATGAGGACTATAGTCTGAATAATGTAAATAGTGTGCATATCTTGTATTGTTAATGTTGTGACCGACAATAATGAATCCATGTTGGATCGGCATCACCTCGCTGTATAAATAGAATAAGTCAATTTTTATAAAATCGGCAAAGAAAGCGAAAAATCCTGTTTAGGAGATTTTGTATTCGCTTTTCACAGATGCCGTTGGAAGAGATAAGAATATGTTTCGCCCTCACCAGTAAGAAGTTAAACAGACAGGCTCGTGTCTAGTCTATTAGAAATCTGAATTCCTAACTACGGCGAAAACAACGTGAAAACATGCGGCTATCTCACCCGTGAATTTTATCAATACACAATTTACAAAAATTAAAAAAAGAAGCTGTGGTGGTCCACGAGCGCATACATTCAAACGTATGTTAATGGAAGGGAATACATTTTTTAATATATTTTTCGCAGTTGAATGTATTATTAGACTTGGATGAAATTTAGCTTCTATTATATCACGATTAATTTGTTATCTTCATATCTATCTATCTCAGTACCTTCATATCTATCTATCTATCTATCTATCTATCTATCTATCTATCTATCTATCTATCTCAGTACCTTCATATCTATCTATCTATCTATCTCAGTACCTTCATATCTATCTATCTATCTCAGTACCTTCATATCTATCTATCTATCTATCTATCTATCTATCTATCTATCTATCTCAGTACCTTCATATCTATCTATCTATCTATCTATCTCAGTACCTCCATATCTATCTATCTATCTATCTATCTATCTCAGTACATTCATATCTATCTATCTATCCATCTCAGTACCTTCATATCTATCTATCCATCTCAGTACCTTCATATCTATCTATCTATCTATCTATCTATTACAGTTTCTTCATATTTATCTATCTATCTATCTATCTATCTCAGATTTTTCATATCTATCTATCTATTTATCTATCTCAGATTTTTCATATCTATCTATCTATTTATCTATCTCAGATTTTTCATATCTATCTATCTATTTATCTATCTCAGATTTTTCATATCTATCTATCTATCTCAGATTTTTCATATCTATCTATCTATCTATCTCAGATTTTTCATATCTATCTATCTATCTCAGATTTTTCATATCTATCTATCTATCTCAATCATATCTATCTATCTATCTATCTATCTATCTATCTATCTATCTATCTATCTCAGATTTTTCATATCTATCTACCTATCTATCTATACTGCTGAAAACTCCTCACGAGCGAACTGAAAAATTGCAAAAATTGTTCGATATTGAAACTCCGGTATTAAGTTGCTGAATATAATATCAATCACCTAAGTGACAAATATTACATTTGTATTACCCTCTATCAATCTATACATCTATTTCTCTATCTTTCTGTACACTCATTTTCATAGATATAATAAGATATATATATATATATATATATATATATAAATTTATATATATTTATATATATATAATATATATATATATATATATATATATATATATATATATATTTATATATATATATATATATGCAAACACTCATTTTCACACACAATACGACACATATGTGCGTGTGTGTATATATATATATATATATATATATATATATATATATATATATAGGGAGAGAGAGAGACAGAGAGAGAGAGAGAGAGAGAAACACGGTAACAGGCGTATATACACTGCTATATTTTTTTCTATTTGCACTTATGATGGAAGTCATGCATAAAAAATCACAAACATACATGCACACAACTAAGCAAAATACAAATTCAAATATTTTTTATATTCATATCAACTTACACATATGCACACGTACATACATATATTTATTTTATAACCAGTATATGGATATCTGTCGTGTGAGAGAGAGGGAGAGAGAGAGAGAGAGAGTGATATAAACAGTGAGAGAGCGAGAGAAAGAGAAATTGAGAGAGAGAGAGAAAGTGAATAAATATGTCTAAATATAATTTCTCTGATTGTGTATCCCATTGCTTCGAACTAAAATATTGGAAGTGGCAACGTCAAGCTAAGCACAAAAGTTTAAATACTCAGGAATTGTTTTAAAAAAGGACGGAAAAGAATATGACACCGAAATCCGAAGACGCATTATAATATCAGAAGGTGCCTTCCAAAAGTAAACAATCAACAAAGTTTCGGTAGAAACAAAGAAAAGCATATTGAACATTTATGGAATATCGATCGTACTAATGGTAGTGAATGCTTGAGAATTTATCGGACAAATAAAGTCTTTTGTTTTTTGTTTTATTATGTTAATCGAAGGTTTATCAATTTTTTCAAAAGTTAGGAAATTGTTCCGAAAAAAATCTATTCAGTGTCCTCTCGTATATATGAGTTTAATGCAAAACTTTCAAGCACCATTTTTATATCTGTTTGTTTTGTATGCAGTCGTATATGTTTCTGCAGATAGAGAGATAGTTAATGAATAAACTGACATAGAGATAGACAGATAGATAATGAACAAGCCGACTCCTTGAATGAATTGAAAATGAACAGAAACTTATTGCATCAAAATTTCAATATTTACATTATTCGGACTATTGTCCTCATCTTTGTTGCCATATTTATTACAGCGTTTCGACCGTTGTACGCTATGGCCTTCTTCAGTATCTGTCTATATTTCTGAGATGAGGTATTATACACACTATTTACATTATTTGGACTATTGTCCTTATCTTTGTCGCTATATTTAATAGAACGTTTCGGCCGTTGTACGCTCCGGCCTTCTTCAGTATCTGTCTATGTTTCTGAGATGAGGAATTATGTACACTATTTACATTATTCGGACTATTCTCCTCATCTTTGTTGCCATATTTATTACAACGTTTCGGCCGTTGTACGCTCCGGCCTTCTTCGGGTGGTTGGGATGTCGAACTGAACCCTTTATTTCGTTCACTGTTGTTTTTGTTCTAGTTCCATGCGCCATGTTTATCTCTTGTTAATTCCCCTCTGAAAGTTCTCCACTGCCTTAACTCGGTATTGAACTCACTCTTTGGATCCTGTCACTGGATCTAACCAACGCCTTTATCCACTGTGCCAAGTGTCCTTGAGACAGATACCAAAATTTCAATATTTAAAATTTATTTCATGTCATTGACCTGTTTAAAATTTAGCTTTTCTTATAAATCTAATTTCCTTAGTAATTGTAACAATGTTTGATAGATTTAAAGTAACAGAGTCAATGTAATATTCACAAGATACGAACTGATATTTATTAGTTTATATGTTGTAGCAAGACACAAACGCGGGTTGCCCATGGAAAACTGAACTTGCAACAGTATTTTAATCATGTCTTGACCTTTTTAATATATGAACATAGATATTTCTTTACGATTTCCTCGTAATTGGGGGAATTAGAAATTTATCAGTCGGTAGGAGGTTAAACCCTAGTAAGAATCAACATTTCTAAGTAACCACCTAAGAGACATTATATTCCTATGTCTTTTTCCTTTGAATACAGAATCTTCTTTAACTATCATCGGGGTCTGGCTTCACGGTTAAGGTTCTATTAGAAACTATTACATTTGGATTTACATATATTTAACTTTTTTTAAAAATCCTTTCTATAAGTAAATGGCCAGCATTAGAATTAAAACAAAACGCAATTAAATTCCAGCTGTAACTAATAAAAACAAACAAACATACATATATTGTTAATATTAATAATAAATACTGCAAAACGTAAAAAATCGGTGCTGTTCTCTGTAAAGGGGAAATCTAGTTTTAGGTGTATTTAGTAATGGATTCTACCTATTTAACAGGTCGAATGCAGTTTATCCTAGGGTGTGGGGCCCTTGGGTATGCGGCCAGTTTCAGAGCAATGGGTTTAAGTAGCTCTGTCTGAGTCTTTCTCTCTCTCTCTTTGCATATATATATATATACTTATATATATATATATATATATATATATATATATATATATATATATATATATATATATATATAGAGAGAGAGAGAGAGAGAGATAGATAGATATATAATTTAAAGAGATAAAAAACAACAATTATAATAATACTGATGATAAAACTAATGATATTTATTGTATATTAGTAGGCCTTTTAATATACTTGTACTATCATATATATATATATATATATATATATATATATATATATATATATATATATATATATATATATATAGTATGTCTTATCCTCTTTAAGCGACATTTTTAGTGGAGTTGGTTCCCATTTTTGTGTTCACGTTCCGTTTTATTTCATAAACAGTATATTATTTAATTTTGTCTAACGACCTGAATATTCGATAAATCTTATTAAAGGTAAATATGGTCCCTCCAGCACGAATCGAAACAGCGTCCCGTTTCGAATCCTGCCCGGGGGAACATATTTTCCTATATTAAGATTTATCGAGTGTTCAGGCCGGTTGAAGAAAAATATATATAAATATAATTTTTATAAAATAAATGGGGAGACTACTGATAAATAGCTATCCTCTAAAAATATAATCTTCAAAGGATAGAAACATTTCCGATATTCGGGGGAGATGGGAGTTCCGTGTTATGCATAGAGGATAACTACATATGATCATTACGAATATAGAAATTAGCACCGCAAGGTGAATGACACTTTCACACCTTAAGTGATCATCAGGTTATCAGATTGTTTGATGATCGCTTGAGGCATGAACCTGATAGTTATCACGCAGTGTTGATTTCTATGTTATCTTTCTATCATTCAATATATATATATATATATATATATATATATATATATATATATATATATATATATATATATATATATATATATTATTGAATATATTAAGCCAAGAGACATTTACCTTGAAAAACGCGTTGGCTAAGTATAGTATTTCTCTTGTCTTATTAATTTTGTTCCTTTACAGATACACTCCATTTAAAAATAATATATATATATATATATATATATATATATATATATATATATATATATATATATATATATATATATATATATATATATATATCATGAAATGGACAAAGCAAGGTCGATTTTACTGTAGTTTAAATACAGTAAAATCGACGGCGTTAAACGAGTCCCACCTCTGTGGATCGTTCG
>OZ010576.1:126733864-126741364 GCA_963932145.1 Acanthosepion lycidas | reverse complement strand
GTTTACTTTTCTATTTATACACGCTCTATCTCTGATATTGTGCACTTTATCCTGTAAATATAGTAAAGCTTAAGACTATGTTTCTTCATATATATATATATACATACATACATACATACATACATATATATATATATATATATATATATATATATATATATATAAATATAAAAGTGAACATAGAAGTCAACACTTAGAGGCGACAGTCTGTTTCATGCTATATGCAATATATATATATATATATATATATATATATATACATATATATATATATACACTAAAGTTTAAAAGTTTGAAGTTAACGCCAGAATTAGCATGGGATGAACATGACAGAATAATAAAACGAAAACGAACTCTTAGATTTATTGAAAAAAAAAAATGGAATCAATTATCGAAATTATGCTTTGGGAAACTTTTGCAACGGATCCCAAAAGTTTGTGCTGCAGCAAGCAATACTAAAGAGGATATGTTGACGAGAGCAAAATTAATTTTAACATAAGATGTGTTTTTTATTATTTTTGTCATAATAAAATTGCTCCAAAAGAAAAATCGTGTCTGAATTTTTCTATCCATCTTAATAATTTTCTCTTATTTAAAGTCCAAAACATTTACTTTTGGGTCCAATTTAAAAAATTTTCTGTTTTGTCGTCTAAATTTTTAACTGTAGTGTATATATATATATATATATATATATATATATATATATATATATATATATATATATATATATATATATATATATATATATATATATATATTATTATTATTATTATAGTTTGTGTGTGGTGTAATTAATTAAATTGTGGTCGGTTGATTTCCATATTTAATATACATATATATATATATATATATATATATATATATATATATTTATATATAAATATATATATATATATATATTCAATATATATATATATTTATATATATATATCAATATATATATATATATTTATATATATATCAATATATATATATATATATATATATATATATATATATATATTATATATATGTAAAAATATTGTAGAAAATAGGAAAAAAAACTGGTTTGGTAAATAATCCAAAGTTTCTTAGTATTTTTGTTATTATGTAGCGAGTTGGAATCATATTTTGAAATAAATAATTATATATTATATATATATATATATATATATATATATATATATATATATATATATATATATATATATATCAATATATATCAATATATATATATATATATATATATATATATATATATTATATATATATCAATATATCAATATGTACATATATATATCAATATATACATACATATACATATATATATATTTTTAAAGATGAAATTTGCACAGGAATTAATCAATGCGTCTTCACCAATGAAAATGTGTGTACCTTAGTAAGTTCCAGTTGTCTGGGAAAATATCTTTTAATCTTTATACTTCTGAATTTTTCAGGATCTACCACGGTTATTATTTCTACTAATACAGGTAAGGTTAGCCCCACATTCAATTTTGATATGAATAAGTATCTTATATTAAATCCTCATAAAATAATAATAAAAGAAACATTTTCTGAAGCGTTTACAATCTGACGGCAAATATCAAAGTTTTTTAAAATCTGAGGAATAAAATAAGATATAATTAATAATGTAGCAATTAAATTTAAACCTTTTTAAAGTTAATATTTTATATAAATATTATAGATGAAAATTTGATTTAGAAATAATAAATGTCATTGTCCTTTTGAATATGTTTGTTGTATCTGTTGCTGTCCTAATTAATATTTTAAATTGTATACATTATTCACACTCGGATTATTCTAACCAGTTCAGGTATTATGCCATGCGTGATACACGCTTTGGATATCATGTATTTTTCGATATATGACAGATGAAGCTGATTTTTCCCGCAGTATTTTGCCATTTCTTTCTGTGGTTGACCAGTTGTCATCCAGGGCTATAGATCCCAGTCTGTCCTACTATTTAACCATAGCTGTGGGGAGAAGAAGAAGATTCATACCTTTCCAAAATATATTAGCACGTAAGTGAATTTAACGCATTCGACTGCAATTCGAACTCGGCTCTCCGATTCCTTAAGCCGAGCCGCGATTGGTTATTCGACTTTGCCTCCTTAACAACTTTCTTATTATCATATATTATAAATGACAATAATGACTTATAGTAAAACAATTGTCCGACTGTAAATATAATAGGTACTGTAAATATTTATCGCTCATCCCAGAAATTCATACAAAAATGATAATAATTGTTATAATTATTTACACTGTTTATATTCAGACGGTCGTCCTAGTCTTTGTTGACTTTTGTCACAGCATTTAGCCCGGTGTGCCCTCCGGCCTTCCTGTTGTGTATATCGATATGCTAACCTAGGGAATCTAAACTGAACACTTTATTTAATCTACGGGGTAGACTGTTCTCGTTCCACTGTTCGTGTCTAGGGATATCTCGTCTAGTTCTTATTTTTATTTAGTACTGTTCAGTTATTGCCCGCCCCTTTCTGCTGAGTGTAAGTACACACTGCCCGACCAAAGCATTGAACTCACAATCACTATGTCACTATGTTTTATAATTGTGTCATTTAAAAATTTTACCTTAACAGAAAGTAGGCATATTTAATTAATATTACGTTGGTGCAAAAATAATGACGTAATTATGTCGTTTTTTGACGTTAAAAAATACGTCAAAAAACGACATTATTACGTCATTATTTTTGCACCAACCTAATACTTCCTATTGTCGTTATAATTAAAGTTTCGCTGAAAATAACTTGATAACATATAATATTACCTGATTCTAAATGATGTTCCAATAAGTTGGAGCGATTTTAAATGTGAAATTATTTTAAGCGTCTAATGATTTTTTTTTCCTTTCAGATTTGGCGGACATTTGAGCGATATTATTTTTTCACATTTTTTTAATTGTCATGACTTAAATAACATGACCCAGTAGAGAAATAAATAAATTTTCACCAATAATACTGATTTATTTACCGCTGACTTTGATTTGTCTAAATGAAACACCCTTATATATAATTTGTCTTAATGAAACACCCTTTATTACTGGTCAGCATAACTTTGTTCTGTCAGCAACACTTACATTAATTCCTGACCAATGATGTTTGTCAGTTAATGCATCGAGTTTAACTGCGAAACCATTAATTGTAAAATTCTCTTCCTATTGTTTTTGTTTACGGTCAGAAATATTGACTTACAATAGAAAAGTATTAAACTAGATAATGAGAGAGAAGAATTAAGATCAGTGCTTACATATTAGGAAAGTCAAAATATTGCCCTATCAGGGTCACATACGCCCGGAATTAAATTCAAATCTGATATGTTTTTTTTTTTTCTTCTACTGCTAGAATTTACAGTGTCATTATATACTCAAAGAAATAAAAAAGGTTTGATGTATTATTTGAGACATTTATCCTGTGAGATCAACAGCTAGTAGGAAAATAAAGTTTTAACAGAAACACAGAACATTTTGTATTAAATCTGCCTAAATGTAAAATATACTAGAATTTTCCTATAGTCATTATTAGAAAAATTAATAACAAAGTAGAATATTTTTTCGTTTATCGTGTTTTCTCCATTAGGACTTTATGGAACTTAAATGATGTTTATGTTGATGTAACTTCAAATACACCCCCATGAGAAAGGACGCCAAAACTTTAATCTTTTAAATTTATTTTTTAATATGTGTTTCGATATATAGTCTAGCAAATTTCATTTAGTCTTCTTTTCCTTTTTTATTTTTTATCACTTTTGATTTTAAGTATCCCATATTTTACTCATAGAATATTTACGAAGAAAGGTGAAATATTGTAAGATCACGGGCTAAACATTACAACTGATATTCTAGCGATTTTTACTGTCCTGGGTAAGACGATAAACTACGTCCACCAGCAAGGCCTGTGATCAGGAGATTTTGAGGACCGTGGAGCCACCTCTTAATTGCTGATGTTCCCAGGTCCACTCTGACCCAGGGTGGTAGCACCTCTTAGGGTCCCAGCTATGGGTAAATAGTTAACCCCTAAACTGGGATAAAAACACTAAGAAAATGTAAAAATAGCTTTTCATACCAGAAATAGTTTGTAAAAAAATTTATACCAGCAGTAAATTTTTGAAGAAAAAAAACTATTACCAGTAATACAATTTTGAAAAATATTACCAAAAATGTTTTTAAAAAGTAAATATCACTTGCAATACATTTTTTTAAAAAATAATAACAGATGAACATTTTTGATAGAAAAATATTACCAGAAATAAATTTTTGACAAAACAAAATATTACCAACAATAAAATTTTGTCGGCATTATATGACCCATTGAGGCTGATATGCCGTAAAACAAACCAAATCAAAAGCAATTTCTATAGACTTTCGTCTTAGAAAATTGCTTACTCTTTTAATTATATTAGTTTTCTTTTTTTAAATTGAAATTATAGTCCGACTCATTGTGGTCAGCAACTAAGTGTGTTTTTTCTTTTCTTTTTTTTTGTTTTTTGTTTTTTTGTGCTAATAATCATATTATTTACAGTAATTTAAAATTTTTTCTTTCTAAAACATAAAAGATTTTCTTTATAATAGCTGCAATATTACCTCGCTCTGTTCATTTAAGATTGAAATAACACTTGTGTCAAAACTGGATCATTCAATGAAATGAATTCTATCATGGCACCCAAAAAGATCCCAACCTGTCCGCATTTGACCCCAACAACAACCAACAATAAAATGTATAAGATTACACAGACAGCAGACATCTTCACAATACACACAGCCAGTTGATTTGAGCTCAGTAAATATATTTATATTCTTACATTATCACCGTCGGTCTTCACTCGGTTTTGCTTACACCACAAATATCAGGCATCGAATGGGGACGGAACGCTGAAGATATTGTGAAGTGTGTGTTGTGATTCTTATAATATTTTTTCGGTAAGAATAATAATTATATTACGAAAAATGACTTCAAATACTCGTGACAATAGTTATAAAATGTGTCCGTGTCAGGAACAAAATATATGTGTGCAACTGTCATTCTATGTGTTTTCTAAAACGCTAAATTAATAGTAAAAATAATTGTAAAATTTATTAATTAATATATTTAGCTATATTTTTTCCATACCAAATAAATTTGACAGATGCTCCAGGTATAAATATAACCAAATAAATATTTGAAATCGGCTATAAATCATGGGTTTTTCGTTTAAAAAAAAAAAAAGTAAATTATCTCACTCTCTCTCTCTCTATATATATATATATATATATATATATATAAAATCTACGTGGTTCAGCTATCTGTTCTGTATACCACTGTCTTCTTGTCATAAGGATTATCCACCGTGCACTGTGCTACATATATGCTATATATATATATATATATATATATATATGTGTGTGTGGGTGTGTACTATTTTACTTGTATACTTGATTGCTCTTAGCCTCATCGTGGGCTACTCCGTTCATTAAAGACTTGGTCAAGATACTTCTGTGTCATATTACACTTCTAACGATATACGTATTTATTTTAGTTTTATCTATGTATCTATCTATCTATCTATCGATCTATCTATCTATCTATCTATCTGTTTGTTTATTTTTATGTTTATCTATCTATCTTTCTTGCGTGTCTGCGAATGTGTGTTTTCGTGTATCATGGAGAATGCACCTAGTGAACACTTGTACAAAACATGAATTCTCTTTCCTCTGACCCCGGACCTGTCGCCAGCTATCTTAGCAAAATGTCTTGTCACAAGCACGTTAAAATGGTGGACAGAGACCCAGGTGCTTAAGTAAGCTATCTGGCAAACCGCTCCGTCGTAACGACCTGACCTGCACAGCTCATAGCATCAAAAAGCTATTAACCTCTCAGAGCCATACCTAACAGCACCCTGGATACATACATACATATATATATGGTACGTGATGTTTACGAGGCAATTGCAGGGACGATATACTGGGTAAAGTGAAAAGTTTTAAAAGGGTTACCAAACAGAGATGAAAAATAATTTTTTCTTATAAAATTTCTTTAATTTAAAAGAAGTAAAATTATGCAAATATAACACATGAATATGATACATTAATATTTTTCACGTAGTTCGGCAAATAAACGAAAATTTGTTTCGTTTCTCCAAATAAATAATAATAAAAAAGATCTTTTTAAAATAGTGCAATCTTATATACAAAAAGAAATATACATATAAACCAAACATACAAACATACATAAATATATATATATATATGTATATATAAATATGCACGCACGCACATACACAAAATATATTTAAATATATATATATACATATATAAATATATTTGAATATATATATATATATATATATATATATATATATATATATATATATATATATATATATATATTGTTTAAAATAATAAGATGCGTATATTTCAAACACGAGTTTTCAATGTATGATTTAATAAAAATTCTGTATCTAAAACTCCCATTATATATATATATATATATATATATATATATATATATATATATATATATATATATATAGTTTATGCAAAACTAGGTAATCCGAATGGGTAGACCCAAGGAGGATGATATCCGGAGAGCTCAATGTAAATTCAGAGCGAATATGTTTGAATAAAAAACAGACGACTTTAAGGTTCCATGTAATAAATTATTTCACCACAGCCCTTTTAAAGGGCTCTGGATCATCAGACTTTACTTCCAAAGTTTGAAATGAAAAACTTTTAGTGTAGGTGTGTCTGTGTGTGCGTGAGTGTGCGTGTGTGTATATGTGTGTCCCAGTATAGAATTGGTGTATACGGAACAAATATTATTAACCAGAAATTACTAGTCTTAAAAGAGTGTTCAATACAGTGTACAGCAAATATAGATTCTACATTCAACATCATTACTTGAGAAGACACCAGAAGTTTTGAAACAAAATGATTATTCTTATAGTGAATTTATTACATTTATATTATAATTTTCGAATAAAATGTTATATATATAGACATATATATATATATATATATATATATATATGTGTGCGTGTGTGTGTTTATGTGTGTGTGTATATATATATATATATATATATATATAACTTATATCATTTTTTAAATTTATATAATTTATAAAATGTGTATGTATAATGCGCATCAGTATGTTATATAATTATTGAATATTGTAGCGAGTGTTAAAACAGACGAAATATATGATAATTAGGGACCCATTTTGTAACAAATTAAAGCGTAAAATCTTCTGAAATCTTCTATCTTCAAATATTTCTACGTTGAAAAGAATATTGCATTTTCACAGAATTTTTTTAAATTTTATTTTTAAGTTATGTTATTTAAATTTAGTGATTGTGTTGGTCGTGGAAAAATATGGTAACGCGTATATAAACTTAAATTTCAATCTCGAGTCTGTTCTAAAACTGCAATTTTGTTTTTCTTTCATTTTTTTTTCAGACACGGTATTATAATCAGTTTGGTAAATAATAAGAACAAATAATTTCTGGCAA
>OZ010576.1:126726364-126728864 GCA_963932145.1 Acanthosepion lycidas | reverse complement strand
GGGCCATGAAAACATTACATACAATATTTCATCACACGATCAAGACGTCAAATAATCCAACATAGAAAACATTAAAAGATCAAAGAAAGTAACAGTGAAAGATAACAATATTTTAATATTATATATATATATATATATATATATATATATATATATATATATATATATATAACGCACGCATTATACATTCATGTTCCGATGTGTAATTTTCACTACCATTTATAAATAAATATTCAGCAATTTCTTTTAAAAATATTATTACTCTGAACTTATTTGCAGGAATGAATGAAAGAATGTAAAAAAATAATTGAAAATAATCTTTTATTATAAGAAAAATATTAATTTATATTAAAATGTAAATTGTTGGTGAAGAACATATTGCGCCAAAATTATCCGAAGGTGAAATATGTTTTCTTTGACTTGATTCTTGACTTTCGCTTGAAAGGCAACCTTCCCTAATATTGTGAAAAGTTAAAAAAGTAGTTTGAAATTGGATATTAAAATTTTACACACGTACACGCAAACATTATATATATATATATATATATATATATATATATATATATATATACATAGAGAGAGAGAGAGAGAGAGAGAGAGAGAAGGGGGTTGAGAGAGGATAGATGGAGAGAATGGTTGCTTGTGATAAGAATCTGCCCACTTCTAAATCCCTGAAGAAATATTTTATTGGTCCGGTGTGTGTGTGTGTGTGTGTGTGAGTGAGAGAGAGAGAGAGAGATTCGCGTACACACACACACACACACACGTATAAACACGATGGTTTCCTCTATTTATTGAAGTATAGAAACACGCATACCCGTCTATTAATTGAAACTTATCTACATCCATGAATATATATATATATATATATATATATATATATATGTGTGTGTGTGTATATATATATATATATATATATATATATATATATATATATATATATATATATATATATGTATACATATATTTATATATACATACATATATATATATATATATATATATATATATATATATATATATATGAATTAATTTGCCTATATATTTACACTGGGGGTGCGGAAAAGTTTGTACGGTTTATTAATAAATATTCTATTTAATACCCGAATGAACTTTTTGTCCAATCCAATACATGTATTCGTGTATTCAAACATCACATGTGCATACACATATTCACTCACGGTGTATGTATTTATGTATATATGTATGAATGTAAATCTTCACTCTTCAGTGAAGCATGTTTGTATTTACAAATGAAGACAATGCAAAATTATCGTACTCCAAATGAGACACAGCGCTGTCATTTCGAGGAAACTTTATACCCCCCCTTCTCCTTCGTCATTATTATTATTATTATTATTATTATTATTATTATTATTATTATTATTATTATTATTATTATTATTATTAGTAGTAGTAGTAGTAGTAGTAGTAGTAGTAGTAGTAGTAGTAGTAGTAGTTTTATTGCTGTTGATACTGATGCTTTTATTGTATCGGTGAAATTTGGTGATTTTATTCATGACTTTTTGGATTATTTTCCTAGGCATCTAAACTCCATGGAACTCTCAATAAATGTTTTGCTGAAATTCGCAAAACATGCTAAGACCATTGTTGTACACTCTTCTTTTGTCTGATCTCGACGAATTACTTGAAAGATTGTATAGCCACAAAGTACCAACTGATGGGAAACTTTATACCTTATCTCACTTCGTAATAATAAAATCATGTGTGATTAAATCTGTCAAAATTATTATTTATTAAATTGTTGGAATATGAAGAAAAATATTTAAATTTTATCGTAAGTTATTCCTGTTCATTCCCTCAGAATGTTATTATCACATCCCTTTCAATTTTTTTTAGCGAATCACCTAAGTATTGTAGAAATGGCATGAACTTCCAACATATTAAAATTAATGAAAACAATTTTTACTTTAATAAAAGCTACATTTTGTCTTATGAAACATAAATAATTTTTGTGAGCAATCATATTAAATTAGAATTTATTTTAATATTTACTTTAATTATTGCTATTTCGTTAACTGCCACTTCGATGAGGGCAAGATGATAAAATTAAAATTTTAATTGTTTGTCTATTTGAAATATGACATTTATTTGAATATATATTCAATTTAATACAGAAAGAGTCATAAAAAGTGGTTTCAAAGTAGTCGTTGTAATGCGAAAATAACTCACGAATTATAGATGTCCATTTCAATGTTAGTAATATTGCTTAAGCATGTACATTTGAGCGTGCGCGTGCAAATTTTGAAACAATGAGAGACCTAGAAATATTCCAACAAAATTTGTAAAAAGACTTTAAAACTATTTCATACTGAATAATTTCATGAATTTAAAAAAAAATATAATTATTTTATTATCTAAGTTTTCAGTTTTTTTGCCTCCGACTTTATAACTGTGTTGCTCAGCAAAGGGTGGCGCTTGTCCAGACTGAGTGGGAGGGGAATGCATTATTCCAGTGTCTTATTTCAAACTTAGTGAA
>OZ010576.1:126693864-126713864 GCA_963932145.1 Acanthosepion lycidas | reverse complement strand
CACTATACATTCGTAAACAAATACACGCGTATGTAATCTTAATACATGCATCTGAATATATATATATATATATATATATATATATATATATATATATATATATATATATATATTCAGATGCATGTATTAAGATTACATACGCGTGTATTTGTTTACGAATGTAATCTTAATACATGCATCTGAATATATATATATATATATATATATATATATATATATATATATTCAGATGCATGTATTAAGATTACATACGCGTGTATCATATATATATATATATATATATATATATATATATATATATATATATATATATATATATATATAACAGGTATAGATGCAGGGAGACGAAGACTTCGATAGATACATAACGTCATAAATATGAAAGCGAATCCCACTTCATACATTATCTAAGGCTCAGCTATGAAATGTGCTCATCACTATACATTTTTTTACACGTTGTTTTGTAGATATCCCAACATACTTTAATTTTCATATTATAATAAGCATCTTCTATTTGTATTCATTTTGCCTATATCTGCATAAAAGAAAGTTTAACTATTTTGATAGAGCACCCACTAAATACAAACCATAGCTAATTAGTGTGTGGTAGGTCTGTTAGGGTGCGTTTGTCTTTCTTAGTATCATTAATTTTATCGACCAATGTGGTTTAAACTATTTTTTGCTACAATCAAGAAAATTTTACGACCCCTTTCTTTTCTCTAGTGTTCAAAACTCGATAATTATTCTTTGTGTATTAATTTTATTGTTTCCAATGATTTCTGTGTGCCAAACAACCACATATCACCTTTTTATTTCCCTTAATTCTTGTTAGCTAACCTCATATTTGTGGGTATTTTCTGGTGGTTGTAATATAACCGAAAAACAACATCCAAAATGCAGTATAATTTATTTTGACTCATAAGTAAATATAATTCATTTTTTTTTTACCCAATATGCCTAAATATTTAAAGTAAACTAATGACTTCACTACATTTTACCATATCTAGTTCATGGTCCTTTAGGAAGACAACGACTTAAAACACTTTTTTTTCAGTAAATGGAATTGATAAACTAAACAGAAGTTCAGTGCGGGTAATCATGGTGGAGAAGAATGAAAAACAGCTTGAAAGAATAACAGATATATCACCTCGCTCGTGTGATAGATTCGCCTTCATTAAACAATTATAATTCACACTGATTACAATTATTAGTGGTACTAGTATCAGTTCAAACAGGGTGATCCACCAGACTAATGAAGCCTGATATATACTCGTCTAGTTAAAATATTATGGTAACATTAATTACATCAATATTTTAGTCAGGCTTGTTCTAGTTATTTAACTGTTTTTTTTTTCTTTTTCAAGTCGGTTTTCTAAATCTAGGAACGTCGTTTTCTACACCCAGGGCCGTCGTTTGTCCGGTAAACGTTAAGATAAAAGAAGAAAAGAAAAGGGGAAAAGGTATATTTGCTTCCTTTGAATTTAGAATGTAACATGTCGGAAATAAAAGATAAATAAAAAGCTTCCAAAATGCAATATTATTAATCTTAATTCTTAAGTATGTTTTTCAAAAGAAAATGTGAAAATTACTTAATTATCTCTTCGCTGAAAAATATACAAAATGAAACAATTTTCAATTTATATAGGATGAGATCTTGATGGGAGAAGCACAACAAATGTACTTGCTTTGTTTTCTGGCTAACTTTTCAGTTCAGTCATATTGCTTTTCTTACGCAAATATAATTCGTGACTATTAAACATTTTAGTGTCTTAGCATCTTCCACCGTTTCATCAACGATTTTACATTTTGAGTGTGTATTATTACTCTGAATATGAGATTAGTTAAAAATATGTTATAAATGTAAGGGAGGTAAATCGGTGTTTGGCATACAAAATTCGTTTGAAACGTTAAACTTAATATTGTCCAATTATCCATGCCTGTGATCTGAATCCTTTTTAATCTACCTTTCTTCTTTCGGTACGAACGTGTTTGTTTATTTGTACTATAATGGGCGGGGCTTTAGTGTTTCATGCCTTTTTCTGGGTGTTTTATTCATGCTGGTATAATATTTCAAAAAATATATCACCAATAATAATTTTTAATATGAATTTCCTTATTTAGTGTTATATATTTTCATTAAATATCAAATTAAACATGTATTTCACACGGACACCATTATTTCTCAGGATTAATTCAAATTTCATTGGTAGAAGTAAGTGTAATGAAGAGTAGCTTCTAATGTTTGTTTATATTTTGTGCATAAAACTTTCGCATTGTTCACTTAAACTTGTGTCACATGTATTCGATTTATACGTTTATTATAATGCAATACAAAGAGTAGTCTCTTATATTAAATATTACAATAATACACGCATTGATATGCATTGGAAACGTCATTTGTAATTTTAACGTACAGAAATGTCATTACATTTTACCTCACGCAATCACGTCACATTGCTTCCTCCCGAGAATAAACAAGCACTTAGATGAGAGCAGTTTTTTAAAATATTAAAATTAAACATTTTCTATTCAGTACATAGTCACAGTTGAAGAAGTAACCATTTGTATTCCAAGCACACGTTTATTTATGTCATGTGTTTATTACGCTTTCTTTATATCCATCCCAATCATTGTAAAATGTAATTGTACGAATTATAATGTGGACATGTCGATATGTAGGCCATATTATAATCAAATAAAATATCTTAGATAAGCAATTCTACAAAACCGAGAAATATTTAAATCCATCCACCATCTGCATGTATGCAACACACACACACAAACACGCATGCATACACATAAATGGTCGATTTTCGCGTTTGTGAATACAAGAATAATTGCAAACCAGAATATGGCCAAGGATCTCAAAGAAGCGAAAACCATTAAAGATTTCAAGATTTATTATTTTATTTATAATTTTATTATTGGCTTTTTTGTTTTTGTTTTTCTAAATTATTTTGCAAAGCGTGCAAAACAGTGTGCATGTACATTTATATATATTTACTTACCTACAATAGACATCCACGGATAGAAGTTTGTGGTCTCTGCCTCGGTGCCTGTCGCTGACGGGTTTGAACAAGGGTTTAAGGTGTCTGCCCCGTTCGCTGAGCAGTGGGGTCGCATGTCATTGCAATTTCGCACACCTGTAACAGGAGTGTTCGGATAAAAAGCGGGTCGATTTGTTTGTAATCCGGGTCGTAGTTCATGATTTCTATGTTGCAACGCCTCCATTCGACATGCCTCAGTCGTCTGATAGGAGCCCATGTAATACCGAGGAGATCTGTAATTACCTGACGGACATATGTCCGGGATATTCAAGAAGTGGTCCATGTAGGCTGTATTTTCGGAACTGTGAATTTCTTCAGCGCGTGGTGCGCCATGCCGTAGAGGTAAGTACGAACTCATATCTGTGTGACTTTTTTTTTATTACTTTTTTTATTATATATTTTTATTTTTATTATTATTATTATTTTTTAATCTCCCTTCTCTAGTCCCTCTCTCTCTCTCTCTCTCTCTCTCTCTCTCGCTCTCTCTTTCTCACATTCACTCTCTCCTACTCTACCTCGGCTTTAATTCGTCCGGCCGTCGTCAACGTCTTCGTCGCTGTCCTTATTGCGACTTTTTCTCCCCGGTTGTTGTTATTAAGAGAGGTTGAAACCATCTGTGCTAGGAAAATAATCTAAGAAAGAGAAAATCGTGACCAAAGTAGCAGCAGCAGCAGCAGCATCCGCGCGCCCCTTCGATGCCTGTGAACCGTGTATGAGGCAACACATTTTCCCGGCCACCAATCAGAATCATTGTCTCTTGACCTAAGCCTAACCTTCGCCTACGTAACTCAACGCGGTTTCTCCTTCCGCGACGAAAAGCAGTTCCCTCTAGCCGCGCATGCAGACGGAGAAAAGGTTTGCCCGAATGAGGTGGGGGGATTTTTCATGTGGAAGATGAACTCTAGAAACTATTTATTATTATTTTTTAAATTATGTCTTTACGTCTATTGACACAGGTATATTTCTGATGAAAAAAAAAAAATGGGATTTTTATTTTAAAAATCTATCCCCGTGAATTTTAATGCAGATTTATATTTTATAAATTATTTGAATTTCCTTTCACATAATATAACTCATGTTTAACTTTTGGGAAATTACATACATACATACATACATACATTCACACACACACACACGCATATATATATATATATACATATATATATATATATATATATATATATATAAATATATATAGTTTAACTTATAAAATTATTTAGTTCATTTTATAACCGTATTATTTATTAAAACCCTCTTAATAATTTATTCTTTCATTAACGTTTTATATTATAAATGTAAAAGATTTTAATAATTTCTTCTACTTATCCATCTATTGCCCGTTCTCCTTCACTCGTTCTTGTTCTCCCTTATTTTTCTTCAAATTCGTTCTCTCGCATGATTTTCCCAATATATTTTTTCAAAATATTTTATTTTCAAAAGTTTTTTCTTCTTTTCCACTTGTTTTTTTTTTTAATACTCAGCACCTCCTCCTGCTACCATCACTTGGTCGCCATTAATTTTACAACCAGAATCTTTTCTTCTACTACCACTGTCACCACTTCAATGACTATTAAAACTCCTGTTACATTTACTGATACTACTACTACTGTTACTACCACTGCTACATTTATAATTGTTTCTTGGATCTTCAGAAATATTATCATAAATATTAAACAAGTAAAACGTGTTAGTTTAATTTCAAGTTTCGAGTATACCTTTCAACTCAAAAGTCTCGTCTTCTTGAAAACTACATCACATGAGAAGATTTTCGGTTTTCAATGCTTTTTCTCTAGGTAAGTGCGTCAAATTTTCATTTCGATTCTAGACGCACGTACACACGAACACACTACATAATGAATGATATTTGCTCACAACCTTAGAGATCCCAACGTCCTATTCACGCGTAATTACTCACGCATACAATAGGGAAATCACTTTCGAAAATATCCACTTCGTTAATTCCTTCTTTTTTTTATCTTTCTTTTGCGTTTCTCTCGAAATTTACTTTAAAATATTATAAAGATAATACTTCCAAGTTAGTTTTTTTTTTTTTTTTTTTTTTTTTTGCTGGGGTTCTCTCCCTTTTTTCCCCTCTTTTTTTCTAAATATTTGTTTCATTTATTTTTAATTTCGTTTCATTTTTCTTTTATGCACATGATTTTTTTTGTTCCGCTAGGTCATTAGCCAAATTTTGAATGATTTAAACTTATTTTGCTTTTCATTCATTTTTTTTTTAATTTTATCTAGTTTTATGAATCTTTTTTTCTACATTTTTTAAAATCTTTTTCTTTTTTCGACTCTTTTTATTTTTCTTTCTTTATTTTTTCAATATTCTTTAAAAAGTTTGGATTTTTTTTTGGAACCTGACTTCTTTAAAATTGTCCGTATTCTATTATTTTCCATTTATCCATTATATATATATATATAAATATATATATATATATATATATATATATATATATATAATTAAATTAATTTAATTTCTTTCTTTTTTCTTCTTCATTCTTTGTACTCTCCCTTTTCTCAAACCACCTTGAGTACAAACCTGAATTAAAGACAAGTTTACATCTGTCCGTTCTCGTCATCCTATTCGTCGTTGCCGTACTACTAGCAGTAGCAGTAGTAGTAGAAGTATAATAGGAGTAGTAATATTAGTAGCAGTAATAATAGTTAAAGGTATGGACAATATTCAATTGACAGAACGAGATTTTAATATAAGAATCACAAAAAGTTTTCAAAGAATACTATATGTAAATAACTGATTTTAAGCATTTGATACGTTTGCCAAATAAATTATCGGAAACTGAGTAATTTTGATAGATTTTTTTTCAGAACTTTCGCTAACTTTTCTAGCCAAAGATACATTCGAGCGGCGTCATTTTTCCTTTAAATAACATCCTTCCAGCAACCGTATCATAGGTAACAATAATGGCTTCCGACTTGATCATATGCTATATTTGTATTTTTCTGCTATCAAAGTTACCGTTATCAAAAGTAATCGTATTTTAAAATCAAGGAAATAAATAGTAGAACAAAAAAAGCATAAACTTTATCGCATTTAAACATTTGGCTGAGTGTATTATGGGCAAAAACAGGCTTTCCTTTGGTTCTTTATGCTACATTAAGAAAACAAACATTTCGTCTTCAGTTTAAAATTTATTTTTGAACAGTACATATGAATTCGAACGCGTATCAAATGGTTTAAATTATGAACTCGCAAGAGTTTGGCATAGAACTAAAAAGAGTACCAAAAAAAAAAAAAGAAAACAGACAAAACAAAATGTCAAGAAAATTATTTTCTCTGCGATAATTTTCACTCAGTAACACACACGCACAGCCAAACACGCACGGACGCATGCATAGATAACTATTGCGTTTTATGTGCGCATATGTGTTTGTGCGTCTATGAAAGTGTCTGGAGATATATATGCCGTTAGCATGAATACATGTATATATGCATATTTCTATAGTTGTGCATGCATAAATATCAAGTTAATTCTCATTATTAAACAATTCGTTAAAAGTCAAAAATAGATTTCTGAAGCATTATTTTATTTTTGGAAGATTAGTTGATTTACAGCTTAATTTGATATGAAAAATATTACTTATTTTAGTTTAAAATATGCGAAAAAGGCATTTTTAATACGGAGGCGTTTGTTTTCATGAGGTGTTGACAACTTTCTAGTTAGACATATATTTGAGAATTTTTTCTAAGGGGGACATAACTGTAACAAATATTTGACGAATATAACGTGAGCGCCTTTTTTATGTATTTTTTAAACTGCAAGGGAATTTTTAAAATTTAAGAAAATTTCTAAGCATTCTAATATTTTATTGGATTTTAAATACCTTGCTTTATAGTCTAACTTATTGAGACACTTATTTAGCAAAAAGATTTCGTAATTAAAAATGCAATTAACTTTATCGTACTTACCACACTCATTTTCTATTAATGTCACGTTTGAACATACGCATTTACATAAATCAACACGTATAGACATATATAAAATAAAATAAATTCAACGTTATTTTTAAATATCAGTGGTCATTGAATTGTAATGAGCTTTTTCATTTATGAATAGTAAACTTAGTTTTTGCATAATAGCAATATCGCCTAACCAATAAATTTTAATACAGAATTTAAAATTTTATAGATTTCACTAATTAAAATGTTTTAAAAAAGGAAAACAATTCTTCTTAAACTAAAGTATTTCTCAAATTTTTTTTTCTTCAGGCAATAGTACCCATAATATATTTTAAACAGGAAAGCAATTAAAAGCATTTCTAATTAAATAATTTCTGAGTATTATTGATTTTTTATTATTTTTTATTTTACAGTGGAGAGTATATTTTCTTTAGGTTGCGATCCTTTTTGGCCAAAAACTTTCATAATATAAATTCTCCAAAAATTTCTTATAACTAATATAAGCATTTGGCTCTACAGAAATTAATTTCCCAAAATATAAAAAATTAGGATAGGATAAATGAAGTTATAAATATTTTTAACAAGATTTTCTAAAAAGATATATTTAAATATAATTTTGTTTATTTGAAAGGTTCAAGAAAATCCGACATTATGTGATTTTTGCAAGAATGTTAAATCAGTCTGTTTTGCACAGACTGATTTATGGTCACCCGCTGTCACAAGAAAAACAAATTTCTAAAAAGTTCTAAAAAGTATTAAAAAAATATAATTCCACTTAATAATAATGTGAAGATTTCGTGAAGTTTTATTAAGCTTTCGAAATTTTGTATCATCTATGCTATTTTTAGCAAATCTTTATCTATCTATCTATATCTCTCTCTCTATATATATATATAGAACATACATATATATATATATATATATATATATATATATATATATATATATATATGTGTGTGTGTGTGTGTACGTGGATATTCAAATCATCAACTAGAAGCGAGGAGAAAATGTTTCATGCTAAATTAAATCGTCAGGCCTAAATATTGCATTTTGCATGAAATGGTCTCTCGCCGCTGGATGTTGACGCCAATGTAGACGTTTATATTTACATGCTCTCTATCTCTTGTATTGAGAATTTTAATCCATAAATATAAATTACCTTAAAACTATATCTTTAATATATATACAGGGCGTGATGGATAAAATGTCGTTTAAAATACGCAAAAAAAAGAACTTTGACATTTCATTTTAACAGATATTTTACCAAAATTACACAACAATCTCTTGAAATACTAAAGAGTAAATTTATTCAATAAAATCGCCATTGACTTCAACCACGGCCTCCAGATCACTTCGGAATCTCCTGCAACTCTTCGGAACGGTCTCCTTGTTTAAATTGGTGAAGGCTGGCATAATCCATCAGTTCATCATTCGTGTTACATGAAATTTTGTTGGACTCTCGCTCAACTGCGCCCCACACATAATAATCAACAGGCTTGCAATCTGGAGAATTAGGGAGACAGATGTAATGGGCGATGTGGTCGCAGAAATTGTCTGATAGCCATGACTAAGTTCTCCTGATTGTGTGACATGGTGCAGAGTCCAATTGACAGATATAGTGTCTTTTCACAAACACACTCGTGGTAGACCAGGGTAGTACATCTACCTCAAGGTACTTGACGTAATAGGCTGAGGCCATCACGCAGAAAATTAATTTCTTATCAGAACTATCAGAATGTGTTTTCCGAGCTGCCGTATCTTCGCAATCACCATTAAACTCATCCAACTCTTTCTGAGTCCTATGGACTGTCCTCATATTAACACCGAAACACTCTGAAATGTTCGTATTTGAGCTTCCGGCGCGAATACCAAATAGTAGATAATACCGTTTCCAAATTTTTGGTGGAATAAATTGTTAAATAATTGTCATGGTGCTCTTTTTCTCAAAGACGGTGTCTAACTGATTCTACTATAGTGTGCAGTCCACAACATTTAAAAAAAAAAAGAACCAAAATCTTGCGTGAAATTAAACATTATAAGTTGCGACAATTTACACATCGCACCTGTATATATACACACACACACACATATATATATATATATAAAAAAGAGAGAGAGAGATTAAAGCGTTATATTTCCTCTTGGAGTAGAAGCTTTTTATGTTAATTAAAATAATTTTGATCATAAAATATTGTTAAACGTTATATTTGATAGATATTCGTATTCAACTAAACAACCTTTTAAAAATATATTTCGGATTTAATCCATTTCATATATATATATATATATATATATATATATATATATATATTATGCTTGAATGTATATTTGAGAAATCTCAGTTCGATACATTTCACAAAATCTAAACAAAGAATAGAAATAGTCGAGAATATTATATCACAACCATGATATATTTAGGTACGTATAAGTATATATACAAAAGCCTAAAAATAAGAAATATATATATATACATACATACATATATATACATACATACATACACATATAGATGCACAAACACACATACATATATAAATATATATATATCTGAGTACATACATATATATATATATATATATATATATATATATATATATATATATATATGCACACAGGAAAAATCATCCTTGATATCTGCTAAAATAATACACAGAATATATATAGTATGTATACTTAAATACTTACGTTTTTTAGTTAAATATATACATATAGGGAATATATAACCACGTATATATATATATAATATATATATATATATATATATATATATATATATATATATCTGTGTCTATTTGTGCGTGTGCATGTATGTTCAATTCATAATAGGCATTACTTATGAAGTAAATACTTTAAATATATATGTAATTCATTTTTCATTATATCTTCTAGAGAATAATTCTATATAAATATTTCCCATTGAATGCGAAATGTATGACATCTGTTTCTGTTGATAACAAATGCTAATTCCATTGAAAGCTTAATTCATAATACTATGAAAATGCAAATTAATCTTCAAACGCAATAAATCAGATAACCAAAGAAAAGATTACTCTAAAAATAATATGGATTTGAGAACAAGCTCTTAATTTCTATAAATGTTTAGATCTCTTTATTTTCGCTATAATTATAAATGATACTCTTTATACAATGTCCCTTTAATAATGTCTTGAATATGATGCCAACTCTAATGAATTTCCTTTTCGTTTTTTTCATATTTATCGATATAATCTTATATAAGATTACATGTAATATCATTTAATTTTTTTTTATTTTACATTTATATAGTGTTTATTCTGTTTAATTCTTTTCAGATTTATATTTAAATATTATTTTTATATGTTATGCATAATATATATAAAATAATGTTTACATTATTTATTTTAGATTTATTTTATTTTATTTACATAACAAATCTCTACGTATTTGAAGAAAAGGCAATCAGTTTGTTAATATTATGTACGTAAACGAAGCTTACAAGTGAGTTTAGAAGATAGAGAAGAAATAAATAAAACAAATTCACATCGATTTCAATATATATTATAAATATTTGCTTTTAATTTATTCTCCAAAATCTATGGAATTTCAATAATAATAATAATAATAATAATATTAATAAAGTCAACAACAACAGCGACACGAGATTATTATGCCAAACACCTAAGAGTGTGAAAAGAAATAAAAACCAGACAAGAAATGAGTGAAGGAAATATTTTATGCAGAACCTGAGAGCAAGAAAGAAAATATGGAGGTCCCAACATATTGTAGATGGCTGGGCTGAGGTAATCTAAAGAGTTAAACTTGGCAGCCTACGACAAAAGCATTTCAACTAGATTAAAACAAAGATTGTCAAAACCAAGAAAAACTGATTATGTCCACTTCGTCAGAAGAGACATGAAATATCTAAACGTGAAGTCACTGAATGCAGCAAACTCTCAGCAGAAAAAAAAAAGAAAAAAAAAAGAAACAGAAAACATGATAAGATGGCAATAGTCATATACTAAGAACTAAACAAACGACTGGGAGTCGACTCTATATACAAATGAGTATAAACACAAATGAGACCGTTCTGGAAAATAGAATTATAAAATACTTTGATTTCGACACCCCTACCGTTCAAAGAAAAATACCCTATAAAAAATGTGTATAAGTAAAAGAAGATCCTGTCAGATATTTGCCGGAGCTGTGTTAGCAGGCACCAGGATAGATGTGAAATAGTTTAATAAATAAGAGAAACACCAGAATCTTTCCTGGAAGCTGAGAAATATAAGAATTATATAGGTTGAAATGTGACAAAATCGCTGGAATTAAGACAGATTATTTGGAAAAACGACGTAGGGTTTTAGATTGTATAAACTAAAGCATTGCGGGATTTGTGGTTACACTGAGAAAAAGGGTGGATATTTAAGAACTTTAAAGGATTTACTATCACTAACTCCTTAACGATTAACACTAATCTGGTATTAACATGTACAATGTAAATGCATGTAAACTACTACTACAACTACTAATAATAATAATAATAGCTACAATTTTATGGAATTTTACAATACACACTAGCAGAACAATCAAGGCTAATCACATAGACATCGTGATCAAAATCCACAAAAACAGATTATGCTTTCTTATTGACATGGCTGTCCCTGCAGACTGGATTGTATATCTGAAGACCTTAAAAAAGAACTACCAAAATACAAGGATCTTGAAGTGGAGATCTAAAAAAAATATGGCACATGAGGACATCAATAACCCTAATTGTTCTTTGCACTTTCTATTTAATTGGAAAGGGTTCCAGTAGACTTATTGAAGGCATACCTGTTATCATAAGCTTTAACGAAATACAAAAAAATGTTCTGACAAGTACAACTCACACTTTTCCAAGGGCATTATCCATGTAAAATGTGCGCGATCAGAAAGATTATTTTTTGTTTTGCTCAAAAATTCTCAGTGGAAAGTGATGCCATTTCTGACTTTAGGTCTCTGGTTGGTACCTGGCAAGCAATGAGTATACAGTAGGAATAAAAGGAAACAAAATAATGTAAGTGTTGCTTTAAAAGTGTCTGAATGGTGTTCTTGTCAGTTTCTTGGAGTTTCCTTCCTTTAAAAGTTGTATATTTTCTCATGAAGATATTTGCCACACTATCACGCCGACTTTTCTATTCCGTGGATTCTAACACTCTGCAACTTGATACAAGATGCTCAATTGTTTCCGGATATTTTTCACAGAATCTGAATTTTGGGTCAACTGTTTTTTCATTATGTGTGCTTGGTAATTTATATTTAGCAAGCGTTTGTTCTATGCAGCAAGAATAAAACCTCCGGTTTCAGCTTTTAATCCTGCACTATGTAGTGATTCATGGGTATGAGGTTTGTTTACATCATCTTGTTTATTACGGGCAGAATATTGACATTGAAGATGCTTATCTTTCTGGAAGAAAGGGTGAAATATAGATAACCGTTTTGATCTTGTCTGAGAAATATGGAACAAGAAAGTAACTGCTGTGTCCAACGTTATCGAAAAACTAGAAACAGTTTCGAGGAATTTAAGAACAATTCTAAAGAATCTTGAAATTAAAGGAAAAATTGAATATATTCTGGTTTTATAGAAAACTGTGAGAATAGCAAGATTGATGCGGTATTAAAGAGACATTCTGTCACTTGATCACCTTTTTAAATCACCTGAACACTCAATGAATAATAATAATAAAAATAATAATTTATAAAAACTTGTGATAGCAATGACAATTAAAAAGCCTGCTTCATTAGATTTTAACCGAAATCAGGTGTTAATGCTTATTGTGGCAGCTCAATTATATTAAAAATTAATCTCCTTTAATCAATAACTACTGGAATATCTATTGCTTTACGTATCCTGCATCTTCGCCAAAATTCGTATTCCTGACAGTTTACATAATCTCTATCTATAAAAGGGAAGATGTGTGTGTGTGTGTGTGTGTGTGTGTAACGAATGCATGGCCGCAATTTTCGAATGATTTGCACCAAAATTTCATGCACATGCTCCAAGTTAGCGGGAAGGTCAAGACCGACTTTGCATTTCCCATCGATAGTGGAAATAATCGATTTTTTCATGCTTCTGCGGCAGTTTTCATGTAGTTTGCTGCCATTTTCTACTGGCCAGGGTGAGAGCCTATAGCTGGCTGCCACGAGTAGGCAGGAAGATTCTATTGGCCAGCGTGAGAGCCAACAACTGACTGACACGAATTTTAACTAACATGCTAGCATGCAAAAAAAAATCGATAGCTGCATTCGTCACAAGTGGGAAAAATTTAAATCTGCGTAGCACTTTACTCCAATTGGCTCATTCGCTTGCTTAAACTCAACGTTGATTCTAATTCCGCAGAACTGGGTTGGGTGTGAAAAAGTATTTGTTGTTAATATTCTTTATTCATTTTGTTTTTCCAGTTAAGAGTCCTTTTTTTTTTTAAAGCTGATCGTTTTGTTTTCATTTTGTTTAGTTCTTTTTTCGTAACAGATTTAATGTTTAGTATAGAGCTTAGAAGAAATTCGCAGTGTATCAACATCAGCACTGCAAAGGTCACTCCTTTAAAGGCAAGGAAGGGCAAAATTATTTTAAGTCAAGTGATAGCGATTTCTGTATGAGTCAGTCGTACAATTTTTGAATCAAGCACGGGCAACGCCGGGCCATGGTGCTATTAAGTAAATAAAATAACACTATATAAACACGTTGGAAACGTGACAGTGGCCGAAAAAAGATGCATTTCTTTTTTAACCATTTCACGTCAAGCAAGGTAGTAAAGCCACTAAGACGTAAGGGGTGACTGGGGTGAAAGAATATGAGAAAAAGAAAATATTATTGAAGAGAAAGAACAATAAAAGGAAAGAGGGATTACGAAAACAGAAAATAACGGCTGATATTGTATTTAAATTGATGAGGTTCAAAGTTGACTGCAAAGAAAAAAATCGGAAGAGAGAAGTGCGACACAAGAAACTGTTAGCATAGAACTTCCGGTTACATCTAGTTATTTCAACTGTAAAATGATGTGAGATTTTCACTAATATAGTAAAGTACTTATATTCATAGAGTCAAAGAACCAAAGTAGAACGTTCATCAGAACAATTACGATGAAAGTATTTATAGAAAATGCACACGGAAGCTACCTCAGAACAGTTACTATTATGGCTGTTGGAAAGTGTCTGCAACCGAGATACCAGGTCATGATCAACAAAATTGCAGATTTGTCTTTGTATTCTATCAAGAATCTCTAAATAAATAGCAGAAACCCCGCAACAGATGTGACAGCAATATTCAATGCATATGCGAATGGTAGAGTTACGTGTAAGATAGTCTGGCAAGATTTTCTAGCACGATGCAGTGAACTAAATTTACAGGCCGCAAGACCCAACAATTGATTCAATGTAATCTTTTCACTACATGTCAACGACAAATGTAAGCCGGGGAAGAGGCAATGAGTGACACAATTGTAGGTTAGCTTCAGCCGTGCTGATGGAAGCCAAAAAAAGTAGTTAATTAATGCATACAACAGAAAATAATGAAGGAAATGCATGTCTATTTGTTCAGCAATAAACGGAATAGCTGAAAAATAAGTTTGAATGATAAAGCAGCCAAGGTGACCTGGGTGTCACAACTCTGTGTGTGTATATATATATATATATATATATATATATATATATATATATATATATATATATATGTATGTGTGTGTATGTAAACTAAGAGATATACATAGATAGAAACAGGCTGAAATAGATAGATAGATAGATAGCGGGCTACACAATCGTAAGAAAATAGTTTCAATGAAATATACAGGAAATTAGTTCAATCTGCCAACCTTCAAACTGAGTAGAAAAAAAAGGTCTAATTTGAATACATAAAGACGTACGGCTAATCGATCGTATATATATATATATATATATATATATATATATATATATATATATATATATATTAGTTCGATCTACCAACCTACAAAACTGATTAAAATAAGAAAGGGTTAATTTAAATATATAAACTCGAACGGCTAATCGTAATAGCTCTCGATTGGAATCCAATTATATCACAAAAGAAGGAAAAGATGAATAGGAATTGATTCATTACTATCTCGGATAAGAGAAATATCTCGCATTGGAACAGATACAAATTTTTCTCAAACGGCAAGATGAAGTCATTGCTAGGGTTAGAATTCAAGTCAAATTCTTTAAACTGTTTGCTTATTCAAACCGGTTCGTGTATTCCGTCCTTCCATTCTCTTTTTTGTTCCGAAAATAAATTCAGTTTGAATTATTTTTCAACCTATACATTTTCTCCAACTTCAAGTTCTATTACATCATGACAATATCTGAGATAGATAGAATGACAGATAGACTGAAACAGACTGAGCTATATATATATATATATATATATATATATATATATATATATAGATAGATAAGAGGATGGAAAATATAACCATTAAGTTATAGTTATGGTATTAATAAGAATTTTTAATTACCATTTATAAACACTAATGCCCTATAAATGATAAGGAATGTATTTGAAATTTTGTATCTTTAAAATAATTACAAAATAAAAAAAGTAATACTGAAGATAGGAAAATATATTTTAATACAATTTTAAAAAATAACAAATAAACATATTGAAACTAAACTGATAAATGTTTAAAATCATCACAACTAAGTTACTAATGGGCGTTCTCCTTGATGTGCCGTGCGCCCCCAGGACGTAGGCGCAATCATGGCTCTCCACAATGTCCTGTACTTTGTAGCTCTAAATAAATTCTTTTTTATTTCTCCTAAATCCGGTTACACCATCCCTTTACCCAAGCACGTCAAGTATATCATGCGTTCTTTTCCTCTGTTTCTGCTGCCCTCTATTTGTCCTATATCAGAATTTCCAAGACTTCATTATCCACCTAAGAAATTTCAACTGTCTCTTCCTGCTGTTAATTATAAGTATCATTTTGAGTTTCCATTTTCTCTAAAATGTCGTTGTTACTCACATGATCGGTTCATGATATCCTCAGCATTCTTCTGGACTGACATTTAAAATGCCTTCCACAATTATTATTAGTAGTAGCAGCAATAATAATAATAATAATGCCTTAAAGAAATACAAAAAATGTACTCACTACAACAGCATACACATTACGAAGAATAAATGAGTCTATATAAAATGTGGATGATCTTTTTGTTTTATTTTGTTTTTACAAAAAATGGAATATGATCAGTGGAAAATGTCATGAAGCCATTTCTGACCTTAGATCTCTGGTTGGAACCCGGAAGGAAATGTGTATACAACAAAAATCAATGAAATAATAATAATAATAATAATAATCAGGCCAATCGGCTTCTGATCTTCTGCGAAATGATATTAAATAATTAAATAATTAAAAGCTCATAACGCGTCCCCTTGATTTAAAGAGCACACAATTTAAGCGACAGACATCTACTGCTACTACTACAACAACTACTACTACTAGTAATAATAATTATAATATAAGAAAATAAATGAAAATCTAAACAAATATCTTAAGTTCGGAAGAGAAATGGAGGGAAAATGATTGGATCATGAGAGAAACGTTCGGGCTCCGCACCTGATGTAGTTCTTGAAATGATCCTAACTAAATCTGCCTAATATTTTGCAAAAAGATAGACAAAATCTGAAGTAGAATCAAAAATACCAAAAAAAAAAAAAAACAAAAAAACGGAGAAAACACACACACACATACACAACTGGTAAAATACTGAGGACATTTGTTTTTTTTTATTTTATCTCCTCTAAAAGTTGTCAGTAAATTTCTCTTCTCTATGCTGTTTCCCTACAGGACATGTTCAATCATGGCTTTCCACAACGTCCTATTGCGTGCAACTCTTAGTAATGTTTGTCTCTTTATCATTCCTCCCACTCTCTATAGAGCCATCCATGCAGAAAATATCGCCAGTCAATGGTCAGCTTCATTCCTCTGTCCTTCGTGACTTCAATATATCAATTGAATGTCAAATTTCCAAAACCCTGTTTTCTCACTATGTCTTGTAGATATTATAGCTTTCTGATTCTAAATATAAGAGTCGTTTTCCCTTTCAATGTCGATAAAACATCCTCGTTTTTCACATGTTCTGTTCATGGAATTCTAAGTATCCTTCTGTAGAAAATTTTTCTTGCGTTAGCTCTCTTCTTCATTGGAAAAGATTGTCCACCATCCGCTGTCCACTAAGATAGGTAAATAGATAGATAGATAGCGGGCTACACAATCGTAAGAAAATAGCTTCAATGAAATATTCATTAGTTCATTAGTTAGTTCAATCTGCCAACCTACAAACTGATTAAAAAAAGAAAGGGTTAATTTAAATATATAAAATTGAACGGCTAATCATATATATATATATATATATATATATATATATATATACCCAAGTATATGATTGGTGTATATGGAATGAATTCCAATAACCAACAATTACTATTCTTAAAAGAGTGCTCAATACAAAGTAGAGCAGATATAATTATTTATTTAAAAAAAAAAAACATTTATTTTACATTCAACGTCATCACTTGATAAGACACCGAGGGTGTTGAAACAAAATGGCTATTTTTGTAGTGATTTTATAACATATTTATGTTATAATTTTTTTTTTTTTTTTTTAAATAAATAATTATATATATATATATAAAGAGACAATTCAACATATGATACCATATATATAATGCCTTCCGGTTGGGGTTCCTATAGCAAGCTATTTACCCATAGCTGTGCAAAGAGAAGGATTCATACCTTTCTCGATGGTAATGGCACGTAAGTGAATGGAATCCACTGGGATTCGAACTAGTCTCTCCGATTCTTCAATCCGAGCCGCTATCCTATCCAACGTGCCTCCTCGCAGGATTGATATTGCATAACAGTTCAACACTATTTTCTTCGTTTCTAATGGAATTTTCCTGTTTCATAGTACTTTGCTTGTTTTCATAGTCATCATTTGCTATTCCATTGCATGTTCGGATTTTGGTGTCCCATTGCTTTTGAGGCACGTCCTAGATATTTAAACTTCTGTATTGCTTGTTTTTGACATCTCATATTTGTAGTCAACATCTTGTTTTTTGTTGTTGTTTTTTTTTTCGCTGACAACCATATATTCTCATTTCTTGCCATTGATATGAAAATTCCATGCGGGCTAACATAAGGACTGTAATAAATCTGTAAGAGACATGTTGTCACACAATCTCTACGAATATCCTACAGAATTCCTATATAGAAGTGCAAAGGCATAAAAGCTAAAAGAAATTGAAAAGTTAAGCTAGACTCTGCAAAAGTACCGAAATATCCAATGAATATGTACGCTACTTTTTCTAAGGTATTTCAACCCAAGGAAGGCTAGCACGCAAGGGGTTACAGAAAGTGGGAATAAGATTATGGCGGCGTGATAGAGGAAAGGGTGAAGAGAAGGACGAGGAATAGATCAAAGCATCTGGAAATATCGATTGACATGGCATTTGAATAGTTGGAGATTATAGCTATCAGGAAAGCAAGTAAGAGGAAGGAAGTTCCAAATGTGAGACATGACGCTATGGGAGTAGAAGAGACGGCTACATTTAACCGTTTCAACAGTGAAAAGAGTGGAACTGAGATGCCGAATTAGTGGCACGTTTAAATGCATGCAGTTTGGGAACTAGCGAAAGTAGTTCGTCGGAGCAGTTACCGGGAAAATATTTGTAGAAAAGACAGAGGGGATCGATGGCACGACTGTGAGAGAGCGACTGTAAATGAGATGCCAGATCAGAGCCAATCTAATTGCTTATCCCACTCTGGATTTTGTCGAGGACCTTAACACGAATAGTGGGGGGCTCCAGACCATATATGGCAGCAGTATTCTATACAATGGCGAATGGTTGATTTATAGATTTGAAGTATGAGCTCGGGCGAGAAAAACTTTCCGGCGCGACACAGAGAACCCATTTTTTTTTGCGGTAGATGAAGCTATTGATTCAATGTATTTGTTCCATCTCAGGTCAGCGGACAGTGTGAGACCAAGCTGGGAAAGAGGCAGGTAGGTTTCTCTGTGTTGGGTAAAAGTGAGCAGATTTGTTTTGAGGCATTAACGATAACCTGCCATTTCTTGCCCCAGTTAACAACAGATTGGAAATCTTTTCTCTCATGTTTACTGTTGTCAGCATTCTTTGAAATTACTAAGGCGCTTTGCCAAAAAAGATGGGAATTGAAAACCGAGAAAATGAAAGCGCTTTAAATAAAAAAGAAATACTCTGGATACTTGTCACTCAATCTTCAGTGATAACCCAGAAGGCAACCACGGTTTGAACAAAGACATACCAATATATCATTTCGGCGCGGTGGAGTAATGGATAACGGCTCGGATTGAGGAATCGGAGAGGGGAGTTCGAATTCCAGTCGAACCCATTACATTGACTTACGTGCTAATACTCTTGGGAAAGGTATGAATCCTCTTCTTCTCCCCATAGCTATGGGTAAATACCAGGACTGACCAGGTTCTATAGCCTTGGATCGCAACTGGTCTACCGCAGAAAGAAATGACAACCTACTGCGGGAAAAATATCTGCCTCGTCAGTCATGTATCGAAAGATACGTGAACGCCTAAGCGTGTATCACGCATGGCACATAACTGATTGAACTTTCGTGAAATCGAAATTATACGAAAGACAACATCAAGAAAATCAAGGACAATATTAAGAAGGGAAAAGATTTAGGAAGACTTGCCCTCACATAATCTTCACTGAATGCCAGCAGTTATAAATGATATGAAAAATCGACGAGTACAAATAATAATAATAAGAAGAAAGCGATCGTTAAGATAAGCGTCCTATAGAAAATGCGGTAGATACGAGATATTTAGTGCTACCACCTGTTTTTCCTTCCATGTAAGATGTATAATTGTAAAGCATTTATTACTCGTGAATAAATGTATTTAAATTTCGTATCAAGATTTTAATACCGATAAGTGTAACAGCTAAACCATAAAGTAGATATTCAGTGTAGACGAAATTAAACACATTAAAGACA
>OZ010576.1:126628864-126691364 GCA_963932145.1 Acanthosepion lycidas | reverse complement strand
TGAGTTTGGTTTGAGAAGGAAATCAGTTCCTCAATGGACTTGTGAAATCTTAAATAATTGTGGTTCTCTGTAATTTAGATTTTCAGGTTTGTTCTTATTGTTGATGAAAAGGATAGCTATTTTAAATTTTCTGTTGTAGGTAATTAATTTAATTCTCTTGATCTGGTCGAAGGGGTTACGCGTTCCTTCATGATATTTATGATAGAAAATTCGTCTTGCTTATCGTTATGGTATATCTGGCTTTAATAGAAAATATTAATGTTAGGCTTTTTATCTGTATGTTCACTATTGTTGTTAGTTTTTTCAGAAAGTCTAGTCTGGAGGTCGACGAGGTAGCATATATATATATATATATATATATATATATATATATATATGAGAGAGAGATACGCGTGTGTGTGTTTCACCATGAAATTGAGAAAACTTAAAAAATAAAGATAACATATGCAATAGAAAATTCCAGATTTTGCCAAAAATATCCACATATTCAATATTTAGTAAAACCGCCCATTAGCCTTGTGGATGTCATTGATATGTCTATTCCATGGAGTCGATGGTTCTTGTTGGTGCTGAAAATATTTTGACAATCCACGAAATTTTGGTATAGAGCGATCTCTGGTTTGACTTGACGACAAAGACAGTAATTAGAAAATTCTGATAAGGAAATTTGTAAGACGACATGTTGTGCGTGACACAATCTTGAAAATTGTCGGGTAACCAGTGCTGTGAGATTTTTTTTTTTTTTTTTTTTTGAGGTTTTTTGAGGACACAGTTTATCTGAAGAATATACGGACACCCCTTCTTTGCCAAGATTGACCAAGCTGTCTAGTCATTCAATGAAAACTTGTGCATTGTACTTGAAGAATTGCAGGAAGAAATCAGGTGTTATTATATGGCTCTGCTTGTTCAAATACATCGGTACGATCAGAGACGTTTTCAATTTCGTAAAAATCACTGTAGGTTTCACCGTAGGGCCCGGTCTAATCCATTTGTCTTTCTTTCTATTCACTTGATCACTTTCGATAAATTCACTTTCTCCCCCAAAAGCCCTTGATGGCATGAACAATTCTGCTTTTTTATTTCTTATGTCAGACTGGAGGTAGCATATTAATATTCCCGATGCATCTAAAAAAAACGAGGATGATAAATTTGCGCCATGACACGTCACCTTATGTTAGAACGCTTTAAATAATTTATGACCTGTTAAACAAGTGTTCTCAATGACCTGTCCACCTTCTCTCTCTCTCTCTCTACACACATACACACACATATATATATGATACAAATATAGTTTAAAGCATCATATATATATATATATATATATATATATATATATATATATATATATATATATATATGGCGAAAGCCTGTTTAAATATAAAATTGGACACTGAGATCAATACTGAATGGCGACAGACTCTTTCAGGCTTTTAAGCAATTTTCAAGCCATCGTTAGTTCTGAAAGTAAAAAAAAAAAAGGTATGTTAAAATTTGCGATGGCCAGAAGAATGCTTTCAAGCATGTAAATGAATGTCGACACTCGGTTTTGACCTCAGTCTCCATTGTGTATCCGTGCATATATATATATATATATATATATATATATATATATATATATATATATATATATATAGTAATCCGTTGGTTGGTATAATCCAGGCGAGTCCTATTAGCACAACATAGAATTTGAAATGTGTTAAAAATGAATCACAAAAGACCGCTTGAGGTTCATTGAGAAATTTTTCTCCAAATAAACAATACATTACAAACTCATACCATAAACAGTTTGAAAACTCCTGCGAATTTTAAAATAAAAATTCGTTGGTTAAAATGATCATTTACTAAATGTATCTTTATTCTAATTGTAAAGAAAATTATATATATATATATATATATATATATATATATATATTAGGTTGGTGCAAAAATAATTTCGTTTTCTAATATATGTTACTATGTGAGAAAACGAAATTATTTTTGCACCAACCTAATATATATATATGTAAAATTAAAAATCTGTCACTTAGCTGACTGATGTTACCTTCAATATCCAGACTCCAGAGATTTCTAGGCAGACCTGTCTTTCTATTCTTCAGGCGGTATCAGCAATAGAGTGTTAGGTGGGTAAATTGTTGCTATCTTATATTTTTAATTTCGCGCATGCGCCTTGTTTGTTTTAGATTTTGTTGACTACGCAGTATAAAAGGCTCAGTCTGTGAGAAAAAAAACAAACACTATAACGTCAGAAATTTGGAAACAGTATATTGTACTGCTTGGCATTCGCACCGTAAGCGCCAATACAAACATTATGAGTGTTTGGGTGTCAATCTGAGGATTCGGAAAGAGTTGGATGGGTCTAATGGAGATTGCGATGGTACGGCAGCTCGAAAAATATACTCTGATTGTTCTGATGAGTAAGTAACTCCTGGATTTCTTTGTAAAGATCTCAGTTTCAACGAAGAGGCCTACATCAAATGCTTTGAGAAGGTAAATCTACCCTGGGCTACACTGAGTGTGGCTTCTGGAAGACTATGTCTGGCAACAGGACTCTGCACCATGTCACATAAGCAGGAGAACACACTCATGACTGTCAAACAAAATCTGCGACCACATCACCGCTTACATCTGGTCACCTGACTCCCGAGAAGAAGGAATCGAACCTGTATCCTATATGGAACGGTCATATAGCCTGACGTGCTTTATCAATTGAGCCACAGTTAGCAAAATCGATTTCACTGTTTTTAATGATGGAGAATTATAGTTTAAAAACCGTAAAATCAACCTTGCTAACCGAAACGCTCTTTTGTGGCTCAATTGGTAAAAGCAGGTCAGGCTATATGACAGTTCCGTATAGGATACAGGTTCGAATCCTCTCGGAGGACGCATATTTTCTACGATAATTTCTCGGACATCCAGGCCGGTATATGTTGTTAATAGTGTTTATTATAAACAGAGCATTTACTTAAATATTTGTATCTATATAATGAACGTATAAGCCTAAAAAACGTCTTTATATATATATATATATATATATATATATATATATATATATATATATATATATATATATATATATATATATATATATATATAAATTAAAATATCAGGCCCAATAAAAGTTAAAGCGAAATTACCAATAATGAGCCAAAATAAGAAGTGGCTGACTTGAAAAATCAAATCTTCAACACAGAAACTGAACTGCACTGGAGCAAGTAAATCTGAGATATATGCGTTAATGTAGTTACTATATATTTGTAGACTTACGGTAATTCATTGGGCTTTTCTTATTTTCTTCGTTTCTAAACTATTATAGATTCTACGACTGAAAACTGTTGTTTTATTCTTATATTATTAAATCTCAAATGAAATGATTCCATGGACGCCTAGATCCTCGGAGTACTAAGGTGGGTTCTTCCTTGTATTTCTCGGAGCAATAGAATTACTTAGATTTGCCTATCAATTTTTTAACACATGATTGGTTGTTTTGAGTTAAAAGCTAACTACTAATGTTACAAAGCCAAAATACTACGTAGAAACATTTAGAGGGGGATTTCTCATCCTACAGACGACGGCATATTTGAAAAGAGTTATTGATGAAGTATTGAGGAAATTTACTGTTATTAAATATTAGATATAACCCAGCAGACGCTCCTCTTACCCATAGTAGACGAATGAATAATAATAATAATAACAACAACAATAATAATAATAATAATAATAATAATAATAAATGCACTGATGCTACATCTGTCATGACTCTCATAGATTCTGACGGTACGTGTTAACATAGACATGTTTTTTCTTGTTGAATTAAGATGGGTAACTGTAAATATATCGTTTATTATCAAGGATATGCTGGTCAGTCGTCTGACCATTATCAGTTGTGTATCCCCCCCACCGGGGATGACACACTGTGCCTCTATTTTCATGTGCCGGAAAAGGAGCTGGAGCCGAGTTATATGTTTTGTGTTTTCTTTTTTCAACGACGAGGAAGCGAAATGGAATTTAGATGTACATATGTTGGTCCACCAACGATCAGAGATCGGGTTACCTAACTTGAAGTTATATCTCAATGGGTATGGAATTAACATTATTTGGGACTTTACCATTCATCATGACAGAGCTAAAAGACCAGACATAATGACACATAACTAAAAGAGATATGCATGTCTCTGCTTATCTAAAGACTGCTTTGTTTTTTAACGGATTATCAACCCTTTGCATGTTATTTAAAGCGAGAAAATATTTTTAGTGGTATGTGAAACAATATGTGAAAATTTCTCTGTTGATATGTCCTGCATCACGTTTTTCTTAGGGCAAAGTTTATCTGTCGCATATATGGACATTCACCTTGTTTTAAAATTTTAACCAACCTGTCTCGTCATTCAACGTGGGGATTGCTCTTGAAGCAATGAAGAAATCATGTCATTATTTTATGAGGTGAGAATAGGTGGATTTAAGGGAAGTAAATATAACAAACCCGACTGTAATTGGAACTCGAGTCACTGATTTCCTGAGCTATTATTCATTACACCACCCGCACATCGATGCTTACAATACCTGCTATTCATAACTGGTAACTCATCTAGGTACTGACTAAACTCCAGTGGTGTTTCAACGTGATATGGCTCTATGCCCTCATATAAAGAAGGAATGAAAAGGAAATATCCACAATGTATATGTTAAGATAGTGTCTCAAAATATAATGAAACAGAATTGAAGATTTAAACAATAACTAATTCATTAAAAACAGGAAAACTAGGAAAGATTAGTGATGAAAACATTAAGAAAATTCTCTGAAAGTTGATAGACAAAAAATAGTGCATATCAGTATAATTTGATTTGGCTTATAAGAAAAAATAATTTATCTCAGATCTCAAGTAAAAAATGGTAATGGATTGTATCGAAGAGCAAATCAGGAAAACGGGAAAGGAGTATTTGCTGTTAAATATTCGATGTAATCCACCAGATTCTACTGTTATGTAAACTCCCTGAATGAATACTACTACTACTACTAATAATAATAATAATAATGGATATTGAGAACAAGAACCTGGAGATCGAGAACAAGGACCTAGAGATCGTGATTAACAGGATGTGGGGAATGAAGACTGAGACTGTACCAATTGTAATCGGAGCTCTGAGTCTCCGAGAAAAGCAACGGACAATTTTATTAGCAGTGTCCCAGGTAACATCAAAATGCAAGTTGCCCAAAAGGTCGCCCTACTAGGAACATCCCGTATACTAAGAAAAGTGCTATCAATTAAATGACAATTCTCCTATAGGGCCCAAGGACCATAGTTTGAACCCGAGTTTACAGGATAAATAGCAGGAAACATAACAAAAAATAATAATAATAATATTTATTATTATTATTATTATCATTATTATTTTTTTTATTTGATTTCTGGCGATTACACATTTCTTTCCGGGTCCCGCCCAGGGACCTAAGGTTAGAAATAGCATCATGACATTTTCCACTGACAAAAAAAATATTACATAGATAAAGCCCTTCGTAAAGTATGGGCTGTACTTGTCAGAACAATTTTTTGTATCTCCTTGAGGCATGGACTTCCAGAAATCCCTTCAATTAGTCTACTGCAATCTTTTCCAACCAGTTCTAGGGCTCCAACTACAACAGGGATTGTTGATGTTCCCATATGCCACATTTTCGAGATTTGTATGTCAAGGTCCTTGTATTTTGACAGTTTTTTGAATATCTTCAAAGATACATTGCAGTCAGCAGGGACTGTCATATCAATAAGGAGGCACTTTTTTGTTTGTGGTCTTTAATAACAATTTTTTATTATTATTATTATTATTATTATTATTATTATTATTATTATTATTATTTCCTCAAATAATGTTCAGTGGAAAATGTCATTGTGCCATCTCTACACTTAGGACAATATTTGGGACCCGGAAAGAAATGAATATACACAGAAAACAAAGGAAATAAAATAATAAATATAGTCATGTCTCATAGGCAGGATGAGCTCTTCAGTTTTCGTTGACATTGCTCCTAGAGGTGCTATCGCTAACGAAATTACCCTTTTTCCCATTAAATGTAAAACGCAAAAAAGGAAGAAACTCTTAATGTTTACAAACAAAAACTCACACTAAATCGGTCATCGCCTGGGACAACAAGGGCCACCCCCTCCCGCCTCGCAGAGCAGCAAGTCTGGGGTAAAAAAATTGTCACTGGGGGAAATGCTTCTACCACCGATGAGACGCCTGGTCACCAAAGTCGGATTAACTCCAACCTTGCAACTGGTGATTCAATGCCAAATCAACTCAACATAAGAAATCGAACGAAATGGAATCGCCAATATTATAAATGACACATTTTGACCTACGAGCTTGAAAATCTTTTTAAAAAATCATGACGGATTACACATGTCAAATATAAAGAAATATGGTGGGGAAATATTCTTGCTAATGTCCGCAGGGACATCATGTGAAACAACAAAAAACTCAAAAAAAACCCGTCAAATGCAGAAATAGGTCACGCTAAACTAAATATAAGTAAAAGTACAAAAGGTATAACTTAAACGAGGCAAGAGTGGAAATATATAACTTTGCAGAGGATGAGATCCAAACTAAAATAAATTATATACGAAATAATGAAAGAAATTAAGCTGAAGAATATAGCTGCGATATAAACAATTTCAATATTTCAGAATCTGTCATTGATGAAAGTGAATAATACAAAATTAGATCAGAGTTCCTTAAAAACAATTGAGTTGTAATCACTGAAGCGAAAAACCACAGAATTCAAATAATTAAAATAAATCACATAAAAAAAGTCAGAAAGACACCAGCTTTCAAAAAACCACATATTGAGGTCGAGCAAACATAATGTGCTCACACACATACACATTCATATATATATATATATATATATATATATATATATATATATATATATATATATATATATATTATTATTGTTATTATTATTATTATTATATTTTGGTCTACTTTGTATTGAGCTCTTTTTAAAAAAGTAAATGCTACGAACTGTGGATATTTATTCCATTTGTTCTTTCTCCTTTATATATATATATATATATATATATATATATATATATATATATATATATATATATATATATATATATATTGTTGTGGTAGGATCCACCTAATTTGCATAGTGGAGTACCGACCATATAAATATGGTTGGTACCGGGAAGAGAGGGAAGGAATCGATGAGATCCAACCAGAGACTCTGCCCGACTGCGACTCAGGCAACACATTCTCCAGGAACGGTCTTCCCAGGAATATACAAAAGACTATATGTAAATATTGTGTACACTTTCTTATTTCAATACATTTTGTTCTAAGTACATTTTGTGTTGCATTATTATTCCATGCATTAGTCAAGTTTCAACATATATATACACGTTTCGTGCAATGTGTACTTTTTCAAGGCAAAAAACGAAAGAAGTCCACATTGGACGATAGGTTTCGTCTAAAACTACAGTTTTTGTACTGTCTTTTTCCTCTATACATATCATATTTTTCTACAAGTTAATTCTCTCTCTCTCTCTCTCACACACACACACTCACACACACTCATGTGTGTGTGTGTGTGTGTGTGTGTGTGTGTGTGTGTGTGAGTATATTTTGGCAACTTGCTTTCACTGTTTCCTTAAATAATTTAGACATGTTTTCTCTATTTTCCATTGGATCATTTCATATTCACTGAGAAGCTTTTTGGTGTCGTCATCGAAGGACGAGAGAAAATCTCATAATTCTGAATTACAAACATTGTTAACGGACAGACCAAGTGAACACATTACAGAAATAAATAACATCATATATGCAACAGCTTTCGCAGCTCCTGAAAAAAATTATTGTCAAAACAAATTAATGATCAAATAGCAGACAAAACGAACTTTGCTTCGAAGGTAAAGTTAAAGCGAAAATATAACGAAGCACGATGTGAATTGTTGATTCTAGATTTCATGACATTAAAATGTTTCTACACGAAAACTCGGGAGGTTCAAGCAAAAATATATAATTAAAGTCGTAATTTTTTTCAAATACTCAAACATAAACATCAATTAAAACATAGAGAAAAAGACCATATGAAATAAGTTATTTCAAAGACGATAATGTGTTGAAAGATCTTTTATTATTGTAAAATGATTCAGAGATGACATCGGTATGGATTTCGGATTCGTTAAATGTGCAAAAGGAAAATTCAAGAAATGTTGAATTACTAAATCACACTCAATAGATCTAGGTTTTGGTAAATAGTCTTCTTAACGTGTGGTCCCATATGGGCCAAGGGCAAACATTTCTCATGTGGAAGATGCTGCAGCAGAATTAGAAATGTCGTTAGAAACAGGGCCAAGAAACCTCTCTCATTATAAAATATTGAACTGAACGAAATCAGAAATAAGTTAGTGTGAAAAACGAATATTACTCTTTGATAATAGTACGAAGACCGATTAAATTCGGTGTTTAATTATCAACTACTCACCACGCTGGGAGAATATATTACATACCTATGCATTTAAATTTGGACAAAAGACAAAAAAATGCTCAGACTCAGTGGCCATTTTTACGTTGGTATTGGTATCCAGAAATCCGCATGAGAACAATGATGGCGATGCTACCGTAAGATTGGTATCCTCGGGACTAGGATTCCTTCAGAAATCATTTAGTGAATTGACCGAAAAATGAAACGCTGCTGAGAATTGAATCGACATTATATCTGGATGCTCGATTGAAGCCTGTGTTATTTACTCGTCTCCTCCCAATGTCGGTTTTAACGTGGGGGTTGAACTTCAGCCAATTCAACATTTTCAGATTCCGCTGGCACACTCGCGTCGATATTCCACTTACCGTGAACTTCCCAATATCGGAGAGACGGTGCAGTGGTGAAAAACAGATATTACATTTTGATCCCTACACGGACGCTGATTTATGATAAACTCTACGTTGTTGTAAATAAGGACGAGACAATCTTTCAGATAATAAATTTGGTGCTCCAGCAGGGCACAAATGAAAAACTGAAAGGATACAGGAATATTAAGATCAAAATTCTTGGTTTTCTTGGAACTTTCTCGGAATTGCTTGTAAATAACTTTGAAACAAATGACAATCCGTGTATGAATCAAGACAATACAGCCAATAACAATAATATAAATATTTTAGAAAACTGTTTGTGGAATAATTATTGGGATTTTCTCTTATTTAATTTCCATTACAGAAGCACGGTGGATAGCGGCCCGGCTTGAGGAATCAGAGAGCCAAGTTCGAATGCCAGTCAAGTTTATTACATTCGCTTACGTGCTAATAACGTTGGAAAAGTATGAATTCATCTCTTCATACCCCAGGTAATGGTATATAAAATGACAGACTGAATCTTATAGCCTTGAGTGGCAAGCGGTCTAGGAGAAGGACAAATCTGAATTCAAAATCAACCTGTAGAGAGTTGGGTTCCTTCTGGTTATCTTGTCTAGGAAACGTCACTTCTACTGTCGATGCAGTACATTCAGTGTCCCTACGACCCTAGAGGGTCATGGTTCACGTGATCATGAATCTCCAGTAAAATCGTTATTATTTGGGAATGGCGTACACAATAATTTGTCATGTAACTGATAGTTCTATCCATAATCGCAAAAAAACGGGAATGTTTTAAATTTTCTAATGGTTAATATTAAAACACACCGTACACAAATAAAAGGTAGTCTGCTTAAGCACAAATACGACAATAAAATATATAGTTAAATTTAAACAACGTGAAGTCTACAATAGTACTTGTAGTTCATTGGCTAACAGTCGGACTCTGTACATATTTAGTTGAATATAAAGGTTATTAAATGCAGAAAAACTTAATGTCGACAGTGTGGAAATAAAGATGAGACTGAGAACTGCATCAAAAGCGAGTATCATAAATTGTCCCTGAAAGAATAGAAGAATAATTATGACTGGTTGATTAAACTGATGGAAGCGACTTTAATTTAATCATTTGGTTGCAATGTTCTATACAGAGGCCAAATATGCCCGAGAGAATAAAATGAATGAAATACTGTTGGATTTGGAAGTTTCAAATGGATCAACCATTCCAAGCAAAAAGATAGGATCTGGTTGTAGTAAACAATAAGAGGAGACCATGCCAGATTGCGAACTTCGATATTCCGGTAAACAAGAGTGCAGATCTGAAAGAATGGGAAAACATAGCTAAATATATCGATGTTGAGCTAAGGCAAATGCAAAACATGAGGAAGATAGTCGTGGCTAGTGTTATTAGATTAATTGGAATTTGAAAGAGTTGCTAACATCATGTAGACTGGAGTACTGAAAACAGCTAAGATATTTAGGAGACTTACTGTGTCTTTAACACACGCATAATCCATCGTTTATATACACATATTTACACACACATATATATATATATATATATATGTGTGTGTGTGTGTAAAATAAATTGTTATATATATAGAACAATTTAAGGGGAAGATAAAATAAGTGATGGAAAGCTGATTAAAAAGAAAAATAATCTAAAAGAAATCGGCGTACGAATAGACTTAAAATATATACGTAAATTACATAAAAAATTTTCAATTCATATTTAAAATTTGAAGTAAGTTCATGCGCATGTTTAGCCGCATCAACGTGAACATTACTTTTGCCCCATGAAGTTTTAAATGATGAAACGTGTCACATGAAGACTTTTCCTTTTTTCCCCAATATATATAGATAGATAGATAGATAGATATGTTTATGTGTGTATATATATGTGTATATGTATGTGTGTATATTTATGTGTATATACATATATGTGTGTGTGTGTATATATATATATGTATATACATGTATGTATATATATGTATGTATATATATATGTATGTCTGTATATTTATATATATATATATTTGTGCATATGTATATATGTGCATATATTTGTATATATATATATATATATATATATATATGTATATATGTGTATATATATGTATATATATGTGTATGTATTTATATTATATGTATATGCATATATATGTATACGTATGTGTATATATGTGTTTGTGTATGTATATATATATATATATATATATATATATATATATATATATATATATATATGTGTATATATATGTGTGGGTTTACATATGTATAAATGTATATGTATATATGTATCATCATATTCAAAATCGTGCATAATGTATTTATTTAGAAATTGTGTAAATTCATCGACTTCTAATTTCTAGATTAAGAATTATTGTCTGCCTCAAATATAATCACGGACTGTATGTTGTTTATGTGACGGTGAATATTTTTCTTTGCTACATCCTACCATTTTTCGTCGAAGTAGTCAAAATCAATTTCAAACATGCAAGTTATATCATGTGTAGAACGTTTTCATGGATCTTGATTCCAGCGGAAAATAATTCTTATATCCGTATTTATTTGTACGGTTATTTTAAATCTCTATTATAAAGTCGAAATATATGAAAAGAGTTTATAAAATCTTTAATATATTTATAAAACAATGAAAGTATGTATAAATATTTGATACACACTTTTTTCCGCTTCACAGTCAAGCTTTTGTAAACCTGTTGTACACATGATGCCGCTTATACGATAATCATACATTTGAATATGAAAACTAATTTACAAATCAATGCCAGTATGTAGCTAAAAAAATCTTGATTATCTGAAAATTAGTAATTTTTATTAAATTTATATTAATTCTTCATGCGTAAATATACCTTACACCACTTTTCTGTCACGTGCACACACACATACACACACATTTATCATCCATCTTCCATCAGACGCCATGTCAGCACTATCTCCTCAAGGCACTTAATGTAGGCAACCCTGTTGTGTCTGAGGCTTTCACCAACAAATTCAGGAGTTCTTTTCTTATCCGAACGTTCAGAGTGAACATATTTTCTGTATATTCATACCTTTTAAATTAAATAAACATACTATTTAAAAAAAAAATGGGTACGTCTACTCAAATATGGGTATCAACTAAAATAACGTTTAAAGTGATAATATGTATATATAATTTGTATGGAAGTGAAATTGTCATGTAATATTAATGAACAAGTAGTCTGCCTAAAGCAATGGCGCCTTAGTTCCATTCAAAATACTCCCTTTAGTACTTCATTTATTTATCCCATCACCCTTCTACATTTCAAGTTATTCTGCAAAATCCTCAAGGGGAAAAATCTGGTCTGTAGGCGACCAACTGAACTGGGTGATGCAATGTTTGGAAATAAATAAGTAAATAATAAAGATATTCGCAAGACTTGAAAATTGTGCAATCAAGATATTTAAAATGGCTGAATAATTCCCGAACAGTCTGTGGAATTCCCACATGTTTCCCTAATTCTACCACTGTGGTTAGCCGATTTCCTTTGATTTCAGCCCGCACACGTTCAATATTTTAAGGTTCTGCTCCCATTCAAAACATGAAAAGCTTTCAACTGATTCACGGCTAATTTTGAGGCATCGTTACCAAATATTTTTCTAGACTTCATTTATTAATCAATAATTTTCTTAATTGTTCCAATCGATTTCTCGGAAGAATATCGAACTTTCGAGTAAAGATTGATACATAATGCTTGTGAATAGGATGATCAAACAATACATACCCTAACTCAAGGACTAAATGTGATTGAGTAACAAAATGGGGAAGTTTCTCTTCAGGCATGATTGCTTGCTACTTCACACCACACAACCTTTTTGGTTGATCTTCAAATTGGTTAGATGTTTTCCTAACAGGCACATTGGATACGTAATGAATAACATTTATTTATTTACCAAAAATATTATTTACATAATCTTCTTCCTTGTATATGAATTTCATTATGTTTTACATATTAATCATAGATGTTGCCTCACCTAGTTAGAATATTCTAGCGGGAAATTTCATAAACAATTTCTGGCACGTTTGATCTTGCATAATACCTTCGCTGTAAACTGCATATGTATTTCTTCTTTTTCTTCTTCTTCTTCTTCTGCTGCTGCTACTGCTTCTTCTGCTTCTTCTATTATTATTATTATTATTATTATTATTATTGTTGTTGTTGTTGTTGTTGTTGTTATTAGTAGTAGTAGTTTATTTTCTACAAACACAGCACATGCTGCTGAATACAGGAGCAAATTATCAACTGTCCACGACGAGTGGACTAAGGTGGCACATTTTCATTTGGATTCGAGAAATCTTTGGCATACAAAAACTGTCCAAATGAATGTATTCTTCTGCAACTTCCACTGACAACAATCATCTTCATCTATTTCAGAAGTTCGGTTCTTATGTTTCCAAATACAAACAACATGGATGCCTTCCACTTTCCTCATTGATAAAATGTTGTAGACTTCCCATTTAAAATCATCATAGTTTTTCTGCTTTTCTTCATATTTTCAAATACTTCATCTTCTCCGGGACATGCAATATCTCTGATGATGCATGTTCTTTCTTCTTTATGTAGCACCACTTTTCTTTGGAAGGTTTTATGGTGACACTAGTTCAAGACATCCCACAAAACCAAAATTATTAATATTATTATTATTATTGGAATAAAATGTTCACGTATAAAAATATATAAATATACAAAAATTGTGTAGATTTATGTATTTCTCTGATTTTTAAATATAACTTGAAGATGACAAACATACTGTCGAAACAGTGTTTAACATATTCAAAGACTTTTTCATTTCTTTTTCTTTTATTAAATCGCGCATCTTCTCTTAACTGATAAGAAATACTGTGAGAGATAAGCTAACCATCATATTTATTATTATTATTATTATTATTATTATTATTATTATTATTATCACCATCATTATTATTATTATTATTATTATTGTTTTATTTTCTTTGATTTCTGGCGTTTACACATTTCTTTCTGGGTCCCGCCCAGGGGCCTAAGGTTAGAAATGGCATCATGACACTTTCCACTGACAAAAAAAAAAAAAAAAAATTACATAGATAAAGCCCTTCGTAAAGTGTGGGCTGTACTTGTCAGAACAATTTTTTGTATCTCCTTGAGGCATGGGCTTCAAGGAATCCCTTCAATTAGTCTACTGCAATCTTTTCCAAATAGTCCTAGGGCTCCAACTACAACAGGGATTGTTGATGTTCCCATATGTTACATTTAGTAAACATGTACACATATACACGCACCGACAGAGATATGGGATGTCTAGGATAGGAGAAAAATAGACTCAGAGGCCCGCTTAAGGTCGGTGGGGGGGGGACGAAAATTTAAATATATGTAAAAACAAAAAAGGGAAAAAGAAAAGGGAACTGAAAAGGAAAGAATTAACTTCAGTTAAAAGGGTTTCGAATCATATCAAACTACAGGAAAAGTATGATTGAAAAATGGTACAACATTTACCATTTCTTATATGTTCGGAGCATGGCACAAGTGACTTTCCACAAATGTTCAATTTTCCGTCGCCAACGACAGATACTTATCAAATTTAATGGGGTAGGCTGTATTATTATTATTATTATTATTATTATTATTATTATTATACATTCGCATGATCATTCCAGATATCTAGTAGTTATCGCTGGAGATGAGTTGAGAGAAAATCTTTTCTAATTTTTTTTAACCATTCTCGGTAATGTTGCGGAACTAAGCACAGCCATTGTCAGAAAAAATGTTAATTCTTACATATATATATATATATATATATATATATATATATATATATATATATATATATATATATATGTGTGTGTGTGTGTGTGTGTGTATATATATATATATATATATATAATCCGCGTAATTTCAATGTTAATGTTTTTGGCACATTTCCAAGTGCACCATCTACACGCCATTAAACACTGTGTTTGAAAGGTTTTTCCAGTTCCTCAGTAGGTCTTGGTAGTCCCCAAGTTTTTTTCTTTTTATCTTCTTCTTTACTGTGTTCCGCTTCTACAGCCACATCCACAGACTTAAACATCCTTTCTTTCTTGTTTTTTCTGGCTTATGCCGTTTAAGAAATGTTGTGCCATTTCCGTCTGCGCTTGGTTGCGAACTCACGTAACTAATTTCTTTTTTAAGAACTTCATTAATTCGGCGTTTTTCAGGCTGATACTTACCTACGAGTGGTCATGCTCCTGGAAGATTGGTGGTTTATTCAGATACCATCCCTTGACAGGTTACCAACCGACGCCAAAGACTTTCTCTCTGTCCATTAGGCGGGACAACGTACCAGCGCAACGACCGACAGATTCCGTACAGTTCTGTCTGCTACGTGGATAAGACAAAAATTATCTGCACTTTCGTCGTAACATATATTCAGGTTCGTCACACGACATTCTAATCATTACTATTGATGTCACGTGATCAAAATCAGTTTTCTTGCTGCTGTAACAGTGTAAACATGGTCGCTCCGTTATCGGTGTGCACTAAGGAAAAACAAAGAACAGTGATCCGAATCTGCAGCGAACATGCTACCTCATCAATGATAACTCACCGATTCGCCATTACCATCTCTCGAGCTTTCTGAATCTTCTCGTCAGTGATGGAGATTGACGGGCGTCATGCTCCTTCTTCGTGCGTCAGGCTTGTCCGACCACTTTTCAAATTCTCGATCCACTCATACACACTTCTACGTTGTAGCGCACTGTCGCTGTATTGTGTTAAAAGCAGCCGCTAAGTTTCAGCTCCTGACACAACTTCCACTCAGAGAAATCAGACCACTGCTCTTTGTTCCTCCTTCGTGCACACTACTAGCGAAGCGGCCATGTTTACACTCTAACAGCCGCCACGAAACAAGCGTGACCAATCTCAAACTCCGAACTCGTGAGCATTAGAGTCTCAACAATGAATAGAAGGCAGTAAGGCAAATGTAAAGATAAGTTATGGCAAAAGTGTGGATACTCTTTTATTAGGTTGGTGCAAAAATAATGTCGTTTTCTCACAGAAAGATGAACGGCAAAAAACGACATTATTTTTGCACCAACCTAATACTTACCGTCATAAATATCACTCAAGTGGATTGAGCTAACCAGTGACATGGGTTTCAAGCATGATTAAACATTGTCGCACGTTGATCTCTTCTCAGTTAATTATTATGAAGAAGTTACTTCCTTGACAAATGGAATAAAGTGACAGTGGAACCTGCGTCTCTTGGTTCAACGCTACGCATTTGCTAATACTTGTTATTATTTGGAATCCTTTAATATTTAAACCAATATTATTCGTTGGCATTTATCTGTGATGTGGGAAACATGTCCTGTCTTTACTCGCGAACTCTCCTGCATATTAACGTTGTATCTCGTCAGGTTTTCTTTTGAATGGCATCAGTTCTTTGGACTCGCATTTTCTGTAACCTTTATATAGAGCTCAATTCTATTATTATTCCCCTATAACTTCATAAACTACCCTTACTGAATTTTCTAACGCTCATCCGCCACTACAAAGTAACACTCTACATTGAGTGGCTCCTGAGCATTTTATTGGAAGAACATAATTAGTATATGAAAAATTAAAATGTTCACCTATTGCTCTCATGGCTTCTCATCTGAACCGATTGTAAAGATACATGATTTGCCTTGATTAATTATGTTGGCATGCATATATTCTGTTCCGTAGCAGATATTTATTCTTCGGTTGAATGTCCTCAGCCACTTGAGCATGTTTCTTAGGTTGATGATATGCTGTGAATCTCTTTTCATGAGAGTGATGTAATTAATATTGTTATGGTCCGGTCCTTGTACCACGGTGATAGTCCAAGGTAGAATCAATGAAGAAGGACTCGAACACGGACATAGAATAACACAGATATATTACGAACAGTAATATATACAGAGAAGTAGAAAAGTGTTAGTACGAACAATCAGGTTTAGTAGTAATTGTCTTAACGCGACTCTGTTCGGACTGCCTCTGACTCGACTGACTGACTCGCTCGCTCTGACTGACTGACAGACTCCTGACGGACCTCACTCCAGACTTCAGACTGAACAGTATTTAGTCACCACCCCACGAGGGAATCATGTGGCACAAAGCCGGTTTAACGTGGGATCTCCGAACCCGTGGGTTCGGCCAAAAAAATGCCCTTTGAACCCGTATAAACGGGTTCAGGGTCGGTTTACCTACCCGAAAGAGACCCCGCCCTTCGGCGTAGCCTCGTTCGGGTTCCTCCCCGCCCGAAGGCAGAGAGTTCAACCGATCAGCCGGTCGCCCAACTTCAGACTGAACGGTATTTAGTCACCTCCACCCCACGAGGGCATCACGTGGTACAAGGGCGGTTTAACGTGGGATCTCTGCGCCCGTGGGCTCGGCCAAAAATATGCTCTTTGAACCCCTCTTGAGGCGCAGTATTTATTACTTATGGAATAGTCCATTATGTTATTATGGGTAAGGTCCCATAACAAATATGCATACACCTGGGTTCCCCCTCACAGTAATATGATTGGCTGGTGTCAGTCATAAATACAGACTGGTGTGGTGGTACAGCGGACGCCTATTGTCTTCGCCTATTGCCTACCACTACGATGAGGACCAGTCCATTACGGTTACCTGCTAGATTGTCCTACTTGGAAATTTGAAATTAAAAAGCAAGAACTATTGACAAACTATCTGTTGCATTTATTGTTGAATCACAACCTCTAGAAATATTTAATATTATTTCTTTTATTATAAACTCAACCGGTATAAATACAATGCTAAGGAATAACTAGCCGTGCCTATAATCCTATAAACACTGGTCCTAATTTTTCACAAGAATACTCTAAAAATATTAGATATATGAAGAATGACTGAAATGGTATACACCAAAACTTAAGTAGATACTGGACAACTAGGGATATCTACGTGAAACCTAATGAAACCGCTGAAATATCTTTGGTGAGTGAATTTAGATATAAAATTATGAGAAACAAAATCCCAGTTACTAGGACCTCAAATAAAATGCGTGCGAAGATCAACAGTCCAGAGATGAATAGCTATTATCACCTTCTTTCATTATTTATAATGTAGATGAATCTGGCAACAATTAAACCCAAAAGGATTACATAAATATGGAGATTTGCTTAAGTCTCGAAATCTACTGGGAACTGATTAAAGAACTTTATGATGATGATGAGATTACCCTATCGACAGAGAATAGAATAAGCGGACTGTAAACACAGCGTAGAGACAGGGACAAATATAAAATAAGCCAGTTTTTCTTTGGATACTTGCAAATTCATTACAAACACGGATATTATATACCTTTCTGACTCTCATGCAAATAGGACTAATTTCTAAATTTTGAGTCAAGTATAAACCAGACCTATATCCATATTTTGACCCCAGTCAAAACAGTCGTATAACTCAAGAATAATTAGGTCCATTGTATACTCTTCTGACTCAATTAAAAATCGCTCCTATGATTATCAACTCAAGCGTAAACGAGTATGATGTCACCCTTCTTGACGGAAGTGCAAATCAGTATTATGCCTACCTTTTAATTCAAGTGTAAACAGATTCTGTGTCTACCTTATTGACTCTCGTATAATCAGATCCTAAGTCTACCTTCTTGAATGAAGTGTAAACTGCTTATATATCTATATTCTTCACTCTAGTGCATACCAATCATACGTCTATCTGTTTTTATTTTAACATAAACAAAATCTATGTCTATCTTATTGGCTCTCGTATAAACATTTACTACCTTCTTGAATGTAGTTTAAACCGGAGTTTAAACCGGATCTATGTCGACCGTCTTGACGAAAGTGTAAACTTTTCTTGTCTCCTTTTTGACACAAGTAGAAATCAGTCCTATATGTAATTCCTTGTAATTTTGATCCAATATTTATATTCGACATTAAATAACCCAACAAGGGATGATATATCGTTAACTTAAACATGCAGTAGCAACAAAAATCAAAAACAATTTCAAAGAATAGCAGTAAAACCTCATAAGACTTTGAAATTTGAATATATCACTCTGTTCATGACAGTAGACCCTACGTAATTATCATAAACAAAGAAAGATCTGTTCAATAGTGGACATCAGTGTTTCAGCAAAGGAGAGTGAATCATTTTTTTTTTATCTGGACTCTGAAAGAGAGTTGTACGAGAGTGCGAGGACTTTTCCTGGTGTATTACAAAACGACTGCATTTACAAACTAATAAAAATACTGAAAAGTTCAAGTGAAATAATTTCTGAAATCAAAAAGAATACTAAGGCACAAGTCGAGGAAGTGAATAGATGTGGTCTCAATTGATTTACAATGAGAACTAAAAATCTATTTTGAAAGTTCAACCACAATATAATATTGACTTTATAATAAATATAAAAGGAGATAAATAAAAAAAAAGTATCTTGGGATGTGATAAAATTCATAATGTGTTGTTTTAGGAAAAATGTTGAAATATATTTTTCCAACTTAGAACTGACTGTTTCACACGTGGTTTACGACAGAACTCAGCGATTCAGCAGGTCATTCCTGTTTAATCGTCAGCGGATGCCTCGGACAGCGACGTATCCTGCCTGGCCATATTTCATATTTACATGATCGGAGCAAAAATTGAGGATTGCTGGCCTATTTGGGCTGCTGCACTCTCCAGCCGTAACAGAGTTCAAAACATATTACACCGCCTTGTGGAAAAAAATGCTAAAGGGCCGTAAATATGTTAATATACAGCCGTTTTGCTTCTTTCCCCTATAGACATAATGTCAGGAGCCTATTGCAATTCTGTTGTTACCTTCACGGTAAATGTTTAAACGAGCAACTGATAAATGCTTTAGCGCACCTATCTTAGACTTTTGCAGGCAAGACCTTCCTCGACCATTTCACTGCATGATACTTTCGTAAGAAGGGCGTTTCAGTCTGAAAGCTTCTTTCCAAGAACTGATGGGTTAATTCCAAAAACGCTACAATGTTAACCTCTTTAAATCTAGGATCAACACTTATCTATCCGCCATAAACTCGTAATATTAATATCCTATTTAATTCTATTGCATTCATATCACATACGTCGCTATGTAACCTTTTACCTTGTCTCTCTTGGGCCTTTAATTAGATGAAACTTAGTCACAGATAAATTCAATTCGAGTTGCATCGAGTTGATCGAAGAGAACATTATCAACTGCGAACCCAGTAAGTGGATGAAAATCACCCTCAAGGAGTTCAAGTTGGCATAGATTATTACCAGATCTGTACTGCAGGCCAGGTGGACATAGGTTACAAGTCCTACGTGATGAGAAGAGACAGGTAATCTTCTACAAGACTTAGGAGCACCGTGTGATCAGAACAAAATAATTGATGAGCAAATTCAAACACTTGAGCAGCCTCGTATGCTGTAGTTATTGTTTTCTAAAAATAATTATGAACAGGAACAGAGGATGGGTAGACCCGATCAGCGGAACAGTGTGTGCCAAGCAACAGAATCAGTTTCATGATACCTCATTGCTTTCCGCGGAATCCCAGCGCCAATGCTACTTCTAATATCGAGTTAGTGGACATAGTGAATTTCCGTACATATTCCAGTAGGATTCGAGCCTTACCATATCACTCACGTGCCTGAGCGATAATTGTCACCCCAACATATGGCCTCATAGCTCTTCTCACTTGACTCATATGGAAAGAAAATACTGTATATCTATTTCTAATTAAAATATTTCCACATATTAGTTGTTATTTAAGTACTAATGTCATAAATGTTTATATATAATGTTGAAATAACTTTGATATATTTCAGGACATATGCTGTATAAAACACAATACTGACAAATATATGATTTGTAAATAGTTAAATTTCTCTTCCAATTAACAGATATCAAGCAAGGCAATAAAACCACTAGGTTGCAAGAGGTGACTGAGTGTTAGAGAATATGATAAAAAAAAACTACAGTTAAGGAAAGAGGACAATAATAAGTAAGAAGATAAAGCCTGACTCGCTTTCAAAACTTGGTAGCCAATCTGGAGATCAGCAGCCGTCTCATTTTATAACAAGATCCGGGATCTTCATAACCAACGTCAGGTCGATCCTTCTTTACGGCACAGAAACCTGGCGCATAACGAAGATCTACACCCACAAAATTCAAACATTTACCAACCGGTGTTTCAGGAACATCCTCAATATCAGGTGACCAGAAGTCGTCTAAACGTGCAATTGCGAGACAGGAGCAAACAAACCCCAGTCGAGATTAACATAATCCTAGGTTCCCCAAGGCATAATAAAAAGTAAGAAGATAGAAGATACCGATTGACATTGCATTTAAATGCTTGAAGATTAAAGTTGACTGAGAAGCAAGAAGCCAGAAGTGAGCTCAACAGGTAAGAATTGCGAGAGAAGAAACTCTTGGCATTTACGGTCGCATATTGTAATTTCAACTGTAAATTCATGAGACCTTCCCACCAATCTAGTACTGCGCTTAAATTCATAAATTCTAGCTAGCATAAATGAAAAGGAAAGTTCATTAGAACAATTACATTGAAATTAGTTATAAAGAAGACAGGGAAGCTACGTGATGGCGGTGGAAAATTGTCTGAAGCTGAAATTACAGGTCAGGACCAATAGCATTGCAGATTCTTCTTTATATTTCATGAAGAATTTCTAAATATATACGCGAAGCACTCGACTAGATTTATTCAATATTTATTATGACGTAAGATAGATTCTGACAAGAAAAGGTGTATAGCACGACACAGTGAACCAAATGTCTTTGCTGCAGACGTAGTAATTGATTCAATATATTCTTTCAACTTCATGTCAGCTGAAAGCATTATCCCGAGAAGGTGTGATAAATCACTCAAATTATAACAGACCATTTTCGGTTGTGAAGCGTTAAAATTAACAAGCCACTCCTAGCTCCATTTAACAACAGACTGTACGTCAATTTTGAGATTAGCTACTAATTTGACTACTAAGACTAATTTTTTGATATTGGCTACTACTTTCACTACTATATATATATATATATATATATATATATATATATATATATATATATATATATATATATATGTTAAAAACTTGCAGGTAGTGTATTTTAAAACATTAATAATAAAAAAATAAATTACGTTAACTCCCTTATATTCATATTAAAATAGTTAATTTTTAAATTGACTACAACGGCGCGCATTCATACGCGTTTATAATTATAATAGAGTGCATTTCATGCGCATTTTAATTAAATTAGATTTTGTCTTAAATTAAATTAATGTTTGTCTTAGCAATTCATCCTTGGAGATGAGCTTGGATGACATAAAAAGTACTTGAAAAAAAAAAAAAAAAAGAAATGACCTAAACTACGTCGACTTACTTAATCAGTTTAATCACTTTTATGTTCGCATATTCTTTTCTCTAAATCCTTTGAGGTTTGAACTATATTTCGTGATTGCTTATATTCTATGTGAAAAAAACGACTAACATTGTTGTTAAATTAACTTTTCCTTTTTTTAAGCCTACATTTAGAATTCTCAGTATCTGGGACATTTCAAAATATCTTACACCTAAACGGTAAATAAAAAGCATATATTATAGATGACACATATCAATACAGCCGCACAAATTGTCAGCAACAAATATTTGCCTAAAGGAGAAAACTATATTGACTGCTTGTTTCAAACCTGAAACTAGCAGTCGTGGACGGTCATTGCCTACCTGGATTTTGCTTTAATAGATACATACATGCATACATACATACATATATATATATATATATATATATATATATATATAATACAGGTAATAGATCGTTTGGTATATTCCAGGTGGATCCTAGTAATATCAAATATTAAACTGAACGTCAGAGAACTTGATGTATTTATTATAACACATAATATATTTTAGCAGCAAAAATAACATTATCTCATGTGGGTATAGTCTATTGCAGATCGGCACAACTTAATGCCGATGCTCATCAGCCCTGTCTGGATTTCAGATGATCATTCGTGGTCTATATATATATATATATATATATATATATATATATGTATGTATGTATGTATGTATGTATGTGTGTCTTTGTGTTTCTGTCCTGTGTTTCTGTGTGTGTGTGATAAATATAGTTTTAAGCTAAATTCATGACCAAAAGTGGTCAATGTAATTGATAGAGCGTGTGTATATATAAAAGTAGAAACTGAGGTCAAAATCGAGTAGTGACAGTCTTTTTCAAGTTTGAACACACACTTCAGACCTTTCATTCATTGATACACACACACACGCACACACACATATATATATATATATATATATATATATATATATATATATATATATATATATATATATATGATACATTGAAGTTTAATGATCAGGGTTGAATTGGACTAGCAATCAGTAGTATTAAAAGTGCTCATTATCCGCATGAAAAAATACAAATAAAAATTAACATTTATACAATTTAACTCTAAAAATTTTGAGATTATTTGATTTTGCTACTTTGGTTTCAACTTTAGTGTAGCCTGAGGCGATTTTTAATAATTGACCAATATTCCATTGCTGAATATCACCTGAGTATACCGTAAGTTCGATACCAAGTTATATATATATATATATATATATATATATTTTGCAAGCACATTGAATGATTTTGAGAGAGTGTGAATTTACTTGATAATTCTATCGTTTGATGGGCATTTTTCCATGGCTTCCATTCAGATTTACTATTTACATCAAGAACACCGCTAAAAAGGAAAAATTTCTAACTAGACATATTTCAACAAGTCTGACCTTTTTGGCGAAAAAATTACACGTCTAAACAAGAACTAGCAGAAAGGAATTTGACAAAAGAGATGGAATTTCATTCAAATTAGTTCCGTTCGACTATTGTGTAAATTAATAACTAAAAATAAATACACACATTTCAAGCGGACTAAATATTTCGAGAAGAAAATAAAAATATTAGGTTGGTGCAAAAATAATATCGTTTTCTCACATAGTAACATATGTGAGAAAACGACATTATTTTTGCACCGACCTAATAGAATTGAGAAAACAACTTAGCAGACTGTTCTCATACAAACATGTACATGCACATTCCTGTTTGCATAAACATTTTTCAAATGCAAATTATTATTTTCATAATAACATTATTCATATCTTGTGTTTTTCCTAATATTGCAAATAAATAGACGTATATAATAATGCATTTATTCATAATTCATTTATAAAGACTTCTATGTCGTAAGATGTAGACTCAAAAGCAAAACAACATAATACCGCGTTAATCAGTGATGTGAAAACAAATTTGGAAATATTGAAACGACGAGGAATGATAAGAGACGTATTAAAAATGTAAACATTAAAAAGAAAGGAATAAAAAATATTTTTTAAAATATTACTAAAGGATAATTAAGAAACATTAAAGGCGAAATGATCGAAAAAAAACGAATTGACCAGAAGATAAATATTTGATGAATGTGGTGTTGTGAATGCAAAGCGAGAGAACTTATATAGAATATGGAATATACTGACTAACGACATAAAATTCACATTTTTGTGTAAATATCATAAAGAGAATGATATGTTTCATGGGAAGAAATAATGAAAAAGGATTTCCCAACAGTGTTTTTTTTTTTAGTGACAAATAAATAGCGATATTTTTTATGAGCATGAAGCTGGATCCTACAAAATATATTCAAATAATTCGACGTAGAATAAAACAGAAAAGGGATGGGTGATGTTTTGGGATAGTATTGTAGGCACATAGATTCCTTTAAATTCCATGTTGGTGCCAAAATAAATCCAAAAAGTATTAACATTTCCTGGTTAATTAATTTTTTTCCCTTTTCTTTTTGAATGAAAAATTTCAAAACCAAGATGTTTTTAGCTAAGGAATGTATCCACGCAAGACCATCTTACGAAGCTGGCTATAGTTTGACTTGTCAGAAATAGTTTTAACCTACCAATTTAATGGAATTCGGATTTAATTAAAAATATTTTATTAAAGTAGGAATCTATTGACAATGCACTAAATTCTAAAACATTATATTTTACGTCCAAGATAATAAAACATACCTGATTTCATTGTAAAACTGTTGCTATTACAATGAGAGATAATTGAAAACAGGAACGATGAAAATAATAGCGACATAGAATGAAATCGCCCGTGAGACACATCTAAATACATCAGGCGTCAAAATATTTAAATTTAATGATGAGCCTCCCTGTACTTGTAAGGTTTTCAGAGTAAAACAGTAACCGGGGATTGTTGTAATGATTGTTGTATTCGTGTCCTTATCCTGACTCTATTGATAAAACCATTACTTGTCTGATGAAGTTCATTCTATAGTCGACATGCATTAATTAGGAGTAGCGGATTTAAGTTAAATTCAAATGAAATGTATCGATATTTTTACATGGATTTACCAAACCCTATAAGAGCCATTTTGTTCCACTATCATTCGCCATATTTATAGCAACTTCATGATTCCATTCTCCCAGAACTTAACATCTTATTCGAGATGTTGAACTGGCCTAAATATTTTAACAGGTTTCCAGAGATCTGCAGTTATTCCTATTAAGAGTATTTGATATAGAGATGGACATAAGTGATAATCCTAAAATGCATGGTCAGGTGGTTACAGCAGGCGTGGTAGAAAACCCCAGAGCAGTTCTACTAATTTCTGCGGTGTTTGAAAAAGATGAGGTCTGGCGTTGTTCTAATATAAAACGACACTGCTGATTAGCCAATTTCGGACTGTTCTGATTGGCCCGATTAAAACTCAGATCAATTGAAAAGAGGATTTCGTCGGAATTCAACATCCGGGTAATATGCAATGCTCTTCTAATTTCCGGCAGAGACAAGGCATCAGATTCTTCGGACGTATACCGCCGTTTAAAATGGTTAACCGACACCCATTTGCTTTTTCCGTAGGTCATTTTTGTTCTATATTGGTGTATTCTATTTATCATCACTTGTGATCATTCACTTAAAAATTACGGCAATTGTTGTGTTTAAAAAGATAATTGCAAATGGAAATATGGGTCACAAGGTTTCTTTTCTTTAAATCGTGACGCAATTAAATATCGTAATAATTCATGTATCCGAGTGTTTTCGATGTTCATACAACGCTCATATGCGATATGTAGAATACTACTGTGATGTCTTGCGTCATTTGATGCGAATTCTTATTAATCAGTGTTTTGCTTTCGCTATCATCAATGACTGCAGGACTACTGGAACGTTCTCACGCTTTCAGCTTCTAATCATCACTTCTGAAACTAGCGAACCATTTCTGAAAGTAACCTTATACTTAAAATCAGGAAGAGACTGTTGAAATTTCTGCCGCACATAATGAGGGCTCGGAAAATCCGTTACTCACAGGACACACTGGGGGCAAGAGAAAAACTAATTTTTACATACTTGATAAGCTTCAGAAAATGGATGGCGCAACAGGGTTTAGAGCTAACGGAAATTTATTTAGAGCTACAAGGGGCAGGAAATTATGGAGAGCCGTGATCGCTTACATCCTGAGGGGATACGTTGTATAAAGAGAGGAGAATCTCAACTGTGGCACAATCGCCATAAACAACGTATTTTCGGTGCTGTCTGTACAGATTATCTAATTAAATTTTTTCTTTTATTTTCATTTTTAGCGTAGATAAGATTTAAAATTCCAATCCATACACGAATCTTTCAGAAATACACGCTAACATATTCCCTTTACAAATATACCTTAAATTGTAGTCACGAGTTCAAACCCCACTTATTATAATAACTCTGCAAATTTTAATTCCAGCTGATTATAATACTTGAAGTACCATAACATCGAATACTGTTGATAGTCAGTAGTTGCTTTCTTTCGATGGAAAGCACGATCAACAGGTCGTAACATGAAGTCTACGGGATGATGTTGTCGTTGCATTTCCAGGGTTGTGTTTTGTGGGTTTGGCTGCAGGGAAGTTGGGGAATACTTCAATTATCTTATAGATGGTCAATCGGCTTTAAATTTGGTGAGATTGTGTGGCATTGAAGGAACTGGATATCAACCGAATATAACTGGAAAAAAATTCCTGTTACCCTCGGACGATGAGAATTATGACTTTACTAAAATAAACCCGTACCAGCAGGACAAATGCCTAACATAAAGGATTACAAATCATCAGGATTAACACTTGTGTATATTACGCTTGTTAAGAAAGAGAGCAATTTCACTCGTCGTTCTTGTAACTTGTAACAGAACATGATGCACCTACATCGAAGTGCACAGAATCCTATTAACAGGACGATTGTGTGGAGTCATATGGTTTTTCTCCACACCCAAAATTTAATCGTCTACATAAAAAGCTGGTAATGAGGTTTGTCTGACCAGGAAACATGGTGAGGATCTTCAGGATATCAATGGTAATTTTCGTTGGTTCATGAGTGGTACAGTAATGGTATCATTGTACGCTGAAAACAAGAGATATCCATGGAATATACTTTCGATAAAGGTGCGTTAACTGATGTTCTGCACCACCGTTGAATTGGGAATGTTATTTAATACATCAATCGCCTTCTTTGTGTAACTACAATCCTTGTTAATCACCAGCGGCTTCGCTCTTAAATCATCTTTAGGCACCACTCGTTTTCTCGTGTGGTTCATATACTTCCGGATTTCATATATTCGTGCATAACATTGCTATTGCTGCTTGGGAAAATCTAGATCCGAGTTAGTCTCGGATATAGAGTGCCTCGGATTTCCAGCTTCAATGATCTTTCTGTAGTCAATCTGTACTAAATTCCGTTCAGGTCACATATTTGCCACACTTACACTATATCGTTACCTATTACGTCACATATACGTCATCTGTTTGGGTTTACTTTTAAGAGTTGGGGAGGGAGAAACCATTTAATAGACAGCTGTCACTAAAAATATAATTGAGAAGAAAATACAATAAAAGATAAATATATTAGGTTGGTGCAAAAATATGTTACTATGTGAGAAAACGACATTATTTTTGCGCAAACCTAATATTAAACTGACAAAATGCAGTATTTTTTTTAATATGGTGCCGTTCAACTTGGTTTCTAAGAATTCTTTAATCCCATAGAAGCAATTCCTATTGAAACACACATGACATATCCAGAGTTAAATCTAGTACCTCTATGTCAGCTGTGTAACTGTATGAAGAAGTTAGGTGTCATAGCAGAGCTCTCGTAACAGGACAGTCACAAAGCAGAGACACAGAGTCCAGACAAATTGAAATTTGTGTACATCATCTTGGATACCTCTATAGGCTCCATGTAGAACCACATTTTGTTCCAACACTTTGACGTGGCCATTTTCAAGTTTTATTCATTTAACAAAACTTAACCGATACAAAGCGAAAACATACCAACAAAAACACAGATGATAAATTCTTGAACAACTCAAACCAAAAATTAACCGATCAACAAAAGGAGTTCCTCAGCCATGGACCACATTTTAACATCACCACAAAATCTGAAATATTCTTTTTAAAAATTAAAACTGAAATAATACACAAATACACCAAATGCTAACGACTATGTTCAAATACATTGAAACCTCGATAAAGAACAGATGCGATGACCTCAAAATAAACTCGTCAATATGACAGTAAGTAACGCATCTAAATTTCTGCGTAAAAAAATTTACAATTAGACGCACAGACAAGAATAACACCTCTGTCATGATATACAAAAAAAGATTACAAAAAAAGATTACAAAAAAAGATTACAAAACAAATTATGGCCATTTTAAAAGACAAAACTACACAGAACTACTCTGATTAGCTTTAAAATGCATAATTAAAAACTAGTCAGTACGAAAAATTCAGAACAGGTTCCATAAAAAAAAAAAAATTAAATTTCATTTCACCCAACGAAAGCGATAATACCACTAAGACGAAAGGGATTTCAGAAAGTTAAAAAAGCAAAACAAAAAAAAAAACGAGGAAATGATTATCAGAAGCAAAGACAAAAACAGGATACAGGACAATATGGCGGTTGATGTTGTATTTAATATTTTGAAGATCGTGGTTGGCAGGAGAGCAAGAAACCGAAAGAGAGTTTCACAGGCAACAAATAAGAGAGAAGAAAAACATTATAAAAGAACTTACGGTTATATCTCTCTATTTCAACAACAGTTGCCATTCTTGAGCTACGCTTAAATTCATGCCGTCGCAGTATCAAGAAGAAATGCTCGCTATGACAATTCTCATGAAAACATTTATAGGAAAGACTATGTTACTGCTGTAGAAAAGTAACTGAAGTCTGAGGTCAGGAATAATTAAGGTCAGCATAGATAACATTACAAACACTTCTTTGAATTTTGTTAGGAAGAAGGAAGAAAAGATCAGATGTGGTAGCAATATTCAAATCACGGATGGCTGGTAGATTTATAAACTTGGAAGATTGATTCTAGCGAGAAAAAAATGTCTTGCAGGACACAGTGAACCAATTTTCTTAGGAGCAGGGCTAACAAATTATTCAATAAATAATTCTATTTCTGTGGAAAACATGAGATCGAAAAGGCGAAATAAATTCATCATCTCGAGTTTAGCATAAGTCTAAAATTGTTTGGTTAGGTGACGAAAGGAGAGCAGTTTCGTTTTTGAAGCGTTAAACTTTACAGGTGATTTTCGCCTTAATTAACAATAGATTGGCAGTCGAGATCAGCAGCCAGTTTTACTTTAGCGAACTTATCGGACTTACTATTAAGACATGAATAAATATTTGTGTCATCAGCATAGATACCGAATTGGTAACCGATGATAAAGGATAGAGCGTTGATGGGGATACCTGCATTAATCGTAGCCGTTCAGTGTGGTTTTCATTACACGATTTAAGGAAGATTGCATGAAATTAAAAATTCGGCCGGCGACATCATAGCCCTTCAGCCTGTGAAGTAGACCAACATGTCATAACATATTGAACACCTTCAAGGTTTCTAAAACCGCATCATGAGCTTCGCCGTTCTTACCTAAAGTTTAACAGTTACTTTCAGCAATAACCGTTAACACCTCGGCGGTTGACCTAAAAAGTGAAGTCATATTGTTTGTCTGAAAGAAGACCGCGCAAATTAAGATGCATAAATAATTCGAAGTTTAATTATAGAGTCGAATATTTTTCCAAAAACGTAGAGGACTATTATGGTGATAATCCGAATGATCAGACAATGTACCCGAGTTCTTAGAAATAGGAAATACAGAAGAGGATTTCCAATAAGCTGGAAAGCAATAATCAGTAAGGCATATGTTGTAGAGCTTAGAGAGACGTGTAGTCAATTGAGGAGTATATTTCATTAGGGCAAATGTAGGGAAACCATAACGTATGTATGTTTTTTGAGGATTTAGTTGGGAGATGATAGTGGAAAACATGAACAGAGTTATGTATATATCACACAATAGAGGCTCGATTCCAGGTGGAAAATCAGGCAAAGTTATTAGGTTGGTGCAAAAATAATGTCGTTTTCTCACATATGTTACTATGTGAGAAAACAACATTATTTTTGCACCAACCTAATACTTCTCGTCAGTCAAGAGTGGAAATGGAAAAAAATCGATTAAATCATTTTCTTAGCAAAATTCCAAACTGATTGAAGAGACTAGGGAATGAAAATTTACCATTGATTAACACCTTTTTACAGAGGTGCCAGTGATCACAAGAGCCAAACTGGTGAGGAGGTATACAGTGTCGTCATTTATCACGGAACAGCGACTTAATCTCACTGAGGGCACGCCTACAATTAATACAAGCTGACACAAAATGGTGTCTGTTATGATTCGAGCTATCATATTGGTATAAGCTAGATAAGTGATTCCTGTGATGTATATCAGCTGAACTTGTAGGAATTAATCAAAGAGATGATTAGGGTTACTCTTGGTATGTCCAAGATCGCAAGAAAGCAACGATGCCGACTTTCATCCAAAAAGAATCGTCTGCTGCACAATTTTCAGTGGGAAGATTAAAGATTTTCCCCCAAGGAGCGTCGCGAATAAAATCGTGAATCCCTGATAATTCACCCGAGGTCTTAAAAATAGAAAATACGGAAGAGGATTTCCAACAAACTGGAAAGCAACAATCAGTAAGGCATTTTTTGTAGAGCTTAGGAAAGATTTAGTTGTGAGATGATAGAGGAAACGTGGAGTTATGTGTATATCACGTAATAGAGGGTCGATACTATGGGGAAAATCAGGCAAAGTTACTTTTCGTGAGTCAATAGTGGAACTGAAAGAAAATTTTCGATTAAATCATTATCCTAGTAATACTCCAAACTGAAGAGAGGAGGGATGAAAATTTAACATTGATTAACACCCTCTTAAAAGGTAGCAGTAATCACGAGAGCCAAACTGGTTATACGGAGTCATCCTTTATAAGCGAACAGCGACGTAGCCTCACTACAATTGTTATAAGCTGATACAAAGTGGTGTCTGCTATGATCAAAGCTATCAATTTGGTATCAGCGAGATGTGATTCCTGTGAGCTATACCGGCTGAACTGGTAGGAATTAGCGAAAAGAGATGATTGCGGTTACACTTGGTATTTCCAAGATCGCACGAAAGCACCGGTGCCGGTTTTCACCCAAGAAGAATCGTCAATGACACAATTTTCAATGCGATGATTAAAGCTTTTCTTCCAAGGAGCGATGCGAAGAATATTGTGAAATAAATCCCTGTCAGTACTTTTGGCAACAAAATGATGTCTTGTAAATATGGAGTTCTTGTCTACTATAATAAAGATCTCCAGGCGTTACAGAATGATCTGAAACACCAAGAGAACAAAGCCCGACAAGAATCCTGTTTTAGTAAATGTGTAGACCATGACCACTATGGTCTGCGATTGGCCGGACTGCCAGATGGGCGTGGTATTTTGACAGATAGATTGCTTTTGTCTGGATTTTGGAAATAAGACCTAACGGTGCTTATTCAGAAAATGAACCTAAGACTTTCGGACTATTGTCCTCATCTTTGTCGCCATATTTATTATAACGTTTCGGCCGTTGTACGCTCTGGCCTTCTTCAGGTGGTTGGAATATCGAATTTCGCTTTAGACAGTTCTAGTTCCACGTGCCTTTAACTTTATTTAATGGAGGTCAGCTATCAATTTATTTTATAATTCCCCTCTGAAACTTCTCCACTGCCTTAACCGGGTATTGAACTCACAATCTTTGGATCCTGTTAGTGGATCTAACAAACGCCTTTATCCACTGTGCCATGTTCAGCAACCCTTTTTACCAGTGCTCATATTGCTGTTTTCACTTCATGTTTTTTACCAGAGCTCATATTGCAACTGGCACTCCTTATTATTAGTTCCCATATTGTATTCATTTATTATATTCGACATTTCAACCATCTGAAGAAGGTCGGAGCGTACAACGGCCGGAATTTTGTAATAGATATAGCGACAAAGATGAGGAAAATAGTCCAAATAATGTAAATAATATACATAATACCTAATCTCAGAAATATAGACAGATCAATAAAATTTTTCAAACATACAAAGTACATTTAATAAAACAAAAGGAAACTTGATACATGAAAACTTGACATTTATGAGGGCAACAATATGAATGAAAAGTCAGTTTAAAAGAATGATAGAATTGACATAGAGCAAACAACTAAAACTACCTTTAGAAAAACGAAACATTCAGTATTTAGAAAAAAGAAAATTATTTAAACTTTAACGGGAAACCAGTGGAAAAAATATGCAAAAAAATCCCTAACACGCAAGCGCATGCGCCTGGACACACACATATACACCTACGTACGCACGCAAACACGCTGATACAGGCACACGCGAACGCTGACACAGGCACACGCGAGTACACACACCCACGTACACGTACAAACACACACACACACACACACACACATATATATATATATATATATATATATATATATGTATATATATATATATATATATGCTGAAAAATTAATGGATTTTATTTTTTTTAATCTGTCATATTTTTACTACTCAAAACGTTAGTTTTAGTAAATACCTGTGTTTGAGTAAAGGCTCTTTTTTAAAGCAATGTTTATTTCGTGTACGGTCTTGCGTATCTTGTCAGAGGTCACATCTTATTAAATTTCCTCGAGGACCTAGGCCGGTAGATGAAATAAACACAAATAAAAAGGAATGTCTACTTTAACACGGGTTTCCACTAAAAGTAATTTTGAAAGAATACATGGTATATATATATATATATATATATATATATATATATATATATATATATATATATATATTGTAAAAAAGGAAGAACAGTAAGATATGTAATCTGGTGTTCTTATTGATATTTTTATTTATACAAAACAGTGCACAATGTAAATTTACAGAGCATAAATATCATAAATTAGCTGATGTAAAAATATGTATTCATCGCTACGCAGGAACTACCATGTTTCAAAAACACAAAACAGACACTTCAAATTCAATTATATTAAATTAAAAGCATTCGTTTTGTTTCATCTTCAAGCGAATTTTGAAATTATTTGGATTATCTTCGTAAAATAAACACATCAAGTATATACAACTTTCCCATATATATAAACTTTGTGTTTATTTACGAAGATAAACTTTGTGTAAAACACGTTAAGAACAACAGCTTGATGAGTGCACGTGTGTGCATGCGTGTTTGTTAATATTTAAAACATTTAAAACTCGTACCTATCATATTTCTGGGTTCGATATTTGGTTAGCAATAAATACAGCAGAAGGAAAAATGCAAAAAATAAAAAAAAATATCCAAACTATATTCTTCATTTTGTTAATAGTCGAAAACAATATTGAAATTCTTATTTGAAGACGAAAATGGACTACGTTTTATCAGTATTCGATAGATAAAAGTATATCTGTGTTTTTCTTTTCTCAATTTGTCTGTTGAAATGTTCACTTCTAACTCCCTATGTACTTACAAAGCGTTAAAATAAAATAGCAGAAACTCATAATTTGAAGATAAAATGCATATAAAAAAGCTATCAATGTCGTTGTGATATTCCTCGCTTTTGCTTTTCCTTTGTATCATAAATATTTCGTGTTTGTTCAGCGTACGTTTGTATTAATGACTTTCGTCTAACTTGCGAAAAAGCTTTTAATTTATAATAAAAATGCAATGAAATCTACAGGCGTTGTAATAGTAAAAGATTTTATGCTTAGCAGTATGGACTGTTGTTTAAATAATCAAATATTTCAACCAATTATGCTCCTATATATACATGGCGGTCAATAAAAGATATAAATTCTGTGCGCGTGCGCGCAAATGCGTAAACAGGCACGTATATAAACATATGTATGTATATATGCATGCTGATAACTTAGCGAAATATTAAGAACATACACAATTTAACCTCTGAGACTCTGCGTTCCAGAACAATTTTAACCATTCTGCGTAAGCTCCTGAGTAAAAAATCGCAAAATTTACCCACTGTTCAACCGGTAGCTTGCCCGTTAATCATTTATCGCTACCACTGTTCAATCGGTGGCTGGGCATTACGTCATTTTTCTCTACCACCGGTAAGGCGGTGGTTAGGCCGAAAAGAATTAGCCTAATAAACATTTATAAATATATATATACGTACTTAATATAGAAATACGCGTATATTGGATGTTTGCTTACTATCAGATTTGGGAGTGTCACCAAAAATCCGCGATGGATAAGGTCATTCCCATCCAACATCCACAAGTACGATGGTAACTATATATATATATATATATATATATATATATATATATATATATAATTATTTATTCGAAAATTGTAACATAAATATGTTATAAAATCACTACAAAAATAACCATTTTGTTTCGACACTTCTGGTGTCTTATCAAGTGATGGTTTGAATGTAGAATAGAAGCATTCAACACCATCACTTGATAAGACACCAGAAGTGTTAAAACAAAATGTCTATTTTTGTAGTGAGTTTGTAACATTTGTTATAATTTTCGAATAAATATTTATATTTGTCTACTCTGTATTTAGCACTCTTTTAAGAATAGTATGTATTACTTATTGGAATTTATTCCGTATACACTAATACTATACTTAGGTATATATATATATATATACATATATATATATTCCGTATACACTAATACTATACTTAGGTATATATATATATATATATATATATATATATATATATATATATATATATATATATATATATGTATCCTGCGCATGACTATAAGCACTCTCAGAATCTGAAACCCTTGTTCAAATGGCAAGAACCAGTCAAGACCCTTGTAGAATGCTTGTTCTGCATATGATTTGAGTATTTTTTTAATACTTGCATTCACACAATTTGACGCCGCTTCATGATAAAAGATTCTAATGTCTAGCAATTGTGGGATCAAACGTCTTACTAAACAAAATATGCCTTCGAACAACAATGACTTCTTGATCATTTTCAAAACACACTTGACTTGAAATCGGTTTCCAAAATAAAAAATGTCAATATAAATTTTATTAATATTGAGAGAAGCATTATTTTTGTTAAGATGCGTTGGCCGTGAAGATAATAGTTTTTTTTTTTTTTTTACTCAAATACATATATATCCAGTAATTATAAGGTTTATAGTTAAAACTATAGATGTTGCTCTCTCTCCCAACCCCGAAAGCAAGAATATCTCCACGTAATAAACGCCCTTGTGTCACATTTCTCCTTATGGAGAGATAACGGACAAATACCGTTTTTAATCGTTGATACGTAAACTTTATGAATTCAAGCGCAGTACTAGATTGGTGGCAAGGTCTTATCGTTTTTATGTTGAAATGGTAAGATGTAACCGTAAGTTCTATGCTAACATATTCTTCGCTCGCACTTCCCGATTGTGGAACTACCTTCCGGCTTCTTTACAACTTTGATCTTCAAAAATTTAAATGTAATATCATTCGTTATCTTCTGCTTAATTCTTTTCTTTTTTAAATTCTCACTCTCTTTTTAATGTTTTTTTTTTCTTTTATATTAAAAAACCCTTAGTGGTTTTATTGCCTTACTTGATTAAAAAAGAGCCTCCATCCACTTTGAACATCTGATTTAGTCTCGGGAAGTTTTATTCTGGTGCGCCGTGTCTTTGCAAGAAAGCAAGACGAAATTATTTTACATTTTGTTAAAAACAAACCTTTTCTGTAATCTTCAATAAACCTGCTCATCTATATCTTTCCCAATGTTTCTGTATTCAAATTTGTGTGTGCGCATGAGCGTGCATGTATGTGTTTGTGTGCGTGCTTGCGGGAGTGTCTATATGCGTGTGTATGTGTGTACGTGTTTGTATATTTGTGCATCTGTATATACAAGCATGCGTGTATGTGTGTGCCCGTATGTGCGTACACGCGCGCGTGCATAGGCATGTGTATTTTTGTGTATGTTTCTGTGCGTGTGTGTGAATATTCACGCTTCTCTTTTGAAAATGAAAAAAAAAAAATCTCTATCGGCTAATCTTTCGTCATCGTATGTTTTTATGCAGTAAATATTGACTTTTAATGCCTTGCAAGTCTTGATCTCCATAAAAATATAGTCACAGGATATAAACCACCAAATAATGTTGGCTTTATCGAGTAATCTTCTTTCTTTGACTTACATTGTTACAGAAACTTCCTTTCTTTTTCTTTTTAACTGTCTCTCCCTCGTCGACTATTGCCTTTCTTCGCTTTCTCTTCGCTTCCTCTTTCTTCTTCTACTCTCATTTATCGCTTCCTCTTTCCATTTATTTTACTATTCCTTTACTATTCTCTTGATAAAGTTTCACATCGTTCGGCTTCCATTTTTCTCTTCGTCCATTTTCTTCCCCGTTCCTATCTCCTCTTTATTTGTTTCTCTACTGTTAACCGTTTCCTTTATAATACTTCTCGACATTTATTCTAATATCTCTTCACCCTCTTTTCTTCCTCGTCTTCTTGCTTCTTTCCTTTCTCCTTTCCTCCTCTTTCGATTGTTGCTCTCCGCTTTTCTCTTTCTCAACATCCATTTTCTTCTCTTTTCTACTTTTTCTACCAATCCCGCCACCTAAGTTCAACATAAATCAGTACAGCTACAAAGTAATATCCGGCCAGTTTCCAACAGAGAATCATCGGTCAAACTAGCTTGTTAACCATAACTCTACGGCACTTAGTTCAGGAGTTTTTTTTTATGTGGTGTCCCTTCAGGATGTAGGTGATCATGGATCACACATCTCCACAGAATCGTTTTTTTTTTATTTTCATCTCAGTGTATTACCATAACTTCTTGAGATAGTGGAATGGTTTCCTCTTTTCTTCTCTATTATTTGGCGGCATACAACGAAGTCAGGTTAAAAAACTAGTTCCCGTACGATAAGGGAAGGTAAACAGCATCAACCATGGCCAATAATTCTATAGATAACCGCTTGGAAATACTAGGTGCTATCAGCTTAAATGTGTGGGTGGTTGAATGGATAATGGCTCAGAATTGGAAATCAGAGAGTCGAGTTCTAATTCCAGTTGGGTTCGTTATTTTCACATAAATGCAAATAACTTTGAGAGAGGTATGAATCTACATCTTTTCCTTCTATGGATTAACTATTAGGAAATGTATCAGCAAATCCTTATCATCTCAAATAAGATTTTTACAATCTAAATATATTTTCTGACTTTTAAGAAACTGTAAAAGGTAATGCATAAAAACTAAATTAGCTAATCTCTATTGTTTCGAATTCAGAGTAGGACTTCTTCCGAGATTGGTTACCACTCAAGGCTAGAAAGCTCACTGTATCCTGATATTTAATATATAATTTAGAGAAGACATAGATTCGTGCTTTTCCCAAATATATATGTATGAAATTGAAAGCAACTGACAGGGAAAACATTTTAGCTTGCCTTTCCGTCTCTACATTCTGGTGTTAATTCACCGTTAAACTAATCGCACTTACTAAACTTAAACGAGAACATTAATTGTTGCATTCATTTAATGAGGGTAAAAATCGCGTTGCAGCACAGATCTATGTCACTCATATTTATAGAAAATAAACATTAGGTCAGTTTCGATAATCTTTACATAACTTTCGACTCGCATCGGTCTCGCAAAAATACAAATATCTCCGAAAGATTGTTATATATTCCATATTTGTCTAAAATAATTTATTTCCCACTAGTCTTTGGGACACTTTCTCGTCGCGTTATCTCATGATTGTTTTATCTGAGATATCTTTCAAAGGCTCCCCCTTTGCTTGATGAATTTTCTTAGAGATGCAATGAAAATACCAAGAGTTTTATATTTCTTTGTAAATATATCTCCGTCTGTCTATCTATCTATCTATCTATCTATCTATCTATCTATCTATCTATCTATCTCGGGATCATGCTCGCGCACACTCACACACATGAGTGCTTGTTCATCGGAAGCATAGAGGAAAACTGAAATAGATATGTCTATTGAATTCAGATTATCTTTTCGTGGAACTGTGCTATCGGCATCAAAACTGTAGACGATCAAAGGAAGGCAAGATGAAAGAAACGATAAGAAATATTTGATTCGCTATCAGAAATGAATGCATTAGAAATCATTTATCCTTATCTTAGATCAAATCTCGAGTCACGTAGAAGAATATTTCATGGTTTCTTGATCTTACGATTTGAAACCGAATCTCTTTTCCGATGCGTGAGCTGACTTAGGATCAATACAAAGTAACTGAACGACCGCAAATAATACAAGTTCTTATTATATTGCTAATACAACTGATAATGACTTTGACCAGATGAAATATATGCAATAGATAATTGACTGATACAGTTAATATTTTCCTACGTTGACCGCAGATAGAATTAGACGCCGAATATAGATAAAGACAAAGATAACAATTTATAGATAATATCAGAAATTATTAACGATAAAAATATGCAGAAGGAGTAGTATTTGTTGTATGTTTTTTCCTATGAGCCGCGTACTCCAGGACATAGACCATCATCGCTCACAACAACATTCTATATTTCGTGACCGTTAATTTCATTCCTCCCTTTGCTAAAACTCCCTATCACGTTCTGCCATTTCTTTATACATGCTAGTCAAATATATTACCCGCTACTCCAGGCTAGCTCTCTTACCCTCCATATGCCTTGTGAGTGTTAAGTTTTCCAAGTTTTTTTTTTCGTTATGTGTCCAAGAAATTTCAGCTGCTATTTTCTGATTCTGAGTAATAGTGTTATTTTTGGTACAATTTTCTTTATTCGTTGCATACTCACTTCGTCCATGGGATTCCCAGTATCCTTCTGTAAACCCAATTGCGGCTTCCAATTTACTCGTCATCTGTGGTGAAATTGTCCAGCATTTGTCACCATGAAAGATGATAGATACCACGTAGCAATTCAATATTTTTTTCTTTATTTCTAACGAAATAATCTATCCTAATATTATGTTTGTATCATTAATTCTTTCATATATAAATATTCTATAACTTTTTTGCTGTATAGTTGTGTCCCACTTCTCTTTAGATAGTCCTGGACATGACGATAAATTATATACGGCAGCAAATCCAGAGATCAGGAAATTAGAGGTTTTGAGTAGTGTGCCACTACCATTTCTGCTCTTCCCAGCTTCACCCTGACCCAGTGATAGCACATGTTAGGGCGTATAGTGAATACCCAACCTAAACTCCAAACTCTAGAAATGTATAAAATATTTCTATAGTAGAAATACCAGCAATACATTTTAAAAATAAATTACCAATAATACATTTTTATAGCAAAACATCCCGCAATACATTTTAAAGCAAATTGACCAACAATATATTTTATAGTAAAACGGCCAAGAATACATTTTTATAGTAAAATGACCAACAATATATTTTTATAGTAAAATGACCAGCAATACATTTTATAGTAAAATGACCAGCAATACATTTTTATAGTAAAATGACCAACAATACATTTTTATAGTAAAATGACCAGCAATACATTTTTATAGTAAAATGACCAGCAATATATTTTTATATTAAAATGACCAACAATATATTTTTATAGTAAAATGACCAGCAATACATTTTATAGTAAAATGACCAACAATACATTTTTATAGTAAAATGACCAGCAATACATTTTTATAGTAAAATGACCAGCAATACATTTTTATAGTAAAATGACCAACAATATATTTTCATAGTAAAATGACTAGCAATACATTTTTATATTAAAATGACCAACAATACATTTTTATAGTAAAATGACCAGCAATACATTTTTATAGTAAAATGACCAGCAATATATTTTTATAGTAAAACGACCAAAAATACATTTTTATAGCAAAATGACAATCAATATATTTTATAGTAAAATTGAAGACATGTCATACATTGTCAAAAAGACAAAAATGAAAACAATTTGCTATGATTAATATCATTTACTGTAAGGAATAGATTTGCCTGGCTTTTTGTTCAGCTTCAAGCTGCTCACACCAGGCTATCGTCTGTCGCACGGTAACTGCAAAAACGCAAAATCTTATTTTCTCAATGTCAGGGTCCACAGACACTACAGGTAAAAGTATATTGTTGAACAATCTTAACTTCTCAATAAAATAAAGGTGCATAATCATTTTAGATATTTTCCCAAAAAACTTTTGCTTACCGGTGTAATATTGTATTGAGTCATCTGTGTCGAGTATGCGATGAAAATGTGAGAGAATGAAAAGATATCAAAACTTTGTCTGAGAAATGAGAAATCATCGAACCTGAATGTGTACGACATTTCTGTGATTTGTAAAAAGCGGAGGAAGAGTTTTGCATAGGATTAATCGAATTAAAGCAATAAAAAAAGAAGTGGATCAATTTAAACCTCGGCTTTATTTCTATTGCAACGAAAACCAGTTTCCATTTAATGATCAGATTTAAATTTGGGCCTCATCCAAAGAGAATATGGACATTTCCTAGTTTAGGAAAATACTGAAATACTGTCTTATAATGATTTACAAACAGTGATATTATTTAATTATCTATATTTAATTATCTATATTTAATTATCTATATTTAAATTACAGATAAGTTTGCTCTTTAGGGCCAATAACACTTGCTTAATTCCTGAGCAGTTACAATAATTGTTTTGATTTTCTTCTTGATTTCAGTTTTGAAATACAGAATTTACACAGAATTTAGTTTAAAGAAATTTTAAGTTAAATTAAGTAGCCAAATTGGTAAGAATATGGAAGACCAAAATCAGCTTTCAAACCAAGTACAAACTGTAGAAATCACTATTAGTCCTCATCCTCCAACATGGCTATAAAACGTGGACACTGTTGGCAGAAACAGAGAAGGATCCAAATGTTTGAGAAGAAACGCATGAGAAAAACCCTTGGCATCGTTTACTGGAAACATAAAACCAATGCGTTTGTGCGAAAAAGTTTTTGAAATTTTGTGGGCCACCAGGAACATCTCGCCACTCTCAAACTGAGAAAAATGGCATGGTTTGTACATATTAAAAGGAACAACAGCCTGTGCAAGACAATCGTGCAAGGCACCGTTAAAGGTGAATGTAGGAGAGGACGCCAACGCAAAAAACTGGTTGGACAATGTCAAACAATGGATAAGTATGACGATAACAGATTTGTTAATGCCTACTGTTGATAGACCTTTCTGGAGGAGATTCAGTGTAGCTTCTGCATTCCGATTCCACCTACAATTACAAAAGTCAAGAGGATGATGGTGATTATCATAATCATGATAATGATAGTTTAGGTTGGTGGATTTGAGAACATTGCAACCTATGCTTCTTTTTATTTTATATGTTTTTTTATTCTTTCTTTTAATTCAAATAAATCCTAAATAAATAAATAAATAAAACTAGTTTTAATGATATTCCTACCATATTAATTATTATCAAGAATATTCCCATAATCTTTAATGCTATATGTAAAAATATTAATGTATTCATTTTAAGTATTTTAGAGTATTATATGTTAACTTTTACTCAATATATATATGTATTTAAATAATTTTTGTGATACAGAATTCAATAATAGCTAGGAAAAGACCAATTTTATAAGGCATTTTTAAAAGAAAAAGCTAAAAAAAAGAATCCCCCAAAAAACCGGTTTCGTCTCAGGACTTATCAAGTTTATTTTTCTGGGAATAGAAAATTTATAAAAGCGTGTAAATTAAATTAACGAATGGAATCGAATTTCAAGAAAGTAGGGTCCAATAACATTCAAACCCAGTAAGCATTCCCTCTGTTTACAAACGGAAGGCCCACGGGATCTAATATACAAGGACACTAGAACCTTTAGGCGAAATGTCGAGTGGGACCTCAAAAAACGGTCCGCACTAAAATTAACCACGCATTTCCTACTATTTATTATATTCTCAGCAATAGCAGAGCTAGAACTACTGGTTAGTTGGCTCTTCCTGGCAGACGGATTCAGAATCCTGGGCGCGGGGTAAGTGTTGCTTTATTCTCGAATCAAAACGCTGGGACGTCTTCCCTATGTAGTCGAGTCCACAACTACACTTATATTGGTAAATCACTGAATTAACATTATGGGGAGGGAGGATGGAAGAGAAAACAGGACGGGTAACAAATATTACCCTAACGTTCGCCGAAAAATAACAGCTATTGATCATACGTGAAATTTGTCTAGATAAAATCTCACCGTCTGTACCAATATAGGGAATACACATTAACCCTATGAAATTTACTAATGACATCTTGGATAACGGAGTCTAAAACATCCAAAGGATATCCGTTTTTAGAAAGTGTCATTCTAACAAACTCAATTTCACCGCAGAGAAGGCCATCAGAACATAACTTATGTGCCCTATGAATTAAGGCCTTAATCAAATTAAACTTTCGTTGTCTGGGACAAAAAAATCCCTACGCGTATAAAGACGCGAGAAGATAGCCTTCCTAAATACGGAAGTCTCAAATGATCTTATGGAAAAGAACATCCAAAAAGGAAAGACAAGAATTGGACTCCTTTTCTACGGTGAACTTAAGAGCGGGATTTACAGAGTTTAATTTGGTGAGAAACAAGTCGGCTTCAGCCTCATTATTAAAGAGGCAGAAGGTATCATCCACATAACGATGATACATAAGAGGGCGACCAATACAAGTAAATAAGGAAGCCTCGTGAAAACCAACAAAAATATTCGCCAACGCTAGACCCAAAGGGGAATCCATAGCTACCACGTCGATCTGCCGATACATAATATTATTAAAACTAAATTCGGCAAACGCAGTGGCTAACACCATATGCTCCACAAATACACCCTCAGGAAAATCAGGAGGAGACAAAGAGGTATGATACAATATATCGCAACATATCTCAATAGTCTCAGGCAGGGGAACACAGGTAAACAAACAGATATCAAACGAACACATGAACCCACCATAAGTAGAAGAATTACGTATAAATTCAACAAAGGAGAAGGAATCTTTAATGCAATAAGTACTGAAATGTGATAAATTGGTTGTAGCATTTTTGAGAGCCAACTAGCTACTTTATGGACAGAATTGTTCGTAAAGGAACATCGTCCTTATGGATTTTAGGTAACCCATACAAACGGGAACGAATGGACCCAGTCGGTCTAATTAACTCTGAAATTTCAGAGGAGAGTAAACCAGTCTTGACCCACTTTAATAATTGCCTTTGAAATTTAGTTTCAATTGAGGCAGTATGATCATGGGTCTCAACTGGACCTAATTTTATGAACTTTGATGTGTCACCAAGTATATTGTCCATCTTAGAAACATACTCAGAATAGTCCAGTAGAACAACACCAACACCCTTATCAGTTTTAGTAATAACGAGGTTATAATTATTCTTTTAAATTTTTAATTACCCGGCGGTGGTGTTTGAACTCTGATGAAGAAACAGAGGATCCAGCATAAGAATGGGCATAACTATTGAGTTTAGCCTTAGTCGATAAGAGATCCAACAGAGCGAGGGACAAGTCTACAAACCTGTGAATATAAAACCTCAAACACCGAAAAAAATTCATGGATGCATGTTTGTTTTGTCTGTGTATTGATTAATATATTGAAATGTAATTGTCATCTTTGATAATGGCTTATGTAAGTCGAAAGCTTAGATAGGATTAAAAATCATGTATCAATATGGTGGTTTTCTTTCATCTTTCAATGATAATGTTATTAAGCATATCCGACAATATGAAAAGAATTTACTTAAAATAAATAGACAAAACCTATCTATATTATTCAATGAAACATGCACCCATATATATATATATATATATATATATATATATATATATATGGATGCATGTTTCATCCAAAATTCACTTGAGAGTGAAATGAAACTAATGTTTTTAATTTAATTGCAAAATTAAATTTGAAGCTTTTAGCTTCCATTTTTAAAACTTGGTTATTACTGTGTATCGAAAAAACATATTTTAAATCAGTTATTTTATAATATTAATACTCTGTAAATTTCCATTGAGCACTATTTTGCAAAAAATTAAAATATCAATATGAACAGCGGATTATATATCTTACTGTTCTTTCTTGATATATATATATATATATATATATATATATATATATAGTAAAAGTTAATATACAACATTCTAAAATGTATATAAATAAACACATTAAATTTTAAGTATATGTAACCATTGTTTAAAGTTTATATGATATATAATTATGTTTTTATAGAAAATTTTATTGTATATTTTTTTTTTTTTCTACTCGGTTGATTTTTTTCCTGTATAATCTGAGAAATTGTAGACACTTTCAATCTTTTTTATTACAAAATATGTCATGGCATTAAAATATTTATTCGTAAAACTTTTGGGCTGTGATCATACCGAATCCTATATATTTTATTTTCTATTGTTCATCCAATATAATTCACAAGCGCTACTCATGATACACGGTTACTGAAAGTCGCACTTATGCACGCAAGAACTGAAGATTTTAGGATGTAGATGGATAACATTTGTCCCTAGATTAAAGACGTTAAGATTGTAGCATTATGGGAATCCTCACATACGAAATCCGCTCCACAAAACAGAGACCCCTGAGAAGATGCTGTCGAAATAGAACTTCCTTCTTACGAAATGAAATACGAAAAGAATGAGGGTGGTTCTACCCGATGTCCTTTTGCTGTAAAGTTCTGGACTGTTAGAATTAAGGTTTTTAGTTCGTCAGAAAAATTTTCTTTGAAATAACAATAAAATATCAAGAGGGTCGTGACATTTCCTTGGTAGGAAGAGTTGTAGGGAGGAAAATAATTCAACATCTACAAGGCCGTATAAACTCTTTTGATATCTATCGAGGCTGGAAATCGAAGAATATGCAGCTCGAACAAAGATATAGCAGATTTTTCGTCTGATCTGTCTCTGGTAAATATAGATCAGGTCAGGTGGAATTATCTGGAGTGGTATACGGAACTGAAAATAAGTGAATCATTAAGTTCGTATCCTAATGATGAAAAAAAATAGAACTACTTATTTTTACCAAATTATGAACTTTCTCGACATTGCACTTAATGTAACGCTTGTCAGGTAACCAGGCACAATAATCATGATACAGAACAATCGTTTAAGGCATATTGCAGCTGATATCAGAAAAATAACTTTCAAGCAATGGACTAACTGATAAGCGCTGCCGTCTTTCTCTGTTTCTCTCTCTCTCTCTATCTATCTATCTATCTATCTGTCTGTCTCTGTGCGTTTTTTGTGGGCAGGTAAACATAGGCAGGCGTACAAATTTATAAGCGATATCCGATTTTATTATTTAAGTAAATATTTTCATAATCAATTTGATATTGATCAACGAAGGTTGTTAAAAAAATTTCGAATATGTTTTATAATTTTTTGTTAGTCATTTCACCACAAGCAAGGCAATAAAGAACTATTACCCAAGGAATTATTGAATGTCAGAAAAAGAAAACATTATTAAGGACAGAGAACAATAAAATAAGAGGAATTAAGAAGACAGAAGGGCGAAGATAACGCTCAAACCCTTTGTCATCTAACGACTCTAACTGTTGTAATTTTAAATTAATTAAAATCACATTTACGTTTGAATGTGATAAATCGATGGTTAGAATTTATTTTAATACGATATACTTTCAGGGTGTAAGCGATCACGGTTCACTACAGATTCCTTTCCTTTATAATCTGTGAAATGCCAAATCTTTTTTTAGAGAAAACAGGAAGAGGTTTTCTTTTGCCTTCTCCATGATTTGGTATTCAATATAGACATTCTCAATAGACTGACCCCTAAAAATGGAAAGCTCTTTCTACTTTGGGAGATATGTCAAAATGGTTTTGATTCCTTCTGAACAGTTATGAATTCACTATAATCTTTCTCCTAGACAAGCTGACAAGCGACTTAGATTTGTTGTTTAAACCGCAGAATTGGAGAATTCATATCGCTTTATATGAAAATGATAGGCTGGGATTTGAAATTGGCTCAGTGAGTCCACTTTCCGTACACACGTGACAACAAATAATTTATAAAACTGTCATAATGAACTGTTAATACGAAGTTTAAACTATTTACATTATTCGGACTATTGTTCTCATCTTGTCATCTATAACGTTTCGGATGGTGTACGCTCCAGCCTTCTTCAGGTGATTGGAATGTCGAACTGAACACTTTATTTCGCTCACTCGAGTAGACTTTTCTTGTACCACGTGCCATGTCTAATGGAGGTTAGTTGTCAATTATCTCCTGTTAATTCCCCTCTCCGAGTTATCCATTACCGTAACCAGGTATTGAACTCATACCCTTTGGGTCCTGTCACTGGATCTAAATAACGCCTTTATCCACTGTGACATGTGTCTTTGAGAACATATGTGTATGAATTTCTGGGTATTATATAAACCTAATATCTTCACAAAAGTATTTTACCAGTTCTCATATTACAATTTTTGCTCTTATCTTTACTGTTATCCATTAGACATGGCACGTGGAACTAGAACAGTCTACCCCACTGAGCGAAATAAAAGGTACAGTTCAACATTTCAACCACCTGAAAAGGCCGGAGCGTACAACGTCCGAAACGTTGTAATAAATATGGCGAAAAAGACGAGGATGATAGTTCGAATAATGTAAATAGTGTACGTAATACCTCATCTCGGAAATAGAGATAGATACTGAAGAAGGTCGGAGGGTACAACGGCCGAAACGTTGTAATAAATATGGCGGCAAAGATGAGGACAATATTCCGAATAATGTAAATAGTGTACATAATGACTCATTTCAGAAATATAGACAGATAGTGAAGAAGACCGGAGCGTACAACGGCCGAAACATTGTAATAAATATGGCGACAAAGATGACGACGATAGTCCTAATAATGTAAATATTGTACATAAAACCTCATCTTAAAAATATAGACAGATATTGAAGAAGGCCGGGGCGTACAACAGCCGAAACGTTGTAATAAATATGATGACAAAGATGAGGATGATAGTCCGAATAATGCAAATAGTGTACATAATACCTCATCTCAGAAATATAGACACGAAGTTTAAAACCTAATTTCTTCTTTTAGCAAAGTAAAAACAGGAAAATGTTTCACCAAAGGAACTCCTGCTATGATATTCGTCAGTTAGTTATTGGTCGTATAAAAATCAGCGAAAGCTATAGATGATAAAACAGTTCATAGTTATGAGTTTACTTGTTTCCTTTATTTCTAATTCTATTTTGGTTTTCTTTGAACCTACTCATCTATGACTACGTTTTGATTTATATTATCTCCATTTATCTTATCTCTACCGCTGTCTGCAGGAGGCATCACATGAAATGTCTGAGAAAATAAAAAATACAGAATTTATTCCCGTTTTTATATACGTCGCTCTTTTCGATGGATTGCTTTCTGTGAATGACATATTGTTTCGGAAACGTAGAAGTCAATCATTATGGCGATCTTTCACCGAAATATAAGTAAAGGTTCAACTAGGTTATTATTTATCAATAATTGTAGACATAAACTTCATGATTTTGCTGTTTGCTTTAAATATTTACCGTTACGAATGTGTGCTCATGATAACATTGGTCGAAAAACTGAAAACTCTACTTGACCTTCCGTCATTTTTAATTCCCAACGAATAAAAAGAGATAAGTGAAAAACACGCGAAGGTGGTCAGTTAAAAAGCATAAAAAATTGATTGATTTTATTTCTTATCGATATGTCTTCACGTCATTCTTGGTCAAAAATGTTCTTTATGAATTTGCTCCGCTCATCTTTATATCAAAATATTCTGATGGAAGAGGATATCTTTATAGTTTATTTAGTCCAGGAAAACGGTAAACATATCATTACTATATAAATTTAGCTACTTGTATTCTTTCAAGACAGCTGCTGCTAATAAGTTCGGACGTAGTAAAAAAAAAAAAAAAAATGGTCACATGATATATCATTTATTGAACGATGAAAATATTTTATGCTCCATACTACAGAGTATATGTCTGTGAGCCCAAATCAAGTCAACTTTAACATCCAGTAAGTCATTCCTACTACCACCCCATACAAAGAGAGAAAAAAAGACTTTTCACTCTGGAACTTACACTACGAACTCCAAAGAGAATCCTTATTTTCTCCGAAACTGGGCAATTTAAATTATTTTGATTCTACAAACACTGGGAATATATATATATATATATATATATATATATATATATATATATATATATATATATACGAGTGTGTGTTTTGTCATTGTCAGGTACGTGTTAGGTATTCATTTTTCCATTTGATTGATTTGAAAACTTGTTCGTTAAGTATATGAATGTTTTCCATTAAGAAAGACTTATCCAAAAAGAAACAAATCTAGAAGCTAGTAGTTGCGAAGAGGACGCGGATAAATGCTGAAATATTAGTATATTATTTATTCATTTAAACCAAGCAAGGAAATAAAGGCACTAATACCCAAATGGTTACTTAGTGTGAAATAATACGAGGAAAAGAATAATATTAAGAAAATTCCACAAGTGTGAAATGCGAGAGAAGAAACTGTCAGCATAGAACTTACGGTTACATCTTGCAATTTGACGGTAAAATGATGGAACGTTGGTGCCAATCTAGTACCGCGTTTAAATTCCTAAAGCCGACGTACCAAAGAAGAAAGCTTATCAGATCAATTACAATTAATGCGGTAGGAAAATGACTGAAGCTGAGATGACAGGTCAGGACCGATAACATTGCAGATGCTTCTTTGGATTTTATCAGAAATTCGGAATACTAATCAGAATCCCTAAACCTATGAATGAAAGAATGATAAATTTATAAACGTTAAGGAAAAAAATTTCTTGCACGATACAGTGAAGCAAATTTCCTAGTAGCAGGCGTAGCATTTGATTCAATATAATCTTTTCATTTCATGTCATCAGGAAAAGTGAGGCCGAAAAGTCACAAGTAGTGATTCTCTTGGAATATCTTTTTTTATTTAGCAGGCTATAAAGAAGTAATGTATAAAGTTTAAAGTGAGAAATTTAGCAATCTATATAATTTGCATAGTTATAAAAAAAATAGACATTAATTTTATTTCCAAGTTGTAAAAAAAGGGCGAAGACTGATTGGAGAACGAAATATAAGTGAAACAATAAATTATCTTATAAAATATCAAAATAAATATGGGACAAGAATCATTATTAATAAAGTTCAAATGAGAAAATAAATTGCCGTGAAAATATCGTTAATTCAGTTCGGAAAATTAACAAAATTTTTGGTTGGTGTTCAAAACAAGATTTGCCTTAAATTTTGTATCGTCTTACATTTGTCTTAAACTATGTAACACCTTAGATTTGTCATAATCTATGTAACGCCTCAATGCTTACTTTAGCGATACAGAGATTAACTAACAGAAAATAGATTCACCAACGCAACAAAATATACAGAGCAAGAAGAGTTGATATCAAATTCCCGTCGACGTGACGGCATTCATTGTCGTACAAATACCTTAGGAAAAGTAAGAATCCGTCTCTTCTCCATACATTTATGAGTTAATTAGCAGAGCTTCATAATTACTCTTGAAAAAAGAAAACACTGAATTCAAAACCGGTTTGAAAATGGGGCTCCCTAAACCATCTACAACTTGCTATCGAAACCAAATCAGAAATGCCTAACATGCTGAGAGCTGTGGCCCATTAATTCTCAGGGAGTATACTGGAATTGAATTGAGTGAGTGTGAGGCCTCAATTTGAAGCGAATAGCGCTGTTTCTAATATGTCTCGATCAAGGGCTGCATGTAATCTGCGGAGAGCATAATGGACAGTATTTTTCGTATAAACTTGAGGCTTGAGAATCGTTTAGAACTGTCAAACAAGGGTGGAGTTGGAGAGTACAACGGAAACTGTTGGCTTTCATGATTCAATGAGACTCGACCTTCAGAATCAACCACTTGATAACTACTATGAGCATTCAAATGAACACATAATAATAAACAAATGAAAAATTCCTCCAGATAACATTATTGAACCAACAATAAAGCTGATAAAACTGCAGAGCTCTTATGGACAATCACTGTCACTTGGACATTTTCAAGAACATTCTTTTATTAATTCTGTCCCTTCAGGACTTCGACGACCATCTTACTGTCTTGTATAGCTTTAAGATTCCCTGCCAGTTCATACTCTAGTATTCATCTTCTGTGCGATGTTTCGTCATGAGGTGGGTATTAATACCCCTCGGCAGCTTTCTATAATTTGTACTTTTATGCCTTTTGTCTCCTTATTATCCCAGTCCCTGATTTATCATCTATTTACATAAACTCTTTAGGTAGGTTTCTTTCTTTGTTTTCTGTATTGCACTTACCTTCACTATACCCCATGAGTGTAAAAATATCCGAAGCCTCTTTCCTCATTATATATTCTATTTATTTCAACTGTCGCTTTCTGATGCTTACTCGAGTGTATTTTTGATCCCATTTCTTTTTAAATCATCCTCGTTGTTTACATGTCGATGGTTATCTCAAAATATTTCGGAAGTAAAGACAACTCTGTTCCTTAGGGCATCATCTTTATTTGTGAAGAAATTTCTCTTTATTCAGTGCCATATCGAACAATTTGATCAGTCTGACAAGCTCAAAATTGCAGCCGATTTACAAAATGATATCAAGTCCGTCGTATATTGAGTCAAAACATGGCTTGTAAATTTTAACGCCTTCATTAATCATCAGAGAGACCCCTGTTTGCCTTTTGTCATCATGGTTGGTTCTATCCTACAGGAAAGTGATATGTTGCGCCTTCTGGGACTAAAGGTTTCAGCTGTTTCGAAGTGGAAAGAGTATTTAGAATACATTGATATGTCAGCTGCTAGGAAAGTTGGTTCACTGCGATGTGCGAGACAATTTTTCTCTCCAGAAATTATCTTACATATCTATACGTCAGCCAATCATCCATGCTTAGAATATTGCTGCCACATATGATCTGGTGCCCCTGCTATTTACCTTGTGCTCCTTGATATAATCCAAAAAAGAATCGGCAATATAATCGCACCTGATATAGCGGCGCAGCTTGAGTTACTTTTCATACGCTCTCTGTGTCGTTTCTGTAAATACTTTCATAGTATTTGTTAGAATGAGCTCTTCGCGGTGCTAGACTGAGGTCAAGATCTCATCAATTTACTGTTGAGCTGGCTAGATGTAACCGTAAATTATATGGTAACGGTTTCTTTTCTCGCATTTCTCGCATATAGAACTCTTTTCCGGCTCCATGCTTTCCAGCCAACTTTAATATGCAAATCTTTAAATGTAATATCAAACGCTATCTACCGACCTCCTGATTACTCTTTCCTTTTCCCGCGCATTAATCTGTTCCTAATTCTTCAACATCCAGTAACCCGTTCAGTATTAGTATGTTTGCTGACTTGCATGGGCTGATACCAGTGAAATTATATATATATATATATATATATATATATATATATATATATATATATATATATATATATATATATATATATATATATATATATATATATATATATATGTGGGCACATTAGAATTCTGACCATGAGTCCCGAGTTACAATCTCGCCGTGGTGCATTGCTATTGATGTTATCGTAACGGAATGGGGTCGATCCCAGCGTGAGGCACTTTTGGAAAGTGCCTGAAAATCATACTACGGGTTGACACTTGTGACTAAAAATTAATCGACGGAAGCCTCGGGGGCAGTCGATAACTGCGCTAGCACGAAGTCACAAGATGTAGATGCCGAGGTTTTTAGCGTTCTGATCGTATTCAAATTATTGATCACGCTAGATAACGCGCTCTTTCCCAGGGACTGTACGTAAGGTCTCCTCAACATAGTTGAAGTTGGTGTTGAATAAACAGAAATGCGACTGAGCAAACGTCAGCAATAGGGATTGGCTAGCCGCCATAGTCGGCAGATAACCTCGAATACGAGTGTATATATATATATATATATATATATATATATATATATATATATATATATATATATATATATATATATATATCATAATAATAATAAGTTTATAAATATAAATATGAATATAAGTAATTATACTCGTCTGGTAAAAACAAAAAATAAGGAATAAAAAAAGAAAGAACTCCGAACATGCAGTTCGAGCGAAACAATCGACGAGAATCAAAGCTCAGAGTCCAAAGAAAAAAATCTCCAACACGAGTAAAGCAAAAATAACTAAGCAAAGTGCTCAATACACTAAGTAGAGCAAATCTAACTAAAGAGCCAGGCAACCTGCCTAGGTTTTACCTACGCGGATCATCAGGCTCTTTAGGTTCATAGTTAATATATATATATATATATATATATATATATATATATATAAGATAAAAAAGGGTAAAACACTAATATTCCATGGTTATAACCATGGAATATTATAGTTTGAACTTCTTACATTATGTTTATGATATTTTGTTATATTATGTATCTATCCTGGACATTGAGCTCTACCTGGATTCTATCCTCTTGGAAATATATATATATATATATATATATATATATATATATGTGTGTGTGTGTGTGTGTGTGTGTGTGTGTGTGTAAATAGACCAGTAATATTATATATATATATATATATATATATATATATATATCAGTTCTCATATAAGTATCTCTCCCTTGCTGCCACGTCTAATTTCTGGAAAAATCCTGTATTGTATTGTAATGTATTGAATCTCTGCATCTCATTCTATGTCATCTGTTATACGATTAGCCATTCTGTTAAAGCACAGTCTCAGCTTGATTCTGTTATTTGCAATTCGTAATTCAAATCATAATTTCATCTTTGAAGAAGTTATTAAATCATATCGGGATAATAATGGTGATGGCGACAATGATAATTTTCTTGTTACATAGTAGCAGTTCTACTAAGACATGTCATAATAATTTTATTTTCTCTAAATTTAGTGCTTCTTTCGCCCTTTTTTGTCGTTATTTTATTACCTCTTAATGTTTTGACAAATCAATGCTTGAGTATAAATCGCGTAAAAATACTCGACTTTTATAAATTTGATTGTTTTTCTTTTGTTTAAATCCGAAATGTTTATACATATGAATAATTGCAACAGAGATAAAACAACAAAAACCCATAAACCCATAAAAACATACCATTTTTTCCGCGATATATTTACAAATACGTGTACTTGTTTTTCTTATCTATTTATCAGCAGTTGATTTATTTGGCAAAACGTTGCTATTCAATTGATTAATGCCTTGAATAGCTACATTTCGCCTAATCGACATATATTTTGCCATTTGCACAACGGTTTTGTCGTTTATAAAGGCGAAATGATATTTCAAGCACTTGCTGGATATAAAAGAAGAAAAGACTTATCAGCTGATAATAGAGTTGTTCAGTTCAAATCGAAGGTGAGTATAAAAGATGAAAAAAAAATCAATCATCGCCAAACATTTGCTTTTGTCGCTAATCCGACCTTTAACTAGCATTGTACTGCAAATGAACGTTTCTATGCCAATGCTCAAATGTTAGCCAGATGTTCAATACACACACACACACATATACACGCACACAAACATATATATATATATATATATATATATATATATATATCGTTTATACTCGTATAATGCTTGATTTCGCGTAACGTGCGGCCCCCAAATTTTCACTTATAACAATGATTTTATCATGTATCTCGTGTATAATATGAATTCCTCTTTTGAGAACCCAAATTACAACAGACGTAGAGATGTCTTTACACCATGTTCTACTTAAATTATTTAATAAAATGGAAAAGAAAATGAAAAAAACATAAGCCATAAACAACCGAACGAGAAACAACTAAACATCTTAAAATTTTAAATAAAAAATTGAATTCAACACTTAGAGGCAAGACTCAGAGGCGACTAGCTGTTTCATGCTAGACGATTGCGTCTAGCATGAAACAGCCTTTCGCTCTTGAGTGTTGACTTCAATATTCACTTCTATATTTACACACGCTCTATCTCTGATACTGAGCATTTTATGCTATAAATATAGAAGAACTTAAAAATATATTTCTTAATATATATATATATATATATATATATATATATATATATATATATATATATATATATTATACTACTAATAATACTCCGTTGGGAAAAACCTCGGATAGTACAACTCGTAAGTCTCTCAAAACAAATTGCTACCCGAGGGGGAAAAAACAAAACAAATTGGACCAAAACTGAACCGGAAACATGCGAACAGAACGAAATAAAATCGTTAACATTTTAGTCCAAAGAAAAACAAAAACAAGCGAGTAAAAAAGCTAAAACGTAGAGTGCTCAATACACTAACTAGAGTAGGGGTAAATGAAATAAATCTCAAAGAGCCAGGAAAAACCTACGTTTCACCTAAACGGATCTTCAGGGTAAGCAAGCTTACCCTGTAGTACCGTTTAGTTAAAACATACCAAAGTTGTTACTGGCTGTTTAGGCTTCATTTCATATATATATATATATATATATATATATATATATATATATATATGTGTGTGTGTGTGTGTGTGCGTGTGTTTGCGCAAGCGCTAATTTCAGTGGATCTTATTTTTTTAAATAGTAATCTTCTTTCTGAACAGTTATTTTATATCAGTTAAGAGCGTAATATATCTCGTTAAAATCATTTTTTATTCCGAGATCATCCTTTAAGGAAGACCTCAGACTTTTTTTTTACTAATAGAAATACTAACTAGAAGTCCGTAGCTAGTAATTAAAATAAAATTTGTCGTCCCTATTTTTTTAAATTTCTAGAGAGATAACACCAGAAAAAAAACTTTGAAATCGATATGTAACAGAAAGGAGGGGCCAGTTTAAAACTTTCAGGGTTAGGAATAATCTAGCGCCGACCCTGATTACCTTGTCAGTAGTTTTTAACGAAACGTGTGTATGTGTGTGCTCGGGCTCGCATGTTTCATATGATTATATGTATGTATAGATAGATTTTAAGCAGAATCGCGTTGAACATGAACAAATCAAGAGCGATATTCTGAAGGGTCCTAATGTTAATTTCCCCGAAGATATTGCTACATAATTTGCTCTAATGTCTAATGAATGTGGTCGCGTCTGTCCAAGTGGGTTAGGCCTAAAAAAGAAAGATCAAAGAAGCCGAACAGAGAGCGAAGTCATTCATTACTCGTTATGATCGTTATTTCTATAACAACTCTTGCAAATGGCGCCCAAAATTACTACAGCTGTGCCAGAGAATGTAAGACCCTAGCAGAGCTAGAAGGTAGAACGGAGAAGAACATTGAAAGCGAGTCACAAGCATCACACAGATACTCACACACACACACATATATACACACATATATACACTCACATATGTATATGTACACAGACACACACATATCTATCTATCTATCTATCTATCTATCTATCTATCTATCTATCTATATATATATATATATATATATATATATATATATACACATACACACACATACATATAGTGATTTTCCAAGCGTAGCTTAGATGTGGCACAAGGCCGAAAATAAGGGGTACGCAGAGAAGATCGAATTCACTACTCAGTCGTAATTATTCTAGCGAGACAAGCTCGTTAACCTTTACACCGCCTCGATGTGCCTCCCCCCCCACACACACACATATATATATATATATATATATATATATATATATATATATAAGGAGAGAGGTTTTATGAAATTAAACCGTATAATAACGCTATGATATTAAATTAGGGTTATATGAAGAACAAGGTAATAATTTGAAACTAAAAGTGGGCCGAAAAGGTAGTTTTATAACAACAATTACATAAACGTTGTTTTTAGTGGATACGAATAAGAATGAACATCCGAGAAATTTTCATAGTTAATATGTGTCCTCCGACAGGAATCGAACCTATACCCTACACGGAACCATCATATAGACTGACGTGCTATACAAGTTTAGCTACAGAGGATTTATCTACTTTCAAACTACAAACTTCCCATGATTTCCCACGAACGTCCATATCTGCTCGAAGCCTTAACGGGAAGAAATGATGTCACCCTACGAAATGGACAAAGTGCGATAATCATGTGAAGATTTTTATAGTTATACATTATTTATATAAGCACAAATATTTAAAAGTAAATGCTCTGTTTATATATTATCGTTTAAGAAAATTCATGAAATATTGTAGCTTAAAAGCAGTAAAAAATTCATGAAATATTGTAGCTTAAAAGCAGTAAAAGCCAGACGATCCTTAAGCTTAACTGCTATAGCACGTCAGGCTAGATGACTGTTCATGTAGAATACCGGTTCGATTCCTCTCGTAGGATACATATTTTCTTTGAAAATTTCTCGAACGTTCAATCCGGTAAATGTTGTTAATATTATTTATTATAAATAGAACATTTACTTAAATTTTTGTGTCTATAAAAATAACATATAACTATAAAATATCGTCAAATAATTGTTTGTCTTTATATATATAAATCGGGAAACATGTTGGAATAATGGATAGAGGGACGGAGAGCCGAGTTCAAATTCCAGTCGGCTCCATTATATTCACTAACAGGCTAATACCCTTGGAAAATCTATGTATTCTCTTCTTTTCTTCCCATCTATACAAGACAGACTAGTTTATGTAACATTGTGTGGCAACCGCTCTAGGAGAAGGAAAATCACTGAATTCTAAATTAACCAGACAGGGTTGTGTTCCTTTAAGTTATCTTGTCCAAAAAATATCTCTTCTACTGTGGCTGCAATGCACATGGTGTTTCTACGTCCATACGGGCCTTGGGATAATATATATATATATATATATATATATATATATATATATATATATATATATATATATATATATATATATATATATATAAAAGTATAGGATTTGTGTAGACGGAATAAAAATCTAATAACCAAAATTAATATTCTTAAAAGAGTGCTCAATACTGCGTAGAGCAAATAGTATTTATTCAAAAATTATAACATAAACATGTTATAACATCACTAGAGAAATAGCCATTTTGTTTCAACACTTCTGGTGTCTTATCTAGTGAAGGCGTTGATTGCGAAATAACTCTTTATTTAGCCTTCAACACCATCACTTGATAAGACACCAGAAGTGTTGAAATATAATGGCTATTTTTGTAGTAATGTTATAACATATTCATGTTATAATTTTTTAATAAATACTATATATATATATATATATATATATATATATATATATATATATATATATATGTATATATATATATATATATATATATATATATATATATATATATATATATATATATATATATATATATACAAGTATATGATTGGTTTATGGGGAATAAATTTTGTAGTGATTTTATAACGCATTTATGTTATAAGGATCGTTAATTTATTTGAAACTTTTAAAACCATTTATTTTACATTCAACATCATCACTTGAAAAGACACCGGAGTTTTTGAAACAAAATGTCTATATTTGTAGCGATTTCATAACATATTTATGTTATAACTTTTAAATAAATAATTATATATATATATATATATATATATATGTATGTATGTATGTATGTATGTATGTATGTATGTATTTATGTATGTATGTATGTATATGAATAAACCGGAAAATAATATTATAAACATTTAAATTACTGAAAGATGCAGATGTGAATAATATTGTAGATGTTAAGTTAATAAATTAGATAGAATTAGCAGAAAAAAAATAATAATGTAATTCATAATCTGGAAGGCTTAATTGATGGTAATATGTGAAATCTACTTCAAATTAAGAATTAAAAATAAATGTATTTTATTTATTTTTTATTTTTAGAAATCACGCAATATGATCATATTTATTTTGTCTTGCATAGGGTTCATTTTACAATGTCTACATAGCAAACTGTGCGCCACTATTAATTTTCATAAAATTTATTTGTTATATCCGCTATAGGAAGTGCTTCATCTACAGTAACATGAAAAAATATTTTTTTTTGATCGCAGTGCCTATTACATATTATCATTTTTTTTAAATTGGTGTGCTACCAAAATATTTTAGTAAATTTTCGCTGACATATGTCCAAAGAAATCTCTAAACCTATTATTACTGATATTAGTAAATATCAGGACATTAACGCAAATCAAAGTATTCAATATTTGATCAGTATTTTTGTTAATTGCGTGATTAGAACTCTATATCAACGGTGTTTGAAAAGTAACTCCCTATTTTATGTATGAGTGGCCAACCAGGTCTTATTATCCTGTGACTTTTTCTTTGGAATTGGTTATATGAGCATGTCTACTATACTAAACCATGATTTCAGATGAACTTGAAGAGCGAATACAAGAAGTTATGTCTTCCATACCAGAAGAGTGAAATCAGATGACGCTATTCCTGGGCGGCTCCAGAAGCTGCTAGCAAAATCTGGTGTTCATATTGAATTTTAAATAAAACTTCGTGTTAAACGCTTTCCCCTCATATCGATTTCTTGTAAAAATTATAATTAATAAATAAATTATAAATATTTTAAAATGGACAGTTACTTTTCAATCCCTCTGTATATTGTTCAGTGTTACTTTGTTTCTTTATTACTTTTATTATTCATTCATAGAACGGAATTATTAAATTTTAAGTATCAGAAACAAAGCATTAAAAACACAGACAAGTTTACTCCTTGAAGCAGGTGTTGTTTTACATTCTGAACAAAATCTGATCATTGCAATAAAATTGATAGCAACCGATCCCCCCGATTTGGCGCCAACTTTATGCATCTTCACCTGCTATAGGTAAGCTGATCATGTACGTTAAATTATGTACATATAAATACACCTTAAAAGCCGCTTTTCCAATAAACAAGATAGGAACAAAAATTTATTTTTGTTATATGTTTAATGACATGTTATATCAAAGCTTTGCTGGTATAGCCTTAATGTGGAGAACCTGAAAACTCCTGAAATTTCATGCAGTCAATATTCTGTAGGTGAGATTGTTCAATGCGAGGGAAATAAAAAAATATTTCCGAAATATGGAAGAACAGTGAATTTAAGATAGTCAACCCAAAATAATATCATTCTGCATAAGAAAATGCGAACTGAAGAAGAACAGCGTTAATCGAAACCCCATTAATCTCAACTTTAAAAATTAGGAAAAATAATCTAATTAATCTTGAATTTAACTTTTTTTTAAATTTTTAATACATTTTTTATACTTAACAGTAAGTGATAATGAAAAGAAAAAGCAGAGCTAGACTTACCTATAAGCTATATAAAAGTGTAAACGAGTATGACTCTACACAGCTTTTTATCTGTATTATCTGTGAATTGCCATGCATATTTAGACAAAGGTAAAAGCGTGGTTTTTCGTTTCATTGTCCTTGGCTTGGAATTCAGAATTCTCCTTCTCCTAAGTTGGTTAATACCCAAATTTAGAGACCACGGTCTACCCTGCTATATAAATATTTAGCCGGTGGTGGGGAGATAGAGATTCATGCCTTTCCCAAGAGTAATATTGCAAATGTGAAGGCAAAAAACTAGCTCAGATTTTGAACTAGGCTATCCGATTTCACTTTCTCTACTGATATTCATTATGCTACCCTTGCAATGTGTAACAGTAAGGACAACCTAAAATTCTCCATTAACGCAAGAGAATACCATGTTAAAAGAATTGAATTTCTTCTTTTTCTGTGATAACTTTGTTAATGTAAAACATATTTCCTTTTCTAAATTCAATATTTTTAGCAATTATATTTAAAGAAAATATGTATAAAATTCATTCTATTTTCTGTAAAGTGACTTACTTTTGCATCTTTCTTATTTCATCATTCTATTAGTCTAAACACCTGTTTTTTTTCCCGATGCATATTGTATCAGGTTGTCTTATTTTGTATTTCAACTCATAATGGCTTCTTCATGTCGTGTTTCCATCCTTGACACTGTACATTCTTCCACAAACTGTAACCCGGGAAAGAAAATCTCTGAAGAACGCAAACTAACAACAGGAACTGATCTTCAGTTACCAACTTATTGCTGAAAACTTCTCAGAGTGAAATTTAAGGAGCGTTATACTACACGTTGCTTATTTCAATGTGAATTCTACATAACAAATTATATAACAGTAGAACATTTACAATAAGTATGTTTATTGTCGTTGGCACAAGGACACTGTTCTACGAGTATTTATTTTTCACCTTAATAAAAGAAAAAGTTTCAACTTAGGAAGCAGATTCCATATCTTTCTGTCGGAAGTTTAAACTGAAAACTTATTTTTTTATATAAAGGTTGAGATGGGTAAATTGTCGCTATATATTTAATTTCGTGTACCTATGTTGTTTTTTTTTTCCATTTTGTTGAATGCACAGTATAATCGGATCAGTTGGGCAGCGTCTGTGAGAAAAAACAGCACCATGACGTAATTTACTCAGCCAGAAATTTGGAAAAGGCATGATGTGCTACTTCGCATTCGCAGCTCAAGTTCCAATACGAATATTTCAGTGTATTTGGATGTCAATCAGAAGAGAGTGCAGAGGGTTCGCAAAGAGCTGGATGAGTCTAATTGTGATTACGAAGGTGTTTGAAGTGATTGCAAGTGATACTGACGTTATGCCTTCATTTATCTTCCCACAATGCCTCAGATTCTACACGGGGGCCTATATCGACTGCTTCGTGAAAGTAGTGCTTCCCTGGATCAAGAGGATGGCAGACTCTGTATCTGGCAACAGGACTCTGCACCATGCTACACAATCAGTAGAACCTAGCGATACTGTGATTACGTCACCCCTTAACTCCGATCAACTAAATACTCAGACTGCAATGCCCTTGATTGTTAGGTGTGGGGGGAAGTTGAGGTAGAGAGAAACAAAATTCCTTGTAACATCAAAGAGGAACTGAAGTCAAGGATTATGGCAGCATTTACCAAGTTAAACATGGAGATTGTCCAGAAGAGTTACAGGTGATTCCGAAGTCGTCTAAAGACTGTATTTGAAAACAAAGACGATTTTATTGAATAAGTTTAGTCTTTCGTGTTACAAGATATTTTTCTGTACTTTTGGAAAATATATCTGTTAAAATGAGATTTCAGTATTATTTTAATTTTTGCATAATTCAGACGACAATTTATACCATCGTACCTTGGATATTGTTGCCATTTTGCTTAAAGTTCGTATGCTTTGTTTTCTTTTTTTGTATAAAAAAAATTAAAATTAAATTTCTAAGATATTTCAGAAAAAGGTTTACTTTACAAATTTACTGTTAATGTTAGAGTTTTCGCGTATATATACAAAATAAAGAAAAAGGCGACATGTTATGCAGTTTAAAGGGGTCATGAGTAGAGTCAATTTGGGACACACCAAAAAAAAGCAAAGCACAGAATGAAAACTTGAGGAAATGCTCTAGAGAATCTTTGAGCTAATCGATTTTATCAACGCGTAAAAAACAAACAAAAAACAAAAAACGAAAGAAAACAAAAAAAAAGCAGCGTAACGTACAGATTAAATATTTTCTGTCTACTATACATTTGACTTGTTTTTAACAATTAGCGGCGTCTGTATCGAAGAATCCCAACCAAAACTTTACAATATAACTGAAAGTGTAATACTACACACACACACACACACACACACACACACACACACACACACACACACACACACACACACACACACATATATATATATATATATATATATATATATATATATATATATATATATATATATATATATATATATATATATATATGTGTGTGCATGAATATAAGTATATAATATTGCACAATAATTGCTAGTGTTATTAAATGTGCTCCACATAAAGTATGTAAAATATAGTATAAATAGAACTAATATCTGTGCTATTAATAATAAATATAAATTTATTTCGCCAGCCTTTGGTACAACTCTAGAACACTCACACACACACACACATATATATATGATTAAAACAAAATTAATTTGATGTTATATTCAGCACCTCTCTCTCACTCTCTCTCTCTCACGATATCTCTATGCCTCGCTATCACTCTCTCTCTCTCTCTAAATATGTTCCGCACGCTATATATATATATATATATTTTTATATATATATATATATATATATATATATATATATATATATATATATATATATATATATACATATGTTCTTCACGCTATATACATACATATATATATATATATATATATATATATATATATATATATAGCGTGCAGAACATATATATATATATATATATATATATATATATATATATATATATATATGAGGCATATTTACACAGCAATTATTCATTTAATCATTTTT
>OZ010576.1:126611364-126621364 GCA_963932145.1 Acanthosepion lycidas | reverse complement strand
GCATTTCTATGGCAATGATTTCTGTTCAGCAACAAGCACTGGGTAACAGGAAACGACTTGTTTTTGTTTTTTCGGTGAAGTCAAAATGTGAGGCTGTCTGATGTTCTTTTTCTGACACCTGTATACCAACTGAATATATTTTCTAAGTGTATTTTAAATGAAAAAGCATTTTAAATGAAAAAGCATTTTAAATTTCAATTTTGATATTAGTTCACTTACTATCGCTTCGCTGACGGTAGAGTCATTGAAGCAATAGTTATTCAACTAGTAAATACTAAAAAACTGCTTCATAACAGTTTTATATGTTTAAAAACAATATTTTTTGATGATTTGTTTAATTGAGGGAAACGGTTATTTTTGCAACGGCAACATTTTCCTTTGTATATTTTAAACTCAAATACGAGACAATTTTAAGAATTGACTTTGAAATATGTACGCAGTAGAAAAAGAATATATATATATATATATATATATATATATATATATATATATATATATATATATATATATATATATATATATATATATATATTATATTAATTACATGCGGACTGTGGTGTTTATCATATCTTGATTGTTATCAAAATCATTCGGTGATTGTGATCTACGGCCTTCATCATGTCTATGTCGGTCCGGACAGTAGTGAGTATGAAAATAAAGTAAATAGTGATAACTCCTCATTCAAGAAACTCTTACATAAAATATATATAGACATATATATTTATGCCTGTGCGTGTATATGTGTGCGTGTATATGTGTGCGTGTATATGTGTGCGTGTGTGTTTCTGTGTATGTCTGTGCGTGTGTGTTTCTGTGTCATCGCGCACGCGCATGTAAAAATTGTCCCGTTTAGTTCGGAGAATACGCAGTATTTAGATTAATTACTCAGAAAATTCTTCCTTTTTTGTCATTTACTCACCAACTATTTGTCTGATATATATATATATATATATATATATATATATATATATATATATATATATATATTGATTTATATGAATAATTTTCCTTTATATCTACATATATGTATTGTTTTATATGAATAATTTTCCTTTTGTTTGTCTATCTATCTATCTATCTATCTATCTATATCTATATTTATATATATAGATATGTATATATATATATATATATATATATATATATATATATATATATATATTCAGAATATTTCTAAATTTAAGAACGCTGAAAAATATCATTCAGGATAACTGTGAAAGTCAATGTAAACTATAAGCAATACTAATTGACGTAGTTTAATGCCTAATAAACGTAAGTGATTAAATGTTTTTTATGCTAGTTGTTGGATTTTTAAAGATAATTATGACTTATTTTTATCTTATTATGAGAAATTAACTTGTATATTTATTTTAAATACTTCATGGTTTTGATTGAACAGATTTTTTAATATTTTTATGCCCATGTATTTTTGGATTTGGCAATATATATATGCATATATATTTATATAAATAAAAGTGGCCATAGGTTTCGACACCCAGTGGCCACAGTTTGTTTCATGCTTGCCCGGAATCGTCAGGACATATTTGCATATAAACATGAAGCAAACTGTCGCATCTGGGTGTTGATTCCAATGGCTACTTTTATATTGACATACATGCTATCCCTGATTTTGCGCACACGCATACACGCGCACGCACAGACACACACACACACACATGTTAAACTGTTAAATATATTAATAAATATACATATTATGCCTCACCGATAGGACGACTAGCAGTTTCATTGTGCTCATTATAGACTGGTCATGCCAATGTTGGCGCAATTATATATTATACGATGATTCCGGTTTTTTAATTTTAAAAATTATGTTTGCCATTTAAAATGAACTGGATTGTATATGTATGTAAATAAAAATATTATTTTAACCTTTTGCATATTATTATTTTTTTTTTTTTATATATTAAAGGGAGGTTACTTGTATTTACACAAAAAAAGAAGAAAAAAATCCGCAATTTACATGAAATATTATTGAAGCATTTTTTATGTGTACCTTTAACAATCACTTCATTTTACTTGTTTAATCACCCAATGCTATTTAAGTGTTTTAAGATAATCATTTTTTTTTCAGGGAGATATAGGTTACACCTATTTCCTTTACCGTTATAAGATTTGTCTCTTTTTACAATATCCCATTTGGTAAATTGTTTGTTATCATCATTCTTTAATTTCCAGAAATAATTAGCAAAATTAGTAGTGTTTTTGTATTTTATATTACCTAAATTCATTCGATGATGGTAGAAACAAAATTTCGAAAGATATATAAGACAGGTGGTTAGAACGTTCGCATTCATGAGACTGACCATGGTTGATCTGCCAGGAAGGAGATTTTCTGATGTTATTGGACTGGAGGGGGTTGTTCTCAGCGTGAAAGTGCTTGAGAACCATGCCACGCGTTGACGCACGGCTTGTGAATGAAATTGGGTAGACAGAACCGTTGGGAGTCATCAATAAATGTGCTAGCACGATGTCACAAGACGTCGTGGCCGAGGTTTTGAGCGTGCTGGCTATGTTCTAATTGTTGATCAGGCTAGATAACACGCTCTTTCCCTGAGACTGCAACTAAGGTCTGCTCAGCACAGTTGCAGTATAAATCACAGCGGAACGGGGTGCTCTGTGGGTGTTGAATAAACACAAGAGCGCCTGAGCAAGCGTCTGCAATAGGGATTGGCTAGCCACACTAGTAGACGGGTATCCTGGAATACGAATGGCCAGCTGTGTGTGTGTGTGTTATTGTTGTTGTTGTGTGTGTGTGTTGCGTGCGCGCGCATGCGCGTGAGTGTTGACTTCTTTTTATTTTGCGGTGAAATCATTGTAAAATAAACAAACACGATAAAGACATGTTTTCCCATATAAAAAACTATTTCCGCCAACCTTCTTAGAATTTATTCTTTTAGACTTTTGCTCTTTGTATTTACTTTTTTTTCAAATCTGCTTTCTTTCTGACATTCATTTTTAGCCTTTACTGTTAACATTTTCTTTTCATGACTTCACGCTCGAATATTTTATTCAAATAATTTTCCATCTCGAGACTGCCATTGTTTCCGTTTTTGCTTTTCTGAAGCTGTTTTAATTCTTCACCGGTTTTGAGGTTCAGCCAAGGACTTCTAAAAAAAAAACATACACACATGCAGAAACGCATCTTAAATAATTTAAATATCTTCTTTGAAGTCAAAATTTGGTTTAATTTGAAAGATAACAGCCAAAAGATTATCCGAATGAAATTAAAAATTAATGTCTTTATGTAAATAGAGTATTTAGGCATTATTTAATCATTCGCACGTTCACTCGTCTCTCATATCCTCATTGGGTTGCCATTATAAACAATAAATTCAAACAACAAATTTAAACATCTCTTAAAAATGTTGTCGTTGTTCTAGAGATGTGTTTCAAATTAAATTAGATTTATAAGAACTAATTTAATAATAACAAATTTAAGGATTAATAATAAAATTTTATAAGGATATAATTTAAGAAGTAATTAATGGGATTATGCCAAAGTAATGCATATTTTGTGATTAAAACATAATGGAATAACCCCAGTGTGATGTCCCCTTCACAGCATACAACAATAATTTTCTACTGTAATCTCTGACTCTTAACAAGCGCGCGAAAAATTAAAATAACATTTAATAAATACGGAACATCAGCAGTGAAATAATAAAGAAATTGCTATTTATGTTTAAAATAAATTATATTTAATTTTATATAATCGATAGTAGAAGAATATATTTTATAAGGATTTATGAAACGTAATAGAATGAATAATTTGTTTTAATACTTCATTAAAATAATAATAATTAATAGGGAGATGATATTTCTAAGATTAATGCATTGCTTTCATTTATTTATTATTTTCTTACCTGTCTGATTTTATATATTATTTAATTACAATAAGTGTTGTTGTTTTTAAATTCTGTATTTAAGATTTATTGAATTATCATATATCATATTACTATTCCCACATGGAAGTGTATTCAGTCAAAAGAGGTGAATCGGAATTCTTTTTGAACTTAGGCACAAACAATATTCTTACAGTAGGAAACATTTAAAACAATTTTTTCTAAAAAAACTTTCACACTTGAAAATAGCCTTAAACTTCTTCAAGGGAATATTGCGATTGTTCGATCAAAATCATCCTGTTGTTTTAGTTAAAAGAGTTTTTTTTTTTTTTTTTTTTTTTTTTTTTTTTACTTATTAAACAAATAATAATAATAAATATGTGGTTGATTTCTAAATCGCACTAGAAAATTTCAAATATTTTTCTTAAATAAAGAAATCGATATAGATTTTGTTTCCTGTTCAGTCTGAAATAAAAAAAAATGTTTTATTAAATTATGCAAGCATCAACTGTCAAAATTAGGTTAGGAACAAATTTTCAAATTTTGTCCACTCTTGATATAGCATAATTTTTTTATGAAATAACATCTTTAGTGATTTTTCTTTACATAACCAAAAAGATTTCGCGAACACACGCCATATTCAAAAGTTCATCTAAGTTATCGAAATGCGGGAGAAAGAAATTGACAAAAAAATGATATTTCTATTTTTTTAAATAAAATTTCCTATTATGCATTCACTACTGATTTAAGAACTGATAATTTCGTTTAAATTCTATAATTCTCTAAGCTTTAGCAAATTTTTAAAGACGGCGTTTAGCGACTTTTTGCTTTCATTTCGCAAAATAAAACGAATTCATTTTGATGGTACCTAGCATTTTAAATTCATTAATGTTTTATTGCCCTTTTTTCTTCATTTTACTTTTTATTTTTCTTACCTAAATTCTTAGAATAACTTAACTTTAGAGTCTCATTAGCCGTCCTTCCTTTAAAAACTTCATAAGAGTTTCCATATTCATTCCATTAATTTCCATATCTATCTATCTATCTATCTATCTATCTATCTATCTATCTAACCTAATGTCATATATAAAGCCTTTTGCAATTAAAATATCTAATATATTCCTCTTCTATAAAAGATATGGATACAAATGAGAATAAGAAAGAACTTATTTAGAATTACAATTATTTCTGAAACATTTTTAATATTTTACATTTTAATAAATATTTTTTTAAATATATGAAACGGGAAATATGTTATTCGTAACATTCCCAAATTCGGCTCTGATACATTTTTTTTATTAGGAGTATGTGTGAAATAAATACTAGTCCGCTTAACAAATCCTTGTTGGGATATCAAATGTTACTTGACTTATAATACAAAACAACTGCAGAATTTGTATGGAACCTTCCTAAATATGGTACAAATATACACAAAAATTAAATTCTATTTTTAGATTCCGATGAATTTTGCACAGATTTTAATTATTTCTATAAGTTGTTCTATTCATATATCATATCTAAGAAAAAAATATTACTCTAAATTCTGAGAAAATAATTTAGGCAACCACTTTATGCTTGTTTTTTACTTGTGTGTGTTTGGATGTGTGTATGTTTAGATATAACGACACGGCGTAAGTTCCCGTAATTCGCTGTTTAGATTATTATTATTATTATTATTATTATTATTATTATTATTATTAGCAGCAGCAGCAGCAGCAGCATTTCATTTGATTTAAGTTGTATATTCATTATCTTCCTGGTCGCCAGAGACCTAAGATCCAAAATAATCTCACTCATTTCACATAGATAGATGTTGTTGTTGTTGTTGTTGTTCTTCTTCTTCTTCTTCTTCTTCTTCTTCTTCTTCTCTTTATTATTATTATTATAATTATTATTATTATTATCATCATCATTATTATTATTATTCGAAATTTGACACCTGCAATAAGCCTGCAATAGTTTTCAGTGAGGCTCTTGTTATTTTTTATACTCCACATTGTTATTATTCAGAATTTTCCTGGTTTGCTTTTTGATAAAAACCTTTATCAAGTCTTTTATTTAAGAGATGAAATGAAGGAAATTTGTTTTTTTCTTAGAATGCTATTAGACATCTTCGATTAAGATAAATTTTTATTTATATAAGATCAATCGTTTGTATATCAGATTGAGAGGTGTTCTTGATGTCTGCATCAGTATTCTTTTTCATCATTCTTAAAATTCCTCTTATTACTCGAATAATGGCTGAGGTCTTGCTATTTCTATTTTCAAGTCATTATTATTATTATATTAAGTGAGAGGACAGTACGCCAACAAATTAACGCTAGGCTACAAATATACGAAGTTCTATTCAGGGTATATGAGGTACACGCATCACAACCAAATGTGGGTGATATAGTTACAGGTTTTGATAAAAGCAACGCATTTCATATTAAGCTTGGGTAGAATTAGAAATGTCTTCAGGTTGACTATTTCAGCCTGCTTAGTGTGATGTTTCTCATGTGCCTAGGCGTGACGTCTAAGTCATCTTGGTTGCCTCATCATTCAGACTTAACAAAATACACAAGATTCTCGACATCCGACTCTGATGCTTCCCTCACTACTCCCACCCATGAACAGAGATAGACAGTGTGTTATTGCTTGATCGGTTGCCCAACGCGTTATTCTCAGTCATCTATCTAACAAGCATACTTGAGATACTGAACGGGATATTGAATGTAACCCATTATAATTCACGAAAACAAAACTTATACATGTTAACAGATCCAATCTATTAAATTCAAAAGGTATTAGTGGCATGCCTAATGCATCAGGACATTTATTATTATTATTATTATTATTATTATTATTATTATTATTATTATTATTATTATTTCCTTTTATTTCTGTCGTTTACACATTTCTTTCCGGGTCCCGCCTAGGGACCTAAAGTTAGAAATGGCATCATAACACTTTCCACTGACAAAAAAGAAAAAAAAATACATCGATAAAACCCTTCGTAAAGTGTGGGCTGTACTTGTCAGAACAAATTTTTGTATCTCCTTGAGGCATGGACTTCCAGGAAGCCCTTCAATTAGTCTACTGCAATCTTTTCCAACCAGTCCTAGGGCTCAAACTACTACAGGGATTATTGATGTTTCCATATGCCACATTTTCGAGATTTCTATTTCAAGGTCCTTGTATTTTGACAGCTTTTTGAATATCTTCAAAGATACATTGCAGTCAGCAGGGACTGCCATATCAATAAGGAAGCACTGTTTTTGTTTGTGGTCTTTAATAACAATATCTGGGCGGTTGGCTTTGATTGTTCTGTCAGTGTATATTGTGTAGTCCCATAGAATTGTAACAGGTCCTATCTCCGTAATTATTATTATTATTATTATTATTATTATTAGTAGTAGTAGTAGTAGTAGTAGTAGTAGTTTTAGTATTATTATTAGTTTTAGTATTATTAAATTTGTATTGTGATGGTTTCAAGAACCGGATATAATTCTCATTGACTCTCTGTCAAATCTTAAGAACTGAGAAAGAAATCACTTTTCAATGGATATTTGCTTTGTGCGGAACATGATTGGGTGCTATTCCAATGGCATCAAGGTGTTTGTAGAAATTCTTTTGGAAGCGACTCGAGGGATATCTTTTTTTTCAATTGATAAATAATAAATATTGCAAAATTTATTATTATTATTATTATTATTAATAATAATAATAATAATAATAATAGTAGCAGTAGTAAAAGTAGTCGATGTATTAGTAATAATACTTGCGATCACTGGTATGTGAAAATGTGCTCCATTTCAGATCTCCCCTAAATTATCTATGAATAAATTTAAGATTTTTCTAAAAGCTATTTCTTGTTCACTCTTTGAAATGCGCAGGACCTCTTTTTATATGTCATTTTTTCATCTTATGTTAATTTAGTTTAGCGTTTCCTTAAATATCGATATCACGGCTATAATTGGTTTATTCTCTAATTAAACAAAAATTATTAATGTAAATATATTATTTAATAACAAAGTTCGCATTTTTTTCCCGATAACACTTACGCAGTGGGCATTAAATACTAAACATTTTTTTAAGTAAAATTTTCTTGCTTTCAACAATACTTGTATTTTTTAAGTTGACAAAAGACTTCCTTCTGGCTGGTCAAAACCAAAGTGTTCAATAACCAGAAAAGTTTCACGAGACAGCTAAGATTAATATCAAGTTTAAATGTTCAGTTGCTATTTCAACAAGTTAAGAAAGAAAAACAAAAAAAAAAAAAAAAAAAAAACAAACAAAAGAATTGTCCGTTTCTAATTTAACATCACTCTTTTTTAAAGTTCTCTGTCTAAAATGTCAAGAAAGACGTGCTAGTTCTCGTGATGTGTCTTAATAAATCTACATCTAAAAGTTTATGAAAAGAATATCGCCAAAGGCACGTTATGATGACAAACAAGACTTTTAAATAAATCTTTACAATAATAACGGATGTTTAAGAATTTAGACCCTCCAGCATGAAGATGTACCCATATGTCGTTGGAAATGAAAGCATGCTTGTCGATCAAGGAAGCCTTTACTCCATGAAAAGAAAAGAAAAACTTGACATAATTTTCCTTTTTATTTCATTCGCCAATAAAAGAAACTGGAAAAAAACAAAACAAAAAAAACATCTTTTTTGTGTAAGCTTGAATATATCTCAAATGTTGACAGTGACCTTTTGGAAATGACCTGCGACTTAAATGTGTGTGGCATCAGTAAAACACCGGTCGTCATTGTGTGAATCCTAAATATAGTCTTAATTGAGATAAGAGTTACGCCCCTTGACAAACGTAGAGTAAATAGCAGAGTAAACCTAAGGTCCGGGTTGGATTAAAGAAGAGCATTGAACACTTTTACTCTCCTCCTATTTCTTCTCTGGTTTTTGTTGATTTGTAAAACATAACAAGACCATTGGAGTCGGGTTGATCATCTAAAAATAGCTAATGATATACTGGTTGAAATGAACTGCTGAACCTTATTCAAATTTTACGTGACTCTTAATTTTCGGTCTCTCCTTACCCAGCACCTCTCTTTCCATCTATCCCACTCTATCTTCCTCTCTCGCTCACAATTTCTCTCATTCTCACACACAATTTCTCTCTCTCCCGCACGCACACACACACATGTATATATTCAGTTTCAACTTTTACTTTTGCGATATCTTTGCTTTTAGTTACTTTTATTTCTCTTTTTTTAATTCCTTCTACCAATATTTCTTTTTTTTCTTTCTTTTTCTTTTTTCTTTCTTTCTTTTTTCTTTCTTTCTTTTTTCTTTCTTTCTTTCTTTTTCTTTTTTCTTTCTTTTTCTTTCTTTCTTTCTTTTTCTTTCTTTTTTCTTTCTTTCTTTTTTCTTCCTTTCTTTCTTTCTTTCTTTTTCTTTCTTTCTTTTTCTTTTTCCTTTCTTTCTTTTTCTTTCTTTCTTTTTCTTTTTTCTTTCTTTCTTTTTTATTTAACATTTTCTTCATAGTTGTTCTCTTTCTATCAAATTTCTTATTTGATAAACCAGTGCATTTATATATGTTCTTTTCTCTTTCTTTTTCTTTCTTGCAACTATTTCTTTCTTTCTTTTATTAACATATCTCTTCAAAATTTTATCTTTCCATTTCCTTCTTTGCCAAACTTTTAGATTTAGTTATCTCACTTTTCTTTATTGTTCTTCCTTGCAGCATTTTCTTTCTTTTTAATTCTTTCATTTATTAATTTTTTCCTTCGAGGAATTGTTCTTTCATGCAGTTTTCCCTTTGATTATTGGAGTCGGACTGAAATTCTAAAATATATACTACTTAAAATAACTGATGTTTTTTGGGAAACTTTATATTTAGTTATTTTTATTTCTCTATATTACTCCTTTCTTCTATTGAACATTTTCTTCTTCTTTTTTTCCTTTCTTCCTTCTTATTGCTCTTTATTAATTTAAAAAAAAATTCCTGCTTCATATTTATATAACAAAACTCTAATTCTAGGTAATGACGCTAATATCAATTTCGTTCTTATAAACCCAGTAAGCCAAGTAATACTTTAGAACGGTCATTTGTTACGTGAACTGTGGCTTCATTAAATATCATCCACGTAGCCAAATTTATTACGTATGGTGAGAAATGATTAATTGATGTGTTTGA
>OZ010576.1:126606364-126608864 GCA_963932145.1 Acanthosepion lycidas | reverse complement strand
AACAGGTGTGAGTTTGTTTCTGAGGCCAAATGCTGTTTCTTGATATTTACGAAATCGGAATGTGAAAAGACGCACACATCGCAAAAGAGAATGAAATAATAATAATTTTACAAGAAATACTTAAAGACTAACTAATAAAAATAAAGACTTAATAATATATGCGGTTTTTTTACGGCAGAGTTAAACTATTTAATATATAATAACTAAAATATCTTTTTTTCCATTTTTACGCCAATGACGCTATGAAAATTAAATTTATTTAGTGAAAAAATATTTCTACGAAGTGTTATGCACTTTATCGTCTTCACTGATGTTTTAGATATTCAAATAATCATTTGAATTGCTCTCTCCATCGAAATCACTCTTCTTATCATGTTTCTACATACGTAGTCACCGGCTTTCTTAAGATGGTTTTTTTTTTTTTTTTTATCTTGTAGTCTTTTAGAACGAACCTAGCATTGTTGCTTTAAATAGAACATACAGGATGATAATAATCCGAAAAATTCACGTAATAATGAAAATTCTTCATCCTTGGATTCAGGCAGAAAATTTTTGTTAATGTTACCAAGAAGAAAAATTCTTCATTGTGGAAGACATCTGCTATGACAATTTTGAGTACAAACAAATGTCCCATTGCAAGAATTCTTTAATATTTTTCGGAATTTTGTTTTCAGCGTTCAGTTTAAAATTTCAAATTTTAATAAAAGATAAGTTGAACTATTGAAACGTTAGTTCATGGTATATTTCTGTTTTATGGAAAGTAGAGTACATTTTGTTCTTTCATAAACTATACTTTCGTAGTCAATAATTTTTCGTAAAAAAAGATTGGATTGCCATATATATTTGACTATCCGTACGTCAAAGTTGACAGCAAGAAGGAATGTGTTATAAGTAAAATGTATTATATTGTATGTAATTTTCGTTTAATCCAAGTACAATTTTCTGATTTAAAATAGTTCGTTGGTAACGTTAAGATTTAAACAGTGTAAAATTTATAAATACCTAAGGAAAGATATCCGTATATTATCCTCGTAAATATTACATATTTACAACGAAAATTATGTTTATTGCGAAAGTTTCCAAAGCACAATATTTTTGCGTAAACTTTGGAAGGTCTGAGAAATCTTTGACATACACAATTTGAGAGTCTGCTTATTTCTCGACCTATTTGATCAACGTATCAGCCTATATTTTTAGTGTCCACCACTTTTTTTTAATTATAATATTTGAAATTTAAAATGAATTTCTAAATATGAACAAAGCGTTCTTGAAGATATATGTGTTGTATTATATATAAGAGCCCTTTTCGATAGGCGTCCTGGGTAAAACGAATAACTACATCCATTTTGAGGAGCGTGGAACCACCTCTAAATTGCTGGTGTTCCCAGGTCCACCCTGAACCAGGGCGGTAGCATCTGTTAGGGTCCCACCTATGGGAAAATAGTTAACTCCCAAACTGGGTTAAAACACCATGTAAGTGTAAAAATAGTTTTTAATACCAGAAAAATCTTGTAATTATTTCCAGCAATAGATTTTTGAAGAAAAAATTGTTACCAGCAATACATTTTTGAAAAAGTTAATTACCGTCAATAAAAATTGTCGGCATTAAATAACGCATTGAGGTTGATATGACGTAAAACAAACCAAACCAAACTAAACCAAACCGAACGTCTTCGATGGCGATATCAGTACGCGTCAAAGGGACCAAGTTAGCAGGGCACCGGGTGGGTTATCGTTATTTTTCAAACTGCTGCTCAATTGTTATACACAAAAAAAAATATTATACATGAACTTGACTTGTACACGAGTATATATGGTATATTTTATTTTGAATTCTCTCTCTCTCTCTCTCCGCTCGTAAGATAATTTGATTACTTCTTTCTTTTTATGTGCTATATCCTTTCTGGCCGTAGGCGATCATGTCTCTCCACCTCACTCTATCCCTGGCAGTTCTCAGCAATTTCATTCCCTCTGCTTCTTCCGCCAGACCAGTTTCTGTCAGCCACCTGCTCAAGCTCATCAGGGATGTCACGCGCCGCTTTCACTTATCTCTTTTTCCCTCTATTTGACCAGTGAGTATCACATTCTCCAGGCCCTCATTCCTCATTATGTGTCCCTGAAACTTTAGCTGACTCTTTCTGACGTAAGTATAATCCTTCCCCTTGTTTGTAACCTCTCTAAGACCTCATCATTGCTCACATGTTCGGTCAATGACATCCTTAGCATCCTTCTGTAGAACAACATTTCCGTCGCCTCGAGTCTCAACTTCATCTTTGAGGAAATCGTCCAACATTCGCTGCCGTAGAGAAAAACATGTCAAGTAACAGCTCAGTATTCTTTTCTTTAACGGACCCAAAAATGATTAGCCAAATGCAAAATCAAGGAATTAATTTATTGACTTACATATAAGGAAATGTGTTAATTATTCATTTCCTCTTGTAAGCAGGTAAAAACATTTCTTGGGCAGGTGAGCATTTCTAAAAATATTTAAAAAAAAATA
>OZ010576.1:126593864-126598864 GCA_963932145.1 Acanthosepion lycidas | reverse complement strand
GAGATCTACAACTGACTGTTTCGTTCCGTCTAATCTTGAATTTCCTTGCAACATTTTTTTCTCATATTCGTTTTCGAGATTTCGTTAATTACACACCAGTCGAAGGGAATCCCAGCAGTGGGTCTAATGAAATTGAGAACTGGCGAAACTGGAATCTGACAAAACTCACTGATGATTTTTAGTTAAATAGAATGATAAAAAAAAAGAAAGATGTCCGGATCGAAAATCAATTTTCCACAATGTATCTGATGAGAAATTGTGCCAAAAATCAACTATTGTCCTCATCTTTGTACAGTGTAACCCAGATATAAGAGAGATGTCAGGACCGGAGAAGAAGTACCTTATATCCGGGTTTCTCTTATATCCGGGTTTGGTCTATTTTATATACATTAACACAGGCTCTAATTTGGGTCCAGAGAAAATCTCTCTTATATCCGGATTTCTCTTATATCCGGATCTCTTATATCAGGGTTACACTGTAGTTATTATCCCATCATCCCCGAACTACTTATGTTAGGTCGATATGATTAACGGTCAGCGATTTTCGAACTGAATCATTTATTTAATCTACTGCTAATGGGCTTAGGTTCGATAGGAATAAAGCTTTTAACAATTGAGCATAACGGCATGCAAAGAACACGATATGTCTATAGGCATCGATAACGAAACTAAAACATGGAACTAGTAGACTAAATAAATTGTTCACAACGAAATTTCCTTAAACCGTTAACTGCCAAATATTTTAATGCGCATTTTTAGCCCCAACAGGTGACTTAGGAGTTTATTTAATCCTTATATTTAATTTCAGTAGTTACCATTGTCAGTTTTATAAAAAACTAGAATATCAAATATATATGTGTATAAAACATCAAAAAATAATATAGATTAGAAATAATAAAAAATACTTTTCAAAATATAAGAGACTTCTTCTCCGGTCCCGACAACTCTCTTATATCCGGGTTACACTATAGTCATTATTATTCTACCCGTGAAATATAAAATTACGACAGAAAGTGTCTTCTTACGGCTAATAATTTTAAAACTTTAAAGGCTAAGTGTTGTAAAATATACCTTTGCAAATGCAATATATGTAAGCAATTCAATGTAAATACAAGGAATAATATGCAGTGAGTTTAATTTTAACAGATCCCCAAATGGTGCTCATGGTAGGTAATGGGTTAAGGTTTTCCAGTTCAACATCTGAAGAAGGAAAGATGGCTCAACATTCGAAATTTTGTGATAATAGCAATAAAAATGAAGATAAAAATCCGAATGTATATAATGCTAATACTTCATGCCAGAACTAAAATTAAGTTAATTGTGCTGGGCATTTGACATTTTCGATCGACTGAACATTAAATAAGGTATAAAAGGATGTATGAATATTTTTACAGATCAGTGTCTGAAAAGATTTCTATATTTATCAGATTAGGTGTTTTTCTAGTACGCGAATTATCAAATTCTGTAATCTTGTATATTGTAATGTCGATCTAATAACGCCTAATAACTGAGATAATATTAATTTATTTGCTTTTCTCTGCGACGTGTATCACCTGGACAATTTAAAGAAAGGAAGTCGATTGAAGGCCTAAACATGAACATTTGTCCTGTTTTTTATTACTTTTTTTTTATTTTTGCCCAATGAAGATGAATAATTAGCAATATCGACAAAAAAAAAAAAAAAAAAAAAAACAAAAAAAAAAAACGATCTGTGGTCCGTGTTGCAGGAAGTGGGAGGCTATTACATTTGAATATTTAATGTTTTACGACGATTTGATCAAGACTTACTCTCCCTCTTACCTACACCCATACATACACTCCCACATTGTAATGTAATCCTTATTAACGAAGAGGGAAGCAAGATATAAAAATAGGCATATATCCGTTAGAAATATCGGGGGAGTTGTTCACTAACGAGAAATGATCATTTTTTTTTTTATATTACTAAATATTAAACGTTCCACATCACGAAAAAAAAAAGAATTACAAAGTTTTCTAAAATTTAATAGGGATTACACATTTCCATGTAAATTGATCTTCTTAGTGAATTTAAAATAAATAGGATTATACGATGTGATTTCTTTAATTTATAAAAAAAACAAAAACTATGGACATTTTTTTTTTTCAAATTCGTGATCTTGGTTTATTTTTTTTTCACTTACGCACTCCAAATTCCAAATTAAAAAAAAATAATTTAACACGTCTTATAAACATAATTATTTGGGCTTGCGTATGAATTCGAGTGGAATTCGAACTCGGCTCTCCGGATTGAGGAATCGGAGAGTCGAGTTCGAATTCCAGTCGAATCCGTTACATTCACTTACATACTAATACCCTTGGGAAAGGTATGAATCCTCTTCTTCACCCACTAGCTATGGCTAAATAGCAGGACAGAACGGGTTCTATAACCATGGATGGCAACTGGTCTACCGCCGAAAGAAATGGCAACCTACTGCAGGAGAAAAACTGCCTCGTCAGTCATGTATCAAAAGATACATGATCGCCTAAGCGTGTATCAAGCATGACACATAACTGATGGAATCAATCTAAATTGAATCGTTATTAGTTTATATAATATAATTTTTTTTTTTTCATTTTTTAGATATTCCTGAACTAACCTATGGAGATATAAAAAAGAAAACGTTGAAAAATGGATTATTTCTGACAGAGCTGGTGCAAGGGTTACGCGCCTACTCCCCCGATTTTATGATACGCCCATCTACTCTACTACATCTCCTTTTTCATTAGGTAGCATTCATATAAAATACAAATTTTATTGTAACCTAATTATGGACAATAATGGATCATATGCAATATCGGCGAATAATTCATCTGGAAAATTTGAAACTAAGTAGAATGTATCTAAATGAAAATTAGAGACATGCCATAATAGATCATACTATCTTAAATAAATCAACAGTTTTACGGCATTTTTTTAACATCAACTTAAGTTTTTTCTTGTTGCATAATTTTGACACATTCAATATTATGGATAAAAAAAATAGTCAATTTTATATAGTCTTTTTTTCACAGAATTATCATGAGTAAAATAAATTCACGGATTTGGACGAAAAAGAAAAAACGAAACAAAATGACATCAAGAAATTCATCCTTTAGTCAGTTGTGTTTAGTTTAATTCGTAACATATATAAATGCAGGTAGAAAAAGCAAATATTGATAAGATAGTGAGGGACACAAACCACAGCCCGGGGAGGGGGCCCAATTTGGATTATCCCCGCCCAGCTTCCTCGGTCGTGGGAAGGAAGGGTGTAGTAAACACCGGCTTTAAGTTATGGACTCAAAACATATTGTATGACTCCACAAAAGAAATTACGGCCACATCAGATTGAAACACTGATTCCTCTACGATCACTGAAGTTAAGCATCATCAACCCTGTTTGTTACCTAGATGGATGACAATTGGCAATACCAAGTGATGTATAAACCTGGATGTTCATGTGCTGTAATGGATAATGGCTCGGAATTGTTAGTCAGAGAACCGAGTTCCAATTACCGTGGGGGGCGTTATATTCACTTACGCGCAAATAATCTTGAAAAAGGTATGCCTCTGCATATTCTCCCCAAACTGTGGATTAATTAGTAAGACTCCACCAAAATATTTTTATGATTAATTATGCAGAGGAAATTATCTTCTACACATTCTACTACAATTGACATCGTATCATTTCTTATTTACATTATTAGGACTGTTATCCTCATCTTCATTGTCATATTTACAACGATTCGGCCGTTGTACGCTCCGACCACTTTCAGGTGGTTCGAATTTCCCACCGGACCCAGCCGTTTATTTCGTCCACTGGGGGAAATTGTTCTAGTTCTACGTGCCGTGCTTCCTCCGGATGTGTCAGTTATTTCCCTTTAACTCAGCTCTCTAATATTTTTGGTTCACCACTGCTGTGGCCGGGTACTGAACTCACAACTCTTTGAGTCTAGTCACCAGATCTAAGCACCGGACGAAATAAACGGCTCGATTCAAAATTCAAATAACCTGAAGAAGGCTGGTGCAAACAACGGCCGAAACGTTGTGAATATGGCAATGAAAATGAGGATAAGAGTCAGAGTAATGTAAATAATACCGTATCTCAGATATAGGCATATATTATTTCTTATATGCTAATTTGGTGGCTGAGGCTAATTTCATATCTCTCAGCGGAACAAGAGTCCCATTTTTGCAGTTAAAGAATAACCCAGGAATACTGATTTTCGCTTCCGGAAGCAACTATCCAAAGTTATCTTTTATGAAAAAAAAAAAAAAACGAAAATAAGATTAAGTGTTTGTTTTTCATAAGACGTGGAATGAAAATTGTTTTTCTAGAAACTATTAAAAGAAAGTAATCCGCTGAATTTCCAGAAATTACTATTAGGTTGTTGCAAAAATAATGACGTAATAATGTCGTTTTTGACGTTAAAATATACGTCAAAAAACGACATTATTACGTCATTATTTTTGCACCAACCTAATACATGTCAAGTCAGAAATTCTTACTAAGAAACCCCCCCAACAACAACAACAACGGCGTCATCAGCACCTACAGCAGCAGCAACAATAGCATAAGCGTTCAACTAGGCTGGCATCTCGTTCTCACCCTTTCACTATCGAAACTGTTAACTGTAGCCGTCTCTTCTACTCCAGTAGCTTCATGTCTCGTACCTCTCGCCTGTGGAACTCCCTCCCCTTTTCCTGTTTCCCTGATAGCTATAATCTCCAGATATTCAAATGTAAAGTCAATCAACGTCAACAGATGCCTTGATCTTTCCCCTATCCTTCTCTTCATCCTTTCCTCTATCACTCCTCTTTGCTCTCGCTCCAACTCTCTGTAACCCCTTGCGTGCTAGTAGCTTCCCGCCTTGCTTGGGGTTGAATGCTTAAAAAAAAAAAAAAATAATAACAAAAAATTGGGAAAATAGTGACACAGAAATCCGAGAACAGGATTGACAGTCATGAAATTTAATGTGTTGACTACTAAAGATTTAAGAAT
>OZ010576.1:126458864-126591364 GCA_963932145.1 Acanthosepion lycidas | reverse complement strand
CTCCAAACAGCATCGTAATCTTCATCAGACAAATCCATCTCTTTCCAAAATCCTCTGCACTTTCTTCAGATTGACAAACACTCTGAAATGTTCGTATTGGAGCTTCTGGCGCGAATGCCAAGCAGTACCGCATGGATTTTCCAAATTTCTGGCAAAATTGCGTCTATTTTAACAGACGAAAACTTCATCAATCTTATTCTTTGCCAGTATATAGACTGAGTTCGTGTCGGAATTAGAAATTTAACTATGACCGCGGTCGAAAAGTTAATACAGAATTTATCCATTTCAATGTTTCAGTCAGACGAAAGACACGAGGAAGTGAACAGAGGAGGGTGGAAGATATTAACCTTAATGGGAAAAGGTTTTATGAAATTAAAACCGGATTATTAAACTTATGACATTAAATTCGGATTATATGAAGAATGAAGTGTTAATTTCAAACAAAGAGAAGAGCGAAAATGTCAGTTTTTAAAGATTTATATAGATATATTAAGTTTAAAAATATAGGTTCTTACTTAAAAATACACTTCCAAAGATAAATTTTACTTAAAAATAAGATATAGTTAATAAATTGAAAATAAATTATATTTAGATAATTTATATTAAATTCAAGTCAGAATATTTTTAGAAAAAAATTTATTAATAAAAGCAGTTGGTTATATTAAAGAAAAAAAAACAATATTTAAAAATAAAAATATAATAGGATAAAATATATTATAATTTAGAAAAAAAACATTTCAAACTTTAAGGATAAGTGAAATCGAAGAAAGTTATATTTAGAAAAAAAAAACAAATATATAAATAAAGAGATATAAATGATAAAAGGAAAGAGATTTCTTAGAACAGGGGACAATTATAAGTTATAATTAATATGGTGTAAATATGAAAATATAAAAATTAGAATTATTAGGTTGGTGCAAAAATAATGACGCAATAATGTCGTTTTTTGATGTATTTTTGAACGTCAAAAAACGACATTATTACGTCATTATTTTGCACCAACCTAATATATATATATATATATATATATATATATATATATATATATATATATGAACAAAAACATGAACGCACATAAGGGCGCGAATATACACCACATGAACACATACACAATCAGACGCGCAGCACCAACACCCAAACATGCACGGGCGAGTGCGTATATATATGTATGTATATATTCTGGCCTACGTGAACACACACAAGTACACACATATACATACACCAACACAAAGGCACACACCCGCACAAAAATACATACACACATTATATATATATATATATATATATATATATATGTATATATATATATATATATTTAGATAGATAGATAGAGAGAGAGAGTGTGTAAGACATCCACATAGGAGTATATGTTAGGTATATAAAAATTCCAGTGTGTATATATTTATTAAGATATTCTATAAGAAAAAAAATTCTAAAATAGTTCCATTCATTCAACCCTAAAAGTTTCTTTAAAATTCAACAATTATTTGATTTTTGCTAGAATTTACAAATCAATGTGTTTTTCTCGTCCCAAAAAGATGCTGAAATTTCTTATATCAGTTCTTTCGCTCCCTGACTGCTCGCCGAAAAAAATCAAGACTTTTAACCAAAACCATTCTAAAATTGATCAAAAAACACTTTTGACTTTCCTCTTAATAATAGTATAAATATTTTGGCGATCGATCTTCGTTTATATTAAGCTTGTGGCATTTTTTCATCATGTTATGCTAATTTTCAGCGAGTCATTAGAGGTATCCACACACACACACACGCACACACACAAACACACACACACACACACACACACACACACACACACACACACACACATATATATATATATATATATATAATATTTTTAAGTTAATCCCTGCCTCGTACTAACGCTTTAACATTGGTCACACATATCGAATATTATTGAGTGGAAATGTCAACAATAAATATCTATTGTAAAGAAAAAACTGAAAGTATGAATTTAACGTAGAAGAATCAATGTATTATACTATTGCTATAGTGAAGGGTGACAGAAGCGTTAAAAGTCAAATCTTACATTCTACACATTCATTCAGGTATTTCTGATTTGCTGTTTTGCTAAATACACGTTACATTCACTTACCTTAAAAGATAATTTATTCATGAGAATTATCGTGTATGAAAAAAAAATTTAAGGAGTATTTTACTCAAATACTTAAAAAATATTGATTTTATTACATACGATATTATACGAAAATAATAATTTACTGAAGATATATAGGTATGAACAATCACAAGAATAGTATGAATATTTGTAATATTTTCATGGGTAATTTTAATTTTGCTTCTGACGCTATCTTGTCATAAATCAAAGACTCATTAACAACGAATTAATAAGTATTAGGAAGATAATAATAATAATAATAATAATAATAATAATAATAATAATAATAATAATAATAATAAGAAGAAGAAGAAGAAGAAGAAGAAGAAGAAGAAGAAGAAACGGAGATAGAACCTGTAACAATTTTATGGGACTACATAATACACGCAGAGAGAACAATTAAAACTAATCGCCTTGACATCGTTATTAGCGACCGCAAACGAAAAAATTGCCTCCTTATTGATATAGCCTTCCCTGCAGACAGCAATGTATCTTTGAAGATCTTGAAAAAGCTATCAAAATACAACGACCTTGAAATCAAAATTTCAGAAATGTGACAAAGGAGAGCATCAACAATCCCTGTTATAGTTGAATCCCTCGCATTGGTTGGTAAAGATTCCAGTAGACTCATTGAAGGGATTCCTAGTAGCCCATGACTTAAAGGAATACAAAAATTGTTCTACAGCCCACACCTTACGAAGGGCTTTATCTATGTAAAATATGTTTTTTTTAATTGCTCAGTAGAAAATGTCATAATACCATTTCTGACCTTAGATCTCTGGGCGTGATAGAGAAAGAGTTGAGTACACACCAGAAATCAAAGGAAATATAATAATAATAATAATAATAATAATAATAATATTGAACCGTCTGATGACCGGATTATTTTGCAAGCCTAAGTCATCAAACACCGCTGTTTTGATCATCCGATAGAATTCACACCTGAAGTGCCAAGTTTTACACATAAGCCGAATTTGCACGGAGATAAAAAAATTATTAGAAGCATGTTAATAATTTCATTCGGCATTATGTTAAGTGCGGCTATCAAAAATCGCGACTGTAGCAAATTGGCAATGAAATAGCTAAAATAAATATTATTATAGTTTAATTATAAAATCCAGAAAAACGCAATAACATTCTCACAGAATCCATAAGTCAGCAATTGGCGCCGAAATTTTGCTGGAATTTCGAAAATATTACATGACAGCTATGAGTACATTGCGCAAAAATATCCCCGTTTTAAAGAATTTTTTTCCAACCTGTCTATTATTTCTTTCAAAAGAAATTTAAAAAAAATCACACGATTTTTAACAAATAAAATCGACCATACTAAGAAACAAAAACAAAAAAACATTGGAGTTTCGGATCATTGTACTCCCGAAAACAGTCTTAGAAAAGGAAAACCCTGTACGTGGTGCAACAACATGAATCAATTCATTTATTTACAAATCCAAAGAGAAATATCACAATTGCTACAGAGGCAGGTAATTGTACTGATTCCCATTTAATATAGGTTGATTAATGTACCAAACATGACTTGATTTACGTGGACTGCACAATGGAAAAATTAAATAAAAGTTTCAATGGACACAAGTATGATGTCAGACACAATAATGTGACATCAGCGGAGGTTGCAGAACATTTTATTACAAGCGGCTTGGATTGAGGAATCGCAGAGCCGAGTCCGAATTCCAGTCGAATCCATTACATTCACTTACGTGCTAATACCCTTGGGAAAGGAGTGAATCCTCTTCTTCTCTCTCCAGCTATGGGTAAAATAGCAGGACAGACTGGGTTCTATAGCCTTGGATGGCAACTGGTCTAGGAGAAGGACAACTTTGAATTCAAAACCTGCGGAGGGTCGTTTGGGGACCTTGTGACACTTAGTGCACCAGGTCTCTGTATTCGAAAAGTGTGGATGGTCCTGCACGAAACATTCACCATTATAATCAAATCTCATGCGCCGTTGTCGGTTTCCTGGAAACTGATCTGCTTGACACTCATACGTCGAATTCGACGGGAGAGTAGACTATATATATATATATATATATATATATATATATATATATATATATATATATATATATAGTTAAACTAGAGCTAGATTATTATTAATAGAGATCTTATAAGTATAAGAAACTATACTCGCTCGGAAAAACTTCGGTGTCTTGATTTGCAAATAAACAAGACAATACCAAAATGGGAAAAAAGGTAAAAAAAAAAAAGAACAAAGAACAAAGAACATGTACGTTAGCCGAAAATAATCGTCTAGCATGCAAGTCCAAAGGCAAAGAAAACCCCGATGCGAGTACGATGCAAGTACGCAGAATAACTAAATAAAGTGCTCAATACAGAAAGTAGAGCAGACCTAGTTAAACCTAGAGAGCCAGACAAACCTACCAAGGTTTCACCTAGGCGGATCTTCAGGGAAGGCTAGCTCTCTCTCTCTCTCTCTCTCTCACACACACACACACACATATATATATATATATATATATATATATATATATATATATATATGCGCGCGAGGGAAAATAGAAAATTATCTGCACTTTTGTCTAAAGATAAGTATTGACAAACGTACGGATAATTTTTTACTTACTCTCGTATCTCTCTCTCTCTCTCTCTCTCTCTCTCTCTCTCTATCTATCTATCTATCTATCTATATATATATATATATATATATATAATTATATATATATATATAAATATATATATATATATATAAATATATATATATATGTGTGTGTGTACACACATACCTACATATATACATGTGTTTGTGTGTGCATACATACATTTCAAAAATATATTCAATCACTTATGAATAGATACTGAAAGTTTCATTCAAATCCGACAAATATTTGATTCTTTGAAGATTTTCCAAATTACTGTTATTTTACCGGAAAACAGGTCCCAAAATTTCAATTACCAGCTCTTTTACACCGTTGATGCATAAAAAAACAAGTTTTTAACAAAAATTTCGAAAGTGGTAGAAAGGAGTAAAAACATTTAAAAAAATACTAACACAAACATTTAGACGACAAAACATTGTTTTTATTAAGTTTTGTACTTTATTTCATCATAGCATGCTCTTTTTCAGCGAATTATTCGTGGCATATACACACACACACTCATATATATATATATATATATATATATATATATATATATATATTAATTTAATTAGAAAAAAGACAATCTTAAGGGTTCATTGATTATATTTTATTTCCCCAGGAAGGTGTTTTTTTTTTCAAGCATCACTTTTCAAGCATAAAAAGTAGTTAGAAATGTACGTATTATTATTTTGTTGTTCTGGTTTGACATTGAGCTCTCTGGATTACATCCTCTTTGGGATACGGATGACACAAAATTTTCATTACCTAACTATATATAGTGAATTACTGTATTGATTATTCTAATTCCTCAAAATTATAGCTCTTATACACACAGATACACACACACACACATATATATATACATATATATATATATATATAATATATATATATATATATATATATATATATATATAAGTGATGGTATCTTGAGGAATTAGAATAATCAGTACAGTAATTTATCTAGTCTAGAAGAATTACGGATACTTTGAAGAAATATAATTTTAACTTTTGCAATATTTATGGAATAAAGTCCTCAATATCAGAGATAGATCGTATGTAAATATAAAAGTGAACATTGAAGTCAAAACTCCGAGGCGACAGGCTGTTTCATGCTAGACGCAATCGTAAAGCGTATATACATACATATACATACATACATACATGGATATATATATATATATATATATATATATATATATATATATATATATATATATATATATATATATATATATATATATGTGTGTGTATGTATGTATGTATGTATTATGTGCAGGTATAATTAATAATAATGATGATGGACGTTTTCCAACAAATCTTTTTTTCTGTTTGTCCAGCAAACAAATTGAAAAGAACATGTTATATGTAAAAAAAATGCCACCTGTTAATTTGACATAAGAATTGAATACAAAGCAAAAAAGATCTACAATGACAGGGATTTAAACTATGATATTCTGTAATGTGGGGAAGAACGTGGAAAGTACCACAACCATTACTATGAGATTGCTTTTTCTTCGGAACGGCGAGGATAATCCGGTGATTATCACATACACACTGTCTCTGAAAAGATGATCGGTTTATTTCATTCAGTGTTGTCAGCAACCAGCATTATATGTTGAAATTAATAATAATAATAATAATAATAATAATAATAATAATAATAATAATAATAATAATAATAATAAAGTACACCAGAGAGCTTAAGATTATATCAATATTTTTTCATTGCAATGTCCCTTTCAAATGTAGGCCAATATAGTTCCGGACAGATTTCTTTTAAGATGTGTGTATTTCCATGTATATACATACATATGCACACACACACAACACACATGCACACACACACACACATACATATATATGTGTGTGTGTGCGTGTGTTTTGAGCAATAATAATATTGGGAAATTAAAATATTAAAATTTGCAGGCACACTCGGTTGTATATTAATATTTGTGTTTGTTTTATTATTTCCATAAGGTTCCTCGACTAGTTTCGGCCAGCAGGGCCATTATAATGAGAAAAATTCCTGTTTGCTAGTAGCATATATATTAAATATACAATAGATAAAATATATGTACAAGGACAAAATAACATTCGATAGACAAATAAAATACCGTGCAGTCTTCCATATTCACTATTTTTTAGCAACTCAAAAACAAAAAGGTAATCCATTTGAATAGCAACAATATGCGCGTGTATTTTAATAACATGTAACCCACACAAATCATTTACTGTCAGATAGCTTTAGATATAGAATGAATACATAGAAGAATGTTTCCATAACAACAGAGGACGATTCTAATAACACATAAAAATCATAGGACCCGTAATACTAAAAGAGAATTACGCCGTATATATACGAAAATGAAAACCTGAATAGTTGGGTGGGTTCTGGAGAGCTCCGTGCCTACAATAATTAGTGAGCTGTATATTTCCTGTATTTTTTTGTTATTTATTTATTTTCTTTATTCTTTAGTAAGCTGATTTATTTCATTCTAATTATTTATTCTTTATTCTAATTATTTTAAATTTTTCAACACCATGGCATCAAAAAAATTCACATTCAAACTCGCTAGTGACTTCAACAAAAAACTAGCTGAGATGGCTGACCAAAATAATACTATTCATTTTGACCTCTTAAAGGCGACAAAAGTACAGTTCGCTAGATTTCGAATTTATCAATGTATGTAAACGAACGAGGAACTACAAACATTGTCAAATGTGGAGAATACATTGTCGACTACTTTATACCTGGTATAATTTAAAATCACGGATCTAGAAAATGATATTATTGAAAAAGCGCCAATTTTTTGTTAATTAAACGAGCAATTGGTCAAGACAAATGAAAGAAGCCTATCACAACCTGAAAAAATATACTCCTTGGAAAAAAGTGGTAGAAAATGTGGAAACCATTATTGACGACTTGGAAATATAAATGAAATGCCAAAGGAAGAATGTAAAAAGAAAGTATGCTCTGTCTTCAAGGAATTTGATTTCAACCAAATTGATATTGAAAACTGTCATCGTACATGTGACAAGGAGGTGGATAAAAAAAGAACATTATTATAAGTTTCGTTCGACGAATGAGAGACATGAAATTTTGAAACAAAGAAGACGCTTTTTCGAGAAGGGATACGAAGAATTACCCCAAACAAATCTGGTCATAAAATAAATGTTCAAAAGGAATTGATGACCTGCATAAAAAGAAAAATGCTTCTTTTCTATGGAATCATGGTGTGCAGAGGGAGAGGAGGCTTCTTTCTCTTCCTCTTTCCCTCTTGTCAAACTGTCTGCCTCCAGGCGGAGAGAAACCCAGAAGGGGCTATGCCGAAGGGCAGACTCGTTTGAGGAGGTAGACAAACCCAAATCCCTGTATACGGGGTCTACGAGCAATTTTTTCCTTAGTCTACGGGCCCGGAAAGCCCCACGTTAAAAACTGGCCTTGTTCCACATCTTGGCTTGTGGGAAGATTGGTAAATAAAGAGGAGTATGGTATGTAAATGGTGTTTAAGAATTCTGGTAACTGGTTATCTAAATTTTTTGTAGATTAAAATTTATTCCTTTTTTATTAATTCAATTATAATTTTCGAGTGTAATGTCCATTTTATTATTATTTTATTTCTGTGTGGAGTTTTATCAAGTTCTGTCAAAACCTATAAAGCATTTAAACCTATCTATACTTATTTTTCATCCTATATTATCTTGCTTCTTTGGGCATCTCGACGTGGTATAATGGTTAGCAAGCTTGTCTCGTTAGAACCTTTCAAAACCAGTACTGATTTCTATCCTCACAGAGTGCCCCATGTTTCGGCCTTGTGCCACAACCAAGCTGCACTTGGAAAATCTTTTCGGGAAAATCGGCTTGGTGTAACGGTCAGCAATTTTGTCTCGTTAGGACCATTACAAACGAGTACTGATTTACATCCTCACTGGGTGCCCATCTTTCCGGCCTTGTGCCACAACTAAATAACACTTTGAAAACCATTTAGGGCACCTCGACGTAGTGTAATGGTTGTCAAGCTTGTCTCGTTAGAACTATCAAAAGCGTATACAGATTTCTATCCCCATTGGGTGCACCATGCTTTTGACCTTGTGCCACAACTAAATGCAATTTGAAAATCATTTAGGGCACCTCAGCGTGGTGTAATCGTTAGCAAGTTTGCCTCGCTAAAATAGTTACGAATAAATAGTGTGTTCGATCCTCGCTGGGTGCTCCATACTTTCAGCCTTGCGTCACATCTAAAGCTACGCTTGGAAAGTCAATATATTATCTGGATTCATTTTCCGAAGTAATTTATATTAAATTAATTCATGTCATTAAAATATTACAACCCTGTTTTCTCATTTTGTATTTATCCAATAAAGATCTTTCAAAGTTAAATGATATTGTACCTTCCTTAAGTAATAGTCTTCCTACTTTTGAAATGGCTTCAAGTCTTTCCAAAATGCCTAGTTTAAGTGGCTATGATATTGATAAACACAATCCTCAAACCGTTAATTCACGGTATTTCACTCTGAACTAACCTCGCCTAATACTAAATCGCATTCTACACACTAATATAAGAAGTATAGCTCTTCATCATGACGAAATAATTTCTTTAGCTATCCTCCCAAAGAGGTCATTTGATGTAACTGGAGTTTCAGAAATATGGGATTCCATTACAATTGCCATAATGACTAATATTAATATCGATTCTTCAAAACTACATCTCTTAAACAAAATGATGGCATCAGATTATATATCAAATTATCTCTTCTTTCCAATACTCGTGATGATTTAATTGCAAGTCTAACGACTTTAAAACAATATGGGTTTAGATTAAAAGCAAAAGCAACAAAAATATACTATTTTGTTGTACTTACAGACATCGAAATTCAGATTTAGAGGCCTTTCCACTTATTTCCATTCTTTTCTTCACAATCTGTCTAACAAATATTTTTTTCTAATGGATGATTCTTATATAAATCTTCTTCATTATGACACCCGTACCCCCTCAAATGAACGCATTAATAACATTTTCTTGAACAACTTCCTGCCATCCTACGAGAATATCTGATCATCATTCATCTAATATTGATAATATTTACATTAATATCTTCGGTGCCAATCTAACCTGTGATAACAATACATATTTCTGACCATTTTCCTTCATTTCTGATTCTAGAAAATTCAAGTATTCCTCTCAGTAAATCTAATGGATGCAAATATAATTACTCTATCCCTGATGAAAGTTTGTTAATGATTTTCATCAAATTGACTTCTCATATCTGGATAACGACGACACAAATGTTAATAATAATTATCGTAATTTTCTAAATGATATTTCATCACTAATCACTGCGCATGTACCAGGAAAGAAATTAAACTTAGGAATAAACCATGGATAAACGAAATAATACAAATTTTGTTGAGAATCCGAGATCATACCTATGGGAAAATGAGAAAAAACAACTCTGAAATTAATATCTATATTCGCAAAAATTTAGAAACCGCGTGGCTACAGATTTGAAGATAAACAAAACTAATTATTTCCACGATTATGTTTTTAGCTAACACTCAAATTATGAAAACAACTATGGTGTAGCATAAAATCGCTCATTAGTTACAAAAACCCTACTTACTTATAGCTGATGTCGGAAACATTTTGCTTACTATGTGCCGATTTAGGGTTTTAAAATCATTCAGTGTGCCAACAGCAAACGTTTTTTTATACAAGTCAAGGTCAATATACCTGTTCTACAATATATTAGAATATGGGGCTTTTCAGCACTGCGCGAAAACGAGATTGAACTGACACAACTCAAGAAACACGATATATATGAACCAACGCTTTAATCCAGTAGTCCAGGGGTCAGCAAACTTTTGTTAACTATGTACCGGCTTAGGGTTTTAAAATATGTAATTTTTAATATGCATTTTTATACAAACTAAGGTCAATATACCTGTTCTACAATATATTTTATGTAGTAATTTATAGTATACGTACTTTAGTATATATTAAAATTGAAACAGCTAAATATCTGCTTTGCGTTGGAGTAGTTATTGCTTCGGACTTCGTGACGTTATTTTCGGCTGCGTGCTATTGGAAATTTCTTGACGTGCCACGTATGGCACGCGTGCCGTAGGTTGCCGTAGGTTGCCGACCCCTGACCTATACTATCAATAATTTTAAAAACAGTAATGGAAAGATTACATCTGACCAAATTGTGATGACAAACATCTTGAATGGCTATTTTGTTAGTGTCGCAGAAAATATATCAAAGTATATTATCAAAAGACAAATCTACTTTTGATTATCTCTCTAATAAAAATACAAAATCTCTATTTCTTACACCTGTTACACATTTGGAAGATATAAATATTATATCAAGTATTAATGCCTCTAAATCAGTTGGCCCCAATAGCATAGCTGTTAAATTATTGAAAATTCTTGGATCTTTCATTTCTCAAGCTCTTGCTGAAGGTATTTTCCTATTAAATTAGAAGCTGCCAAAATGATACCTATTTTTGAAAAGGGGGAATCAGCATTACTATGGCTCAGTCATGCTGACCAAAGTATGGTCAATAGAGTATTTGGCATGAAATCCAAACTGCAAAGAATAAATAAATTTGTAGTGGTTGTTGAAAGAATAGTGACGTTTGGTAGTTTTGCAAATATTTTTTACTAAATGTTGGTAGAGGAGAAATCGGCATATAGTTTGACCATGCTTTGATAAGCAACGTCGAGGCTATAAGATCCGAATTTCATCGAGTAATGACTGGATGCGGATTATTATCGACCACAAAAAAGCCTTTAATAAGGTCAATCCTGATATCCTGTTGTCAAAATTTTATAATTATGACATTAAAAAATTAAAATTATTAAATTCCGTGTATGAAATTAATTGACAAAATCTCCCCATCTTGTTTTCACAACTATTTCACTTTATCTGTTCATCCACATCCAACAAGGCTAACTACTCGTGGGCGTTTGTTTTTGATGCGTAATGATACTTTAGAACAGGTGTCGACAAATTACGGCACGCGTGCCACGCGTGGCATGTCAAGCAATTACCAATGGCACGCAACCAAAAATATCATTAAACATAAATTCTTGGAAACTCAGTAGGTATGAACAGCCATATAAACACAAATAATAAACACTAATAATAAAAATGAACCTATAAACCTAAAGTATTGGTTTAAAAATTCCAAGCTTATATTATAGAATATCGCTTTCATCATGAAAGGATGCATTTTTTTGTTAACGCTCGATTGCTTCAGTCATCGGGGAACCAAACAGAACAAACAGACTATGATTTTTCCTCAAGATCCTTTCAATGGGCTTTCATATAACTGTGGTGGTGTCCATGCCCTGTATATGGCCTTCAGTTGTTGGTCAAGACAGCTGAAGACCACAGAATATAGTGAGGCCTTCAGGTTTTTGAATTCACAGTTGCCTTTCTCCTACATCTGTTGCCACCAAAGTCCTATAGCCTTATGTGGCAACCTGCTATTAAACCCATAACTGAGGGAGAAGAGATGTATCCATACCTTTCTCAAGGGTATTATCACGTAAGTGAATGTAATGAACTTGACTGGAATTCGAACTCGGCCCTCCGATTCCTCAATCAGTGCCTCCTATAAAGCGTATAAAAAAATATTGTGAACAATTAGTAAGTTCGATGCTAACCAACTCGCTGTTTCATAATTCTGTTTTCTTGTTTCCTACTGAATCAAGTCTATTAACCATGTAAAACAAATTTTATTCTCATCAATCGAATTTCCAATATTGAGATTCAACGAAGGTGTAAGGGAAATCAGAGAATTGCTCAGTACTAAACATAAAAAGAGGCATAACGATATTATTAATCCGAAGCAATTCATATAAAGTGTACATTGATGTGATGTAATAGTCAACAAGCCTGTCTCATTAGATCAATGATTCCCAACGTGGGGCACATGACCCACCGGTGGCTCATGGTAATATTTTGGTGGGTCATGCGTAGAATGTGCACCCTTCGGCTTGCTATACCAAAAGAATAAAGGGGCAATTCGAAAATGAATTATCAACAGTGAATTGTTTTCTAGTGAGTCTGAGTGAGAATGTTAATGTTAAAGCGTGTTAATACATACGATGTATATACAGTATACATACATAAAACTATTTTGTACATATGTAAGTACATGGGTAATTGGCATACATGTAAGAATTAAATATTACAAGGGCGTACCCGAATTTTAGAAATACCAAAATCGGTTCGTAAACACTGCCTCAGATCAGTTACGACTGAATAGCGAGTGCTATCTTCACTGGGTGCTAAGTACTTTCAGCCTTGTGCCACATCTTACCTACGCTTTACAAACTCACAATATAAAGTAACCAACAAAATAGCGCGCCTTTGTGACTGATCATATGCTTCCCAAATAAAATCATTTAAATTAGCTTGACAACTTCTTTTTAATGTTTGATTGAAAGAGCAGATATGATGATGTGATAAAATTACGATAAATATATATTTAAAAAAAAATAAAACGAAAGGGAACATTTGCGTTTTAGATGCAGAATTGAGCACTTGGATACCATGTGGATTTTTCCAATTCAGAAAGACGTGCTATAAACTATAATTAATTATAGGCTTTAAAGTTTCAAAACTGTTGCACAGTAAGCAAATAAATGTCTTAGATGAAGGAGTGTTCCAGACCCAAATTATTAGGTTGGTGCAAAAATATTGTCGTTTTCTCACATATGTTACTATGTGAGAAAACGACATTATTTTTGCACCAACCTAATAAAGCGGCAGATATATTAGCGTCAATATCACTAACACCACCAACAACAATAACTAAAATTATTAAAGTAATCACTGACATCGTATGTTTTATAAGCATAATAAAAAATCAGTCTACCATGCAATAACCGCGGATATGCTCTGGGCTCTGTGATTGATTTGTTTTTTACGGCTTATCAACCTTTGGAAGTTTATTTAAAGACATAAGATATTTATAGATGGTAGGAATTTATTTGAAGATAATAATGATTTACTGATACAAATCCTACTAATTAGCCTATATCGGGGAGGGGGAGGAGAGGTAGATTCATAACGTACCCAAGGGTATCAAGTGAATATAATGAGATAAACTGGAAATGGAACTCGGCTCTCTGATTTCCATTTCCAAGCCGTTATCCATTACACCACCTGCACATCCAAATTTACTCAACGATTTTTAACTTCAGTGATCGTACGAGAAACGATGTTTGGACGTGTTATGACCCTTACCTTTCTAGGCTAGGGACATTTTTCTGGCTTCAAATTTTTTTTTTTAGACCTATTGCCTTCAGGTGGGCCAAGTGCGCAAGAGCCTCTCAGTAAGGGTATTTTACTTCAGTCGTGTTTCATAGAAAGGAAATTGTAAGTAAGAGATAACATCATATTTCAGGTTTTATATATAACATCCACATTCTCTTTATCTTCTGATTTCTACAAACTCGATAGTAATTTTTATCCAAATTTTATTCGTGCTGGGTGTGACGACATACTACATCCGCGTTCTGAGTAAGACGATAAACTACATCCGACAGCAAGGCCTTTGATCAGAAGTTTTTGAGGAGCGTAGAACCACCTCTTAATTGCTGGTGTTTACAGGTTCATCTTGACCCGGGGTGGTAGCACCTGTCAGGGTCCCAGCTATAGACAAATAGTTAAACGGGGTCAAAACACTATGAAAGTATAAAAATTGGTTTTAATACCAACAATACTTTTTGGAAATTTTTTACAAGCAATACATTTTTGAAAAAAATATATAACCAGCAATATATTTGTGAAAAAAAATATTACCAGCAATAAAAATCTTGTCGCCATTAAGTAACCCATTGAGATTGATATGCCGTAAAGCAAAGCAAAGCAAATTTTATCTTGTTTCGTATTTATTTACTTGTATTGTGTTAATGTCTTATAAAACAGCGTAAAGATTTATCTAAGAAAAATGGTTCAAAAACAAAAGATTCTACGAACATATTTGTTATGAACATTGTCCTCCACTAAAAATGGTCCCAATTAGGCCCGGTAGCTTCTAAGGTCGATTCTTTTGATGGGTTCCATTCCTACTTTTATTTTTCACATTGTCTTTCTTTCTTCTTACAGTGGCATATAATTACTCATCTTTTAAATCTCTTTTTTAACCTTGGAAAACTATTTTTATTACTATTTTTGTAACACATCCAGACGATTTAAGAAAAAAACAAAGTGTTTAACAATATTTCAACAATATGTCTGTCTTTTTTAAGTTATGTATAAAAATTACATACAACTATGAAAATCCAGAAACAAGTCTTTGCAGAAATGCGTGAAAAACTTTTACTAGTAATCAACGCGATAAAACAAATGAAATGCAGCCAGCGTGAAAGGAAATGCAACTGAAAGGTAACATGATGAGGTTCGGGATCATCTTGAAATTTTCCGTCAGTTGATTATTTAGTATAAGCAATTAATCAAATTATTTAGTATAAATCTTATAGAAATCTTCTGTCATTTTTGTTCAGGTGTGAGTCGTTAGTAATTTGCAGTTAAAATTAAAGGTAATGAAATAAATATGATGGGGTTAAAGAGAGGTATTTCGCCAGGAATCATGCACTTTACATTGATTCGATCGTACAAGCAAGAATATGAGCAGAAAACGGACCTCTTTAAGTACATGGAGATTAATCGAGTAGGATGATGTACATATTAGAAAGTAAAGACGAGAGTCAATTTACTCAATTAATTCTTTCTTTTAGAGGAAAGATAATCCGTCAAAATTTAATTTACCCCTTCCAACAACAAACCCGATATTTTTGGAAATATCATGTGGTATATCAGTCTATCACCTGAAAACAGTCCTTAGGAAAGGATTTGAACAGTAAGAGATCCTAGGAAAAAATATTACGAGGCTAACTACTACTGATGTCGCGTTGAATACTGAGGAGAGTGATAGATATTCAGGTAGACAAGCGTTCATTTACTTGAGACATGGGGAGACATGCCAATAAGATAGTGATATATATGTTGTGTTGATTATTATTATCACGATATTATTATTATTATTATTATTATTATTATTATTATTATTATTATTATTATTATTATTATTATTACATGACAGGCCGAGCAGATTGTAATTAATGTAAGTTTGAAGATGTTAAAAATCTATCAAAATACAAGGATCTTGATGTGGAAATCTAAAAATTTATGCACATGAGGACATCAATAATTCCAGTTCAAGTTGGAGTTCTCGTATTGATTGGAAATTGTTCCGGTAGAATCACTGAAGGGATACCTGGTAGCCCACGCCTTAAAGAAATTAAAAAAAAAGATGTACTCACAAGTACAGACCACACCTTTCGAAGAGCTTGATGCATGTAAGGTACGTTTGATCTTAGATTTTATTTTCTAATAATATGATGAAGCCATTTTTGACTTTAGGTTTCTGGTTGGAACACGAAGGGATATAGGCATATAACAGAAAATCAAAGGTAATAATAATAATAATAATAATAATAATAATAATAATAATAATAATAATAATAATAATAACGAAGAAGAAGAAGAAGAAGAAGAACTTGGCGCGATTTCAGGAATATCGGGTTTTCTGGTCTCTGTTGACTGGGGATGTTGACATGTTTAACTTTATCTTTGTGAAATAAATACGTGTCATAGTAAGTATCCTTTGCAGTACTACAGATTTCCTTGTTAGTTGCCTGAGCATAACCATTATGACATGTTACCAAGAGGCCGGTGTACTGTACCTATCGAGCGAGAGTATCTGAGGACTGTCATGGCCGGTTGTCAAGAAGATTTTTTTTAAGTTTGAAGGCAGCGAAGGGGATTGACAATCATATTTAGATACTTGGGAACGCCTTCAATTTGAGACCATCGGAGTGGTGTGGGTTATCCGATTTGAAGGTATTTCTGACTGGAGACCATCATTATGATTATGAGTTGCTTTTTTATTTTTATCATATTTTTCACACATATTTGGCTGTAATGCATGTCACTGATATACTTTTATTAGATTAGGTGACATTATGTGGTATACTGGCTTCGTAAATTTGTAGCTCATCCTCGCTTCTTGGGTGTGCTGCTCTCTCACGCCAGAAGGAGGAGTAGGAAGAGGAGGAGTAGGAAGAGGAGGAGTAGGAAGAGGAGGAGGAGCTCATCACTTGTGACCCCTGTTTAAAAGAATTCCAGAAACTTGGGATTGCTCATTTACTCAAGTGATTATTAGGTTGGTGCAAAAATAATGTCATTTTCTCACATATGTTACTATGTGAGAAAACGACATTATTTTTGCACCAACCTAATATTATCATTGTAAAGAAAATGTATCATTTATCAACAAAAGTTGTGCAAATAGAATTCATATATTTACTAGCTTACCTTACCAACTGTCTGGGGTAATTAATTGTACTAAAGAGAAATATAAAATGAATAAATAAGTAAATAATAAAAACATACACAAGGACAACAATTCTGATAAAAAGATATCTTACCTACCAAGATATTTTAATCAAACAAATGTCGTAGATCAATTTCCGTTAAACACATTGTCGTGCAGATGTTATGATTTAAACTTGAAGTTTTAAGTCCGGCCAGGAATTAAATCAGTTCAATGATAAATGAAAAATAAAATCGGGATCAGGTAATTTCCAAAGATGTGTTAGAAGGATTTCATTTTTTTATTTTTCTTCAGTTTCCGTTTACATTCTGAATTGGCAGTTTGACAAAATTCATTTCAGATTATTTTTCTAACATAATTGAATTTAATTATAATAATAAAAAAATGAAATGGTCATAATAACTAGAAATTGAACCTGGCAAGATCTTAGGAAAAAATATGAATTCTTCAACTTAAAATAAATCTGTTACTCTCCAGAATCAGCCGTGACATGTCTGCTAAATTGGTAAAAAAGCTAACTTTATTTTTTTTTGTAGTTACCAACTAAATTGAATGATGATTTGTGAGGATGTTGAGTGTCAGAGTCACTGATGTTTTTCATTTGTATTTTTCATATTTTCTTTTCAGCCAGTTAATATTTTCTTTATTTTCAAATACTGTCATATATGTTGCAACAGGTTTACTTAGTAGTCACTTAGTACAATTTTAAGAATATTTTTAATTCATTAATTTAGCAGAACTCTTGTTGTATACAATGTTTATGTTGGAACGAACCCATATCTATGGAGTAAATAGTCAGAATCGAATAAAGTATTCAATAATCATGATCTCGTTAACCATTACACTTTCTCGGGATTGACATGAAAAAAAAATATTTATTAATATTTTACGGTATTGATTGAATGTATTCATGTCCTGATTACAAGACATCGGTTCTTCGCATAGAAACATTTCAAATAGTCACATCCCGAACAAGGCTTTTTACAGAATACAAGTGCCGACACGCTGCTTACTTGGTACGACACGCTTATTATGTTCCAAATAAATTCCTCCGGAGGCTCGATTATTTGGTTAGAGCTTGTAAAACTCATCCTATTAATTTATAAGTTGACAAATTCCCGCCGACATGATAATTAAAGACGGAACTTGGGTAATTATCGTCAGTTAAAAAGTGACGACAACTTTTATTTATTTAATGTCAAAACATAGCAAAACAAAAAGAGTTAATAATATTGTAAGAAGATATTCCTAGGAAAGTATAAGCTCATTATGATTCCTAACAAAGTAAAGGAAATTGAAGGAAGCTATGATAGACAACGTCCTAAAGAGACATGGCGCACAGAAGGAGAAAATCTGTATTTTGAATTTTCTCAGAAAATGAATAATTATACAAATGGAGTTTGAAGTGTAACATCTCAGTGGATATGTACCTAGATTCAGTTATTTCGAAAGAAACATAAAACGTGCGTTAGAGATGAAGAAAAAACATACGTGTTTGTGTGTGTGTGGTTGTGTGTGAAATTTCAGATGGAATATATTAGTAAAAGGAGAATATAAACAAAGACAAAAGCAAAATTTAACTTGTTACAAAATAAAAGACTTGCCCTCAAAGGACGAAACGTGTTGGCTAAGTTTTCTATTTTCTCTTTATTCATATATATATATATATATATATATATATATATATATATATATATATATATATAGAGAGAGAGAGAGAGAGAGACAGCGACAGAAAGAGAGGAAGAACAGTTAGTTTATTTGATTAAAATAAGCACCTGCATATTTAGGAATGTTTTAAAATATTCTGAAATGCACGAGTGCAGACACACACATATATATACACAGACACACAAACATATATATATATATATATATATATATATATATATATATATATATATATATATATATATATATATATATATATATATATATATATACAGAGAGAGAGAGAGAGAGAGAGATTTAGACTTTCACTTCTATTGCTACACCTTTCTTTCCTACTTGTATTACCTTTCTTATCTTTCCCTGTTCCGTAGAAATTCACATATTAATATCTGTATATTACATCCTTTTGAAAATGTGCCGTTTTTGTATGGTAAAATCACTGAAGAAATTAAAATGTGATTCTTAGCTAGAGTCATTTTACTTCGGCAATTCCATTTAGGAATTCCTGTCAGAATGAATTTATTTCCCTTCATTCCAGAAATGTTAGTTTTGAATTGAAATTGCCCTTCAAAATTTTTATGTCTAATCAAAAGATTTTCTAGTCAAAAATTTATAATTTTCCCTAATTGCTTAATTGATATGAACCGTATTCATGCGATATGCGTGTGTGTTTGTGTATCTGCTTGTGAGTGTATGTCTCATGTATGTACAAGATGTAAATGAACGCAATACTGTATCTATATTTTTTGCATATGTAATATAAAAATTAGTGCCAGTCACATAAATTCAAATTTAATCCTTTTACTCCGATGTAATTTCCGGTAATGGGATCCATATTGTAGCAGATAGATATTTCTTTGATTGCTTTTTTTCAATGTAACAAATCCAAGGGGGAACAACTCTGAAAAATCTTTCTATGACCGAATGAAATGGTCATTTTCTCCAAATTTGATTCTGTAATATATATTTCGCCAAAGTATAATCAGTAATATGGAAACCATCAGTCATTCCACGTCTGAAAACAAGCAACGTCTTCGTACGATTGCTTTCTCTTCCCGACTGAAAATAATACTAAAAAATATTTGGAGTTAGGTTTCTCGATCGGATGATCAAAATTACTGAAGGTGAATGAAATTTAGAAATGAGACGAATATAAATAGATTTTTTATATGTGCGTGAAATATTTACCTATAGTAAATTGCCGGTATCAAAGTACTCACCTCAAAAATAAACGAAGACTTAACTCATAAAATAACCAGACATAAAGGCCATCAATTGAAATAATAATAATAAAAGATGTACTAAGTTACTCTCGATAAAAGAAACTCCCACTGAAAGCCGGATATAAAACACACGCACACACATACCTATATATATATATATATATATATATATATATATATATATATATATGTATATATATATATATATATATATATATGTATATGTATATATATATATAAACACACGGAAAGAGATCAAAAGACGATCACAAGTTTGCCGCCATTTTCATGTCTTTTTTCCAGTTTAGATCAAAGTAAAAAATCTCCTACAATTTAATTTTTATGGTCGTGCTATATTTTAGTGCGTCTTTCTTTTTATGCTTTGATAACCATACAATGATACCTTCATAGTTTTCGCTGCCTGTTTATATATATATATATATATATATACATATATATATATATATATATATATATATATATATATGTATGTATGTATGATTATAAACACATTGCTGTGTATGTGAGAATATCATATACGCATTCTAATTGTGGTGAATTGAACTACGAACAAAACATCTGCTATGACAATGTATGATATTTAAAAACAGAGATAAAAAAAAAAAAAACTTAAGCAAAAACGATTGATCGCTCAATGAGGAAGGCTAAGTTGTTCATCGGGACACCAAAGATTTGAAATTTAATTTTAAAGTTAATATATTTTCAGCGGCTTTTCAGTGCAATTGTAACAGACGTTCATTTGCATTTCATTTCTTCACCCAAAATATATTTGATTGCAAATATTAAAACATTTAATTACTACGTATGTACACATATGAATGTCGTTGTAAACACATTTGCAAATGAACAAACACACGAGCATAATATCCGAGATAGATAGATAGATAGATAGATAGATAGATAGATAGATAGATAGATGCTCTCAAGTAGAGAGGTAAATTGAATAGATTGAGATATGTAGATATCTCAAAAAATACAGCAAACTGAAGGGGTAAAATTCATTTTAAAAATGTAAAATCTTCCTTGAAGCTTTTATTTTTTTTTTAATTCTAAGCTAATAGATTAATTTCATATTTCCAATAAGCAAAATATTTTGCGGTATATCAAACATAATTTACATTGATTGAATTTTTTTATTAGTAAAATCGCTAAATCAACCATATCGACAAATCTGGCCACTCGATATAATTATCTTTATTAAAATATCTTTCAAAAATAAAATATCATTTTCGAAAACATTATTTGAGAAAGACTAAATGACTTAATATTTAATAAATCTAGCTAAATTGAAATAAATATCAAAGGAATCCCTCGATTATTGTGCATTCAATTAATACGTTTTCGATTAGTGCGCTAAAATTATATACCAAAAATCAATTAGTGCCTGCATAATGCTCGTTTATTGCGGCAACATTTTTTTAGTAATCGAAAACTGAATTATGATAGTTAACGACACAAAATAAATCATGTCAACTATTTTTTTCATTTTATAAGCATAAATGAAATTCTCCGTTTCAAATTCTTTTAAAAATCAATTATAATTTTTTCAAAATTTATTTTAAGAAAATTAGAAATTATAAACTTTATTTAAAATATTTTGAAACAAACATTACCTACTTTCTGCGCCAAAAAAAATACTAAAAATAAGACAAAGCAGGTCATAACATTTCGTGTCAATTGAAAGTGACGAGTGATGATTCCATTACGTATTGACAACTAACGTAAAGGAAAGTTATCCTACGGAAGGACAGAAGTGACATAATTATTAAGATTTAAGTGAATCAATTATTTACCTCGTTATTTTCAAGGAAAACTTTCAGCACTCTAATTTTTTTTTTTTTTTTTTTTGTATTTCTTTTTTTGTACTTAGCTTTCACCTTTACATTTATGATGCTTTATGGGAAATATAAGAAAATTAAAATAAGACTTTTGAGCATGAGATAAAATTTTATAAGAAAGGTATCTAATTAATTTTGTAGGTACCTTTCTTATGAAAGGTACATTAATTACTATAATTTATTATTAATTTTGATATTTCATTCATGGAAAAATGATATAACTGAGATAATATAAAAAATAATATAAAAATAAGATCACATATATTTCATAAGAAAGGTACATAATACTTGTAGATACCCTTCTGAATTGAATTTGAAAAATCAAATTAACTTCTCTACGCGTGTTTCGCACGAACAATTCGCAAAAATAAAGGCCGTAACAGAGGGGAACAATGCTTATATTAACTCAAATAACGTGACGTTTTATTGTTTTTATGTACGGCCTTCGTATATTTGAATTGCAGCTGTGTTATTGACACAAAATGCCATGCAATACTGGATTTTTCATACACTGGTATTCCATTGATTGTAATAATCTTTACAATTTATAATCTGTAAAGATAGATCTACTTAATAACACTATTGACTAAACTGTACACCATTTTCCCTAGTTTTAGAATATTTAACAACTTTAATTTAAAATTATAAATAATTTATGAAATAACTAATAATTTTAAAAAAAAATTCATTTTTCATCGAAAAAGTTTTTTTGCTTCCAGACTATATTATCCATATTCACAGAAACAACTAAAAGTATCTAAAAGCATTTGAAATTAAATAATACCTTTGTTTTATTGAGTTTTGTATGTTACAATTGAGAGCTGCTTTTTCAGATACCGGTGGTCCGATTAAAAAAAATGATTTCTTTTCATCAAGGCCTTCTATAATATAATTACTAAATTGTAGATTTTTGAATTTCTAGAATTTTCATAAAATTAGTTGGGGGAAGGGGTAATTAATATAAAAATATTTTTGCCATGACTTTAAAAAATGAAAACATATTTATAATGATTTTCATCATTTGTGAATTGGTTTCTAAACGTTCCATTAAATCCCACAATTATTTTTATTTTTGCAGGATTTTCCAAATTAATATCTGTCATGCAAAAATATTTTATATATTATTAAGTAGTATCGGTGATACAAAGCAAAACAATGTTTTTTTAATAAAAATTTAGAATGTTCTAAAAAGAAGGAATTTTTTTTTAAATTAAAAAAAAAAATACTTTGTTCTTTGTTTTATCGTCGAAATGTTTACGTTATTATTATAACAAACGTTTTCACGATAAAATTTTGCTTTCGTCAAGTTTGCCGCCTTTTTCATCGTGCTATGCTATTTTTTGCGATTTCATGGAGTATTTTACGTTAAAGGCAAATAATTGTGATCAAATACATGAAGAATACAATTATAATTTGTTATCTACTCAGAAATCTTAACAAATTAACAAATTTAAACATTCTAATATTTTATTGAATTTTCGAACATTATCTTTATAGCGTTATTTACGAAAATATTTGTAGAGAAAATGTTACAAAAATATTTTCAATTTACTATAGTTACCGCTCTTCTTTTTTGATAATGTCGTATATGGTCGTCTGTATTTAAAAAGTTCGGCACGTGTAAACACACGTAAACAGAAAAATGCAAAATTCTTTTTAAAATACTACATGTTGCTTAATTGTAGTAGGTATTTCCATTTTTTGATTAGTAATTATAGTCTTAATTTAATAACAATATCACTTGACTCTGATAATTAATACAGAATTTTAAAAGATTTAAAACTTTATAAATTATTATACTTAATTTTTTTTTTAAATTGAAAACAATTCTTGTAAAAATTCTTTATTATCGAAAATATATTTTCATAAGATAATAATGTCCATAATAGATTTATTCATAAAAGCAATTAAATGTCCTTTCTGTTAAATAATATCTTAGTTTTATTTCATTTTTGTAATTTTACGATTCATAGCAGATTTCTCTAATTTGGGGTCTTATTTTGTCAAAAATAAATTAATGATTTAACATTTTCCTTATTACAAATGTAAACATTAATTGCTACACAAAGAATTCGTCGAAATTTGATAAAAGTAAATAAGTGGGAGTAACAGTTATAGAAATATTTCTCCCAAGATTTTCTAAAAAAAATAAAATTCTTAATTAAATTAATTAGTAAAGAATAAGTCCTGAAAGTTTCATTAAAATCCGACAAATATCTGATTTTCCCAAGAATTTCCAAATCAGTGACTTTTTTTTTTCTCTGCATGAAGAAGCTCAAATTTCTCATAGCAATTCATGATACACTTTTGTCGCCAGGAAAGAAGACCTTTAACCAAAATGTTCAACCTTCTAAAAGAATTAATTTTTAAATTCTATAGATTTTACTCGTAATAATAACATAAAGATTCTGACGTTAAAACATTGTTTTAATAAGTTGTGGGTGTCTTTTCATGATGTATGCTCATCTTTAACGAATCTTTGAAGGTACCTAGATATATATGATCATGGACACATTAGGGCAGGCTAAGATAGATAGATAGATAGATAGATAGATAGATAGATAGATAGATAGATAGATAAAATTATTTCTGTATACTTGTGATATTATGTGCGTTTTTTAACTAGATGCCTTGTCACAGTTTCGACTTTTATGCCAAATAAAACTTGAAGATACCGCCCGAAACTAATGAAGAAGTTTTTTTGTTTTGTTTTTGTTTTTATGATTACGCATATCTACACTTTTATTTTGTATGTGATTATGTTGGATTGGATATAACTATGTTTCTCAACGAAAGCTTTTATGTATCGGATTATTATCAGTGTAATATGTGTCTGGAACCAGAATTTATTTCATGTCTATGTTTATATATATATTTATGTAGCGTCCGTACATCTATGTATATATGTATATTTCTTTGTCTAACATATTTTTTTTTTATCTGTGCAAGTATATCTATACATTTATGTGTGTTTGTGTGTGCAGAAAGCTATGTGTTGTCACGTGATTTTGAAAGTAATGTCAATGTTAGGAATGTGAGATAAGAAAAAATCAAAACCGATCCGAAACCTGGCCGAGATACTAGAGTTTTAGAGTCGTGATTAAACGGCAATAATAGATGTAGGAACGATAACAGATGGAGCAAAAGGTTGATCCATTGGTACTCGATGGATAGAAAACGATATTGTCCTTTGGCCAAGACCAGACAAAAGATGGCAAGATAAGCGAGGATGGTGCTGGCAAGACACGGTAAAGAATTGCTCAATCAAATATGCCAGCGAAGGATTTGGGAAAAAATTTGATCAACAGTGGTCACAGTAACGATGATAACAATGATCTATGTAATTAATGTTGGGATTTCTCTCACCTGGTCTAACAAGACGCCATTAGACGGCGTTGTTTCAGGACTATATAATCTCGGACATAATTTTCCCCTTCCTTTTTTTTTTTTTTTTTTTTTCTCCGAGATGTAACAGCGGCAACACTAGTTTTATTTCCGCTGGAGAGGTTTTCTTTCCTGGTGGACAGCTGACGACTGAACTTTTATACCAGCCCCAACAGACATGCAGCCCCCACACTTTTCCTAATTAGTATATTTTAGCTCCGTTTTGTTGATGAGAGGATGGGTAATGGATAATGATTCGGAATTGGAAATCGGAGAGCCGAGTTCCAATTACAGTCGGGTTCGTTATATTTACTTACGCGCAAATTCCCTTGAGAAAGTTATGAATCAAACTTTTCCCCAGCTATGGATTAATTAGTAGGACTTGTATCAGCAAATCTTTATTATCTTCCTCAAATTCTTATAATTCAAAAAATATATTTTCTGTCTTTAAATAACCTGTAAATGTTTGATGCCGTCTGATGTAATAGATAATGCCTCGCAATGAGAAATCTGCGAGCCCAGATCGAATTCCATTTAGGTTAGTTAAATTCACTTACACGTAAATACTCTTGGGAATAATATTTCTCTCTCCCAGGTATGGATTGAATAGCAGAACAAACTGGGTCCTATAGCCTTGATTGGCAACCAGTTTACCGCAGAAAGAAACAGCAGCCTACTACGAGAAAATCTTCTGCCTAGTCAGTTAGAAATCGAAAGAGACATGGTCGCCGAAGCGTGTATCACGTATGGAGTTTACTGATTGAGCGAAAAAAATTGATAAACCGTAGAAAAATCAAACAAACAAATCAATGAATTTACTTTACGTTAATTATTTATTAGTTATATAAAAATGCATGAAAATATTTCCTTGTTTAAATGTGTTCTATTTCCTTTTCCCTTTTCCTATGATAAATGTCCGTCATTTACATGTGAAAAGTTTGGTTGCCACCGCTCTTAAACAAAAAGCAACAAGTATTCGTAACAAGTTGGTGATCACACGACGGGCTATGAACAAGCTGGAAACAAAATCTCAAACAAAGCAGAAACCGGGATATTAGAATATTTAAATGAGAGGAACGGATAAATTACATACTTTCATCTGTAATTTTTTAAATAACGTCGAAAAGATTATTTTACCAATAATACTGTTATTTTTTTTATTTTTCATTATGCTAAATTTGATACTACGTGTTTCTATAAATTACCGTAATTATCCATGTATAATACGCATTCATCCATAATACGCACCCATAAAATTGCTCTGAAAGTGTAGCAAAATACTTCTACTCACGCATAATACCTACCCATTTTTGGTAATCAAATCTTATAAATTTTACCTCGCCATTTTCATTGCGGCTATCATTTCCTACTCTTATTAAAAGAAATGGTTTTACTCATAGAATGTTATTATTCTAATTTATTTTTTATAGAATTCTTGTTTTATTTGACATTTGTAAGTATTGTTAGGTACATATTATTGTATTTGACATCCTTACGGGGTTGCAATCTCCAAATGTTTGTGTCAAATTGTCGTATGTTTGTGGTGAGTAGTCATTTCGCAACTGAAATCGACCTATGAAACGGCAATTTCTTTTAAAGATTTTTTGTAGCGGTGCATAATGCACACCCCTAATTTTGCCTATTACTTTTTAGAAAAAAAATGGGTATTATACATGGGGAATTAGGGTAATTAAAATAGACATTCCGTCTTTTTCTGTCGAATTACCCTGCTCAGGTTGTTATATTCTATAAGCATTAATATTCGCACTGTTTAATTGGAGATCAATATCGTCCGAGGAAATTGAACTCGTATCCCCCATTTGACTGCTCGTTTGATACGCATGTGTGAGAAAATAAAATAAAAGTAATGAATAAAATTATAATAACAATAAAAAAGAAGAAAAAAATAAATATTCACATGATGTTAAAGGAACCGGAATTCTTATTTCCCCCATTTGGATTCGTCAAGCCCCGTTAGGTGGCGCTGTTTAAGTCTATAAAATGGCAATCATTTTTTTCTCCCAATCTCTCTTTCCCCGAGCACAACATAGGAATTACATTCCCTCTGGGAATGCTAGCTTCTCTGGTCTGCTGAAGACTGAAGTCTCTTTTCATTTTTCCAACGCAAGGCGTTCGCACTTGACTTCCCAAACGTCAACCTCTGCAGTAAATCAACGTTTTTTTTTTTTGGTCGTTCCAACTCAGCGCAACTTTGAACTGTCCTCGACCATTATACCACTGCTTATCCGTACTTACTCTAACTTTTGAACCAAGAAAAAGAAAACGGACATAACATAACCATGCTTAAACCTTCCAACGATAAAATAAGTAAAAACATTTCTTCGGTTGTTCCAACTCTGCGCAAATCTGAATTATACTTATAATAACGATGCTCAAGCTTACTTACCTTAAGTTCTGGACCAAAACGGAAACCGGCATACCCAAGAGACATGGAGAACTTTGTTTCACTACAGTTTACTTACACACACACACACACACACATATATATATATATATTAGAGAATAAACGGTCTGTGTATACTTCATTTATAATTATTTGCATAATAAATGTACAGATACACACATTTTAAATATCATAGTTGTTGCTGATATCGTTATAAAAAGTAAAAATAAAATTTTGGAAAAGTAAATTTGATAAGAATTAAATAATCACTTCACCTGAACATTTCATCTTTAAACTATTAGGCCTCTGAGTAATAAAAATAAAAAAAAATTCCAGTAAACAAAAAAATATAATTTGATAAACAAAATCTAAAAATGTAAATTATGCATTTTTCGGCCAGCTAAACTTTCCTAGCCAAATTTCTATACAACGTATGTCCATGTCAGTGACTGGTTAATGAAATCGCATTTATTTGACTGATTGGTCTGGGGGTTTTTTTATTGTTTATCAACCTTTTGCGGGTTATTTAAAGGCTGAAAACATTTTTAGGTGGTACGATATTTTTTTAGTTAATAATGATTTAGTGATACAAGTATCACTGATTAATCTAAAGTTCGGGGAGAAAAGGTAGATTCATACCTTTCGTAAGGGTATTTGCGCGTAAGTGAATATAATGAACCCACATGGAATTGGAACTCAGCTATCCGATTAACAATTTCCGAGCCATTAACTATTTCACCATCCGCACATCCAAGTTTACAGCAATTGGAATTCACAAGCGGTCATACATCTAAGCGTTGGCCGGGTTGGATGTTGTCGTATGAGAACCAGTGTTTCAAACTGGCCTCGTCGTCTAACTCCAAATAACGAAGGTGGCAAGAGGAAACCACTCCAATATCTACATTAAGACGTCATGTCAATACACTGATAAGATAATAAAAAAGGATTTTTTTTAAATCCACTAGTCGAAATGTATCGAAAGTCTATCGAAATTGTTTTAATGTTGATGTTGTATACATTTGAGTGATATAGGTCTGTGCTGCATCGCGTTTTATACCCTCATTAAATTAATAAAATTAATTTTGTGATTAAGTTCCGTAAGTTCGATTATTTTAACGGTTATCGTTATACTAACTACAGAATGTAGAGTTAGCAAAGCGAATTAAAATTCCCTTCTAGTCAGTTACTTTTACTTTCATACAAATATAACCCCAAAAGGCACGAATCTGTATATTTTCCTCATAGTTATGAATTAAATATCAGAATAGACTGAGATTTCTAGTCTTGTGGGGCAGCCAATATCCGAAGAAACATTCTTAATTCCAAACAACAGACATTGAGTGATATGTATGTGTTAGGTTTATCAACCATTTGCAGATTATTTAAAGCCAAAAAATAATTTTAAATTGTAATAATTTTCTGGCGATAATAACGATTTGCTGATACAATTCCTACTAATTAACACATAGCAGGATAGGAATAGGTGGATTCATACTTTCCAAAGGATATTTGTATTTAAGTGAATAAAACGAAACCAAATGGAATAGGGAATCAACTCTTCGATTTATAATTCGAAGTAGTCATCTATTTCACCAAATTTTGTTTCGATTTGTTCTCAGATTTGCAATCCTCTCAATTTCCTTGCGAGATTCTTCGGCACTGGTCCAAGCATTCTAATCAAGGGAAGTACAATTACCATTTTATATTCTCTTTTTTCTTTTTGGTAGTAACATCCAGATATTTTTTCAGGTGCTTCATTTAAAACTTCATACTGGAATCTATTAGAAAAATGACGCTTCCTCTCAGTGATTGGTCTCATCTTCTTAACTCTCCTGGATAATCTGGATTGGTTTTCTACTTGCCTTTACTCTGGTTTATATTCTAAGAGATCTTATCGTTCATAATAATGGATTAAATTTAAATTGTCAAATCCCAAATTGTTAATACAATTCAGGGTGCAGCCTCGTTCTTACTCAGTCATATCTATAATTACAGTTAAATTGCTACAAATTACATTTCATCTCAGAGGCGACATTTTATACTTTTTTGACTGTTTGGTTGATGAAATATACATTTAGTATAATAATAATAATAATAATAATAATAATAATAATAATAATATTTTTACTCTCATGCCAAATGTTTGCGACAGTCATCTCTTATGATAAGGGGAAATAAATATTCTTAAATCTTTAGTAGTCAACACATTAAATTTCATGACTGTCAATCCTGTTCTCGGATTTCTGTGTCACTATTTTCCCAATGTTTTGTTATTATTTTTTTTTTTTAAGCATTCAACCCCAAGCAAGGCGGGAAGCTACTAGCACGCAAGAGGTTACAGAGAGTTGGAGCGAGCACAAAGAGGAGTGATAAAGGAAAGAATGAAGAGAAGGATAAGGGATAGATCAAGGCACCTGGAGACGTCGATTGACATTACATTTGAATATTTGGAGGTTATGGCTATTAGTGAAACAGAAAAAGGGGAGGGAGTTCCACAGGCGAGAGGTACGAGACATGAAGCCATTGGAGTAGAAGAGACGGCTACAGTTAACAGTTTCGATAGTGAAAGGGTATGAGCGAGATGCCAGCCTAGTTGAACGCTTATGCTATTGTTGCTGCTGCTGCAGGTGCTGATGACGCCGTTGTTGTTGTTGTTGGGGGTTTTCTTAGTAAGTATTTCTGACTTGACATGTAGTAATTTCTTGGAAATTCAGCGGATTACTTTCTTTTAATAGTTTCTAGAAAAACAATTTTCATTCCACGTCTTATGAAGAACAAACACTTAATCTTTTTTTTTTTTTTTCATAAAAGATACCTTTGGATAGTTGCTTCCGGAAGCGAAAACCAGTATTTTTGGCTTATTCTTTAACTGCAAAAATGGGACTCTTGTTCCGCTGAGAGATATGAAATTAGCCTCAGCACACCAAATTAGCCTATAAGAAATAATATATGCCTATATCTGAGATACGGTATTATTTACATTACTCTGACTCTTATCCTCATTTTCATTGCCATATTCACAACGTTTCGGCCGTTGTTTGCACCAGCCTTCTTCAGGTGATTTGAATTTTGAATCGAGCCGTTTATTTCGTCCAGTGTTTAGATTCAACCCCAAATTATGTGAAATACGCAAGAACAAATGGAGTTGATCGATTTAACAGGAAACTTTGAAGTTAATATCCAGTTTCTTCCTGCAAGTGAAGATGAAAGTTGAAGAATTCATCGAGTGGAATTATTGAAGAATGAAACAGATCAGGCAGACTTGGAATTCACATCAAGATACTTGGAAACCTTCACAAATGAAAATAATTTAACTTAGCCCAATCGGAAACATTATGCGATGCTTTTTCCAGAACCTGTCAGCATATCGGCCAAACTTAGCTGTGATGAATGTGCGTGGTATACATTTATCTGATTAGTTGCCATTATGTTTACATTCGTATATTTGTAACTTAGCCTCACGTTATTGGTATACTGATCTCTCCTGCAATACCAGAAACACCCAACAACACACAACAACAACAAAAAGTAATAATAATAATGGAACCCTCAGATTGAGTGGAAAAGGTCCCGATAGACTCAATGAAGTGATTCCTGGTAGTCCTTTCATTAAAAAAAAAAAATACAAGAATTGTACTTACAATTACAGCTCACACATTACGAAAAGTTTCATCTATGTAAAATGTGTGTGATATTTTACAAAAAAAAAAAAAGAAAAAAAGATCAGTGGGAAATATCATGAAGTCATTTTTACCTTAGTTTCCTAGATAGGACCCGGAAGGAAATGTGTATACAGAAATCAAAGGTAATAATAATAATAATAATAATAATAATAATAATATTAATAATAATAATAATACAAAAACAATTGATCATCTTGTATCAGGTCGCACAGTATTGAGACCCACTGAATATAAAACCCGACATGAAAAAGTTGGCCAATATCTGCACCGGAAAATCTGCAATTTCTACGGAAAGGAAACTGAAAAAAGTGGTATGACCACCACCCAGAGCCGGTTACGGAGATAGGACCTGTTACATGAGACTACACAATACACACAGACAGAACAATCAAAGCTAACCGCCCAGACAAACAAAAAAAAGTCCCCCCTTATTGATATAGCAGACCCTGCGGACTGCAATGTATCTTTTAAAATCTTCAAAAAGCTATCAATATACAAGGACCTTGAAATCGAAATCTCAAAAATGTAGCATATGGGAACATCAAAAATCCCTGTTGTAGTTGGAGCCCTTGGATTGGTTGGAAAAGATTCCAGTAGATGCCTTAAAGAGATACAAAAAAAATTTTTCACGATTACAGCCCACACCTTACAAAGAGTTTTATCTATCTCTAAAATAATAATAATAATAATAATAATAATAATAATAATAAGACCCGCTCTTATGATTATGGGAAAGCATAAAGACATGGTCCGATATTTTTCAAATATGAATAACAGGATGTGGTAGTTGGCATAACTCTAGTAGCAGACTACATGGAGAAGAAGAAAGAAATTACAAACGAGGAGACGAGAGAAAAGTTTCTCACCCGGGAATGAAGTAAAACGCGGAAAACTTGGTTAAGGACTGTGCCTATAGAAATTTATCAATTTGGAATCGTGCCACAAACGCAATTATCAAAAATGGATGAACTGAAATATCAATAAAGTATTGAGATTGACCAGTGACGGTTTTGGGGTCTGCAAACCAAGTGTGTAAGGTAGTTCATATTAGAGAAGAATTACTATCGCTAAAATATAAATGCAAATTTAATCTTGCTCGACAAACAAAAAAAAAGAGTTGTTATCGGATAGAAGTCTCCTGTCTCTTTGATACGAGGACTGAAAGAGAGAAAGGAAAGTGATCGACAGCTGCAACGATTTATGAAAATTTATAAGTTAACGAAGGACAAGCGGAGAAAATAATTATAGTATCAGTGATCACTGGAACATTTGTATGTTCTACAAATAACATGGAAATAGCGTGCAGATTGGGATTTGGAAATAGTGCCATTGCAAAAATCACGCCTGTTCGCAAATGTTACGATACTTCGTAAAGTTGTCGATACAGATAATCAGTGAAATGGACAAGTTGCTTTATTTTTATATTACAAGTGGTGGTAAAAAAATAAACATTTTATCGACAACCAACGTCATATCTTGATGATGATGATGATGATGAAGAAGAAGAAGAAGAAGAAGAAGAAGAAGAAAAGAAGAAGTATACATACATACATACACAAATAATAATAATAATAATAATAATAATAATAATAATAATAATACACTTAAGAGAATTAAGTTTCTAATCAAATGACGGAAAATTCCAAGATGAGTAAGATCACCATCATATTAGGTCCATTACAGTTGCATCCCTTCATACTGGTGGGTTTTCTTTCGTTTTGACCGTATCGATTACAAGTACAACCATTAATTTTTATTACAAAAGTACCAACGTTTGTACAAAGACTTATATTTCTTTGTTGATTATGTTTCTTTATATTTGAATTTTTTTTAATATATCTTGAAAACAGACATTCGGTTGAAATATTATTTAATATTGTTAAACACTTCGTTCTTTTCTTTCTGTTTTCTTAAATCGCGCTCTTTTCTTTAGTGTTGAAAAATATTGTAAGAGTTACGTCACGCATTTTGTTTAATAATAATAATAATAATAATAATAATAATAATAATAATAATAATAATAATAATAATAATAATAATAATAGTTGTTCATATGAATATTAGAACGCTAAGAACATTCCTGTAATACTGAGGTTAGCAAAATAAGAAATCAACTAGTAGGTAAAAATACTAAAATCAGCTGAAATAGTGAGGAGTCTTGTCTGTTTATCACTAGCAAAAAATGCACCAGTTTCTTGTGAGGTGATTCTCTGTTCGTCTCACTCTATCTTCGTTTGATTTACATGTGCGTATGCAATATTGATGTGTGTATTTGTGTTATGCGTGAGCGACTTTTATGTATTTTTGTCATTTAATGTATACGCAAGCAAACGCACATGTACATACTCACATAGTTTGCTAAAATTTGAAATAAGATATTGCAACAATGCATTCTCCTTCCACTCAGTCTAGACAAAACTTATATTAGTCTAATCAATAAATGTTGTAAATAAGGGGAAAAATACTTTAATTTTTAAAATCCTAAACTCTCAGATAATTAGATTTTATTGAAATTTTCCGAAATTATTTTTAAATCTCCATTTTTGGGAAAATTTTGTAGAAACATTTTTAGGTATATTATTGAATTAAAATATACCTGCGCTCACGCAAACGTACATATATGCAATAATTTAAGGGGACCGAAAAGGTAACAACAAAATCCTAGCGGAAAAATAAAACAGCAGATAAAATTCCAGCCACTTATCTCAAAAGTTTAATATTAAAATTTGAATTAAAATTTCCTTGGATTTTCAATGTTAAATGTGTTTCTTTTTTATGTTTGATACTTATTTATAAGACAGATAAGTTGTCCAGTTTTAGGAAGAGAGATTGGGATTTTTTTTACTGCGGTTTTATCCCCTTGGGTTTTTTTCCGCTTGGAAATTGTCCGCTTGGTTTCGTTCACTTATTTTTTGTCATTGATTCAAGCGAAAAGGCGTCTCTGTCTCAAGAGCTAATTTCTCTTTTCGCATGGCAAAATCCCCAGGGTTTACAGAAAAAAAATCAAAAAAATCGTATAAGGCGTAATGAGATTATTTTGAAGTAATTCTCATGATTACTCCTATATTTAAACTGAACATATTTTCTTATAAATGTAGTATTAGTGTAATGGTCAGAAAAGTTAAATTTTATGATGTTGTTGTCAGCAAAGATTCGGGTACGGAATTAGTATGTATAAGTAAAATATAGCAGAAAAAGCAATTAACTACGACGGCAGCGTCTTCTTTAAATTTAAATGATATTAAGGATAATAATGTTTCAACAACTTTTTTATGTACCGTATCTCTTCAGGATGTAGGCGTTCACAGCTTTCCAGCATTTCTGATAGACTTTTTCCTCTTGCTATGTTCTATAAGAGCGATTCTTAACTTGATTCTCAAAGTGATTCTTCCCGCGACTCACTAGTGTCCTGCGCGATCCTCTTCAGTGAGCCGCGAAATATTGAAGAAATCGCAAAAAAACACCCGGGACACGTTTTACACTAAATAAACTGCACAAGTAGTTGAATAGAATCATTGAAATAAAGTAAGTTCATATTTGTGCGCGTATTTTTTTTAAAAAAGCTATCTTTTTATTTCATGACATTTGAATATATACCCTTAAAATTTTTCTAAATGTGCCGTGATATATTCATTAAAAAGGTTGAGAAACACTGGTCTGAAATGTCACGTTAAGGGAGAGATTTAGTTTGAAATTCTTATAGATTTAAAACAAATATCCTTTAGAGCTTGCCTTTTGCTTCTTCTGAAGAAAACGTTTTATTGTAGGCTCCACAAGAAAAAAAATCACTTGAAATTGTTAGTAGCTTTTATTCATTTTACATATTCCCTTTCTACCCAACTCTATAAATATATATTTTTCGGTTCGAAATCGAATAGTGTTTTTTTTAATATTTTTTCCACTCTCTTGAATGTAAACGTAAGGGAATATTTGTTATAATTTTAAAAATATTTAAAATTACTTCGAAATCGCAGGCGTCAATAATAGATACAATAAACATAGCAAAAGTGATGCGTTAAAAATATGAAAATCTATGAAGTTTGCCAGGGTTGTATCTAGCCAATATCTAGCTACTAACAATTTCATGCGAATTTTATATTCTTGTGGGGCCTAAAACGTCTGTCAGAAAAAGCAAGAGTAAGTTCTAAAGGATATTTGTTTTTAAATCTTTAAGAATTTCAAACTAAATTTCTACCTTACCATGACATTCTAGACCAGTGTTTCTCAACTTTTTTAAGCAATGGCACTCCTAGGAACAAATGTATATCACGACATACTTAGCAAAATTTTAAAGGATATACATTTAAATGTTATGAAATAAAAGGCTATATTTTAAAAAATATTCACACAAATATGAGTTACTTTATTTCAATGTTTCTATTTTTGTACAGTTATTTAATGTATAACGTGTCCCTGATGCTTTTTTTTTTTTTTTTTGCGATTTCTTCAATATGGCAGTAACCGCCTTTGTGGTATTCATTTAACATGGCAACCAATCAGGGTAACTGAAGAAAAACTACAGGAGTATTATTTGAAGGGAAGAGATGCGCCATTGCCCTAATCAATTTTTACCCTAATCAGTTTTTACCCTAATCATTTTTTGCCCTAATCTATTTTGCCCTAATCTATTTTGCCCTAATCTATTTTCCTTGATATTAAGTGAGTGGATTACATTCTGGATAGACCTCTGTCTACTTTGTGACGCCAAACGAAATTTCGTCTTTTTTTTTTTCGTCAGGTTTGAAACTCGCCGCTATTTAACTGTGTTTCGATAAAGATTTTTAAAATTTTTATTGGAGGTTGTAAATACCTTGTCCACTTAAAGCTACCTTCTAAGATCAAAATCTTTCCGATGACTTTTTGTCTGCCACCGAGTCTCACCCTCTCCTCTGCTCTCTGTTTTTTCTCTCTATCCACCGGCCATGACCCTTTCAGCCTCGCATGTTAACCATTTAACAGTTGGTGGGTCCGGCCAGCTAATAAAAAGATTTTCGGCGGTATGAGTGTACTGGTTTGATACAGAATCTAGAATATCCATCGGTAGCGCATTTCAAACCATTATCCACGTGCTTGTTGATTGATATATGTGATATTTGAGTTTATCTACCCTAACTAACATCTTTGTCCGAAGAATATACAAAAATTCTATTTATATATCAGACATTTATAAAATATACTTACAATATATTTTTCAATGTGATAAACAAGTAAATGTTTAAAAAAAATAACTGTAAATTTTGTTAGATCGTTTATTTTGAAAATGATTAATAAAGGCTTATGCTGTCATAGATTACTGCTACCTCCTTCGAGATATGGGAGATATATAGTTATTGCTAAAGATTCATTAAAAAATCAGCATACCTGATAAAAATATGACCCCCAAATAATAAAACAATGTTCATCATCTAAATTTTCTGCTGAAAATGATTTTTATGCAAAGTAATATTTTTTTAAATCGCTTTCAAAACTTTCAAATAATTTTGTATATCTTTTTTTGCGTTAAAGCAGGGCCATGAATGAATATGGAAAATTTGAGCTTCCTTTTTCTGCGGGGAAAAACATATTGATCGGAAATTCTTTCAAAAATCAGATAATTGTCAAGTTTTAATGAAGCTTTCAGGACTTATTATAAAATGAATTAATTTAATTTAGAGAAAGTGTGCTTTTTATAAAGTCTTGGTAAAATTACTTTCTTTTTCCATCTGATACCACCCAAATATGTAGAAATTCATTTTTGCAGTGTTTGCTCTTTATAAAAATTATAAGGACATATCCTCAGAGAATTTAAATCATCGATATTTTTTGCTCAAACCAGATCATCATTTAAAGGACCAATATTTAAAGTAAATCTACATTGGATCCTAAAATAAAAAAATGAAATAAAACTAAGACATTATTCAACTGAAAAATTATTTAATTGCTGTTATGAATAAAATTAAGAAAACTATTGATTTAATAAGAAGTTTTTATGATGAATAATTAATTTTTACAAGAAAACTTTAATTTTTTAAATTTTTATTAGAGTAATCTATATATTTTAAATGTCAGATCTTCCATTATCATAAAGTGTAATATTTAGTAAAAAAAAAAGTGATGGAAATATAAACATAAAAAAAGAATCGACATGAAGTCGGTTATATTATATAACCAAAACATATATTAAATTAACAAAAAATTAAATTTTATAATTCTCAGTGACCCTTTCCTTCGTGCTCATGTTTAGTTGTATAATCAAAGAAACATAAATTTAGTTTTGGTACCTCTATAATTCATTGAAAAAGAGCATGTATTGATGATAAATGCCCTAACCTTAATAAAAACAAAGTCGTATCATCAAAATCTTAATATTATTAAGAGGAAAGACCAAATTATGTTTTGTTTATTTAATTTAAGTTTTTAATCTTTTCTAGCACGTTCGAATTTCGGTTAAAAGTTTTGTTTTTCTTGCCTCAGTGTGGTAACCAAAAGTTTAGTATAGGAAACTTTTTTTTTTTTTTTTTTTTTTTTTTTTTGCGATAAAAAAATCATTGATTTGGAAATTTTTGTAAAAATAAAATAATTATCTGATTTTATTGAAATTCTCAGAACATATTCACAAATGAATTAAATTATTTTTTTTTCTTTCAATAAAATCTTGGTACAAATATTTTCTTTTACTGCTGTTACTTCACACGTATTTATTTAAATGTGGAGTAATTAAATTTCACCCAGTTAATATTTATGTTAGTTAAAATCAGAACACTATGGAGAATTTAAATCATCAGTTTATTTTGTAAAACAGAAACACCATTTAACGAAAATCTGCTCTGAACCGTAAAATAAAAAAGCAATAAAACTAAGACATTATTTAATTAGAACAGCATTAATTGCTTTTATAATTAAGATATATTTAGAAAAAAACATTTTTCGATGAAGAATGAATTTTCACAAGAATTGTTTTCATTTTTTTTTAATTTCAATAAAATTAATTTATAAAGTAAAACAATCTTTCAAAATGTTGCATTAATTTAATGTTTTTAGATGAAAGTATTAATAAGTAAATCTATATTTAGTAATCAAACGGAAAAGCTTAATACAAATTATCAAACACAAATATTATTAAAAGTGTTTAGAATTCTTTTGTATGTGTATAAACGTGCAGATTTTTGTAGATACGAACGACCAAACATGACATTATCAGAAAATAAAATCGGTAAGTATAGTATATTTAAAGTCAAAATTTCTAAAATTCAATAAAACATTAGAATATGGATACATTTTTTCTGTTTTTTAAAGATTACTGAGTACTTAAAAGTTAGTGAAAAACGGAGCTCACATCATTTTCTTTAATTATGTTTTACAGATAAATTCCGAGTAGAACAACTTTAAATGCTGTCAACACGTCAAAATCTTAAACAAACAGCTACTGTCGGTTGAAAAATGCATTTCTGCGATATTTCAAAATTAAATAAATATTTGCTTCAAATCGGATTAATTAGACTTTAAATCAGCTAATATTTTTCAAATAAACTTTTAGAAAAGTATATTTTATTTTTGGAAGATTTTTTAGTAAAGATATTGATTGCAATAAGACATTGCAATAAACGCGGGTGAATCATATCATATAAAATCAAATTTTTCGCATGAAAACATTCCTTCCAGTCAATTTAAATTAGTTTTAAATAGAGTAAAGTATTTTGTTTAGTGAAAATATTAAATTTCATATATCTAAATTAAAACTAAAATAAAAGCTTTAAGAAAGATTATTTCAATTTTTAAAATTAAGTATCCTGAATCTTTGGCGGTACCTAATTTAGATGAATTCACATATATATATATATATATATATATATATATATATATATATATATATATATATATATGTGTGTGTGTGTGTGTGTGTGTATATATGTATGTATGTATGTATGTCGTTTTTGACGTTAAAAATACGTCAAAAAACGACATTATTACGTCATCATTTTTGCACCAACCTAATATATATATATATATATACAGGGTGTCCATAAATTCTTTATTGAATTTTAAATCTATATTACCAAGGCATCTAATGAGATATATTTAATCATATTTGTTCTATGCAATCTGTAGTTATCAACATTTTTAATCGCACTGCATTTGTGTATTTCAGGTATCCTGTTGATGAAAGAGGTTCTGTTAAATGAAACCCTAAAAATTTCTACACATCAAAAAAAAAAGGACAATGTATGTCATGGTTTATTGAAACAAAACCGGATACGCAAACTCAACTAAATTACCCAACTTCTTTCTATGGGGTTATATTAAAGATATTGTATATCGAAAAACGGTACGGGACACTACTGATCTAAAGCAAAATATCACTGATGGCATTGCCACCATTGATGAGGCTATGCTACAGCGAACATGGCAAGAAATCGAGAACTGTTACATGTGATTCCTGCAACTAATGGTGTCCATATAAATGTGCATTAAATTAGTTAAAAAAACGTCAATATTTGCTTCTTCATTTCATAACAATTTCCGTCTGTTCATTTCCTTTTGTAATATTTTTTTAATCGTAAATAGACTTTATGGTCACCCAGTATATTTTTTAAAATTTACTATATTTATAGTAGAAGATAATTCAATATAGAATATATAGCATCAATCGATAGAGAATATATGTATCAATGCATAATAGCTTTCTGGTTTTATTTAAAACAAAGGTCGCTATATTAAAATGGAATGCCTCAAAGACATGTGTGTTTGTTTGTGCGTGCGTGCATGCGCACGTGTATGTGTGTGTATTCCATTATAGATGTTTATCTGTTATTATATTACCTTCTTATTGAAATAAAATTGATTTTCTGGTTTTAAATCCAATAACTTTAATGAAACATACTGAAACTGCTTAAACAATTAACTAAAACTTTGTTTTGGCATCTAAATTAATCGTTTAAAATTTGACAAAAATATTTCTAAGCTAACTCGAGTTATTGCGGTATATGCTATATGCACAATAAATTTATAAAAATATAGTTTTAGGGTATACTATATTTATGGGTAAACTGCTCAATATCAGAGATAGAGCGTATGTAAATATAAAAGTGGACTCCGACACATAGATGATGTCAACGCAATTTCTCAGGGCATCAGGCAATGTATATATATATATATATATATATATATATATATATATATATATATATATGAAGAAATAAAGATTTAAGGTATGGTATAATTATGGGATTGAATGCTCAATATCAGAGAGAGAGCTTATATAAATATAAAAGTGAAAATTCGAATCAAAACTCAAAGGCGACAAACTATTTCATAAGGCCACACTGTCACGTACACACACACACACACACACATGCATACACACACACACACACACACACACACACACATATATATATATATATATATATATATGTAAAAGAACGAAGACAAAAATTGCAACGTTCAAAACATTAATTGAAAACAGGGCTCAGTACAAGAATAGAGCAATAAATATTTATTATACACTGTTACATTAGAACGTGGAATTTACTACTACAAAATATACAATTTTGTAGTAGTAACTCACATTTTCTAACATAGCAGTGCATAATATACATATCTATCTATCTATCTATCTATCTATATATATATATATATATATATATATATATATATATTATACTTGTGTGTGTGAATGTGAGTGTGTGAAATTACCCAAGGGAACAGAAGTATCCACGCAGATTTACACTCTTTGCACGCCATCTGACAAGTGACAATTGAGAGTCATGTACCAATGTTCTTCTTACGAAAGAAAACTACTGTCAGTAGTAATCAACATACAGATAGAGGATTCCCTGTACATTTACCTATACAGAATACACCCAACTCCGACAGAATACACCCAACTCCGACAGAATACACCCAACTCAAGGCAGACTGGCTGATAATTTTCAGGTTCCTATCACCCTAACACGGGGCCTTCTATCTTATCTGATTTAAAGGCTCTGAACCGGCCACCTCTGTATAATCATCCCCGAAGGTGATCATGGAGACAGCTAACACGGAAGTTCCCGCAATTTTGCAATATGTTGCATATTGTTTGGGGATATGTGACGTTGTGGCGACGTTACTGTTTGTGGAGATATTTATATTTTATCTAAAACTGTGAGCTATTTATTTCTATTTAGCCTCCTGTTTTTTTTTATATATATTTTCTTAGTATATCTCCTTTGATTTGTTTTCGAATAGTATATGTTGAAATACCTTTTTGTTAGTCAAAATCCCATTTCGCCAACTAAAATTTGCAGTTGACTACCATTTTCTGTTCAGCTGCACATCGCCCACCCAACAGATGAAAACTTCCACCGGTGGGTGATATAGCGCAGGTTGGTAAATCCTGTTGTATATGAACACAAGTCTTTTCCATTTATTGAATTTTATATTGGATATCTTTGTTTTATTTTTATTATAATCTCTTCTCAATTACATGGAGTATCACAGAAAAACACAGATATTTATAATAAGTATACGTTGTGATGGCAATATTTGTTACAGTATTTATATAGTGTATTGTTTTAAAAGTGTAAACATTATATAATTATAGTACATCGTGACTGTATTTTTAGGGTCAATCGTCAACAATTTAAATGCAATGTCAATCCTTATCTACTGTCTTCCAGTTTACTTTTCTTTTGTTCTCACTTTTTAGTAATGTTTCTGTTTCTAATTCTTCTCCACCCAGTAACCCGTTATGTCGTAGTGGCTTTACTAACTTTGATTAGCGTAAAATCGATTTCAAAATATCTACTTAAAAAATACTTTTCTCTCTTTTTATGTGCCGTGTCCTTTCACGACGTAGGCGATCATGTCTCTCCACTTCCCCCTATTCTTTGTAGCTCTCAATAAGTTTCATCCTTCTACCACTTCCCCATGACCAAGTTTTATCATCCATTTGTTTAAGCCCGCCAGGTATATCATCCGTTGCTTTCTCTTGTCTCTCTTTCCCTCTATTGAACCGGTGTGTATCAGATTCTCCAGGTCCCCCTTTCTCATTATGTACCCAGAAATTTCAGCTGTCTCTTACTGATGTAAAGTATAAGTTTCCTCCTTGTTTGCATCCTCTCTAAAACCTTATCATTGCTCACACGCTTTGTTCATGATATCCTTAGCTTTTTTCTGTAGAACCATGCCTCCGTTGCCTGGAGTCTCTTCTTCATCTTTGAGGAGACCGTTCAGCATTCGCTGCGTAAAGAAGTGCAGATGTCATGTAACAGCTCCGTAGGCTTTTATTTTTTACCAAAGAAATCCCCCTGTCTCGCAATACTGCACCCAGCTTCTGGAATGCGTCATCGCAATACATCTACGGATCTCTAGTGTCGCACTTACCTTTCTCTGTCAAAACATGTCGCATAATCTAAGAGAATAGTATTTTCTCTGTATGTTTCGAACTCATTACGCAATAAAATAGTCTTCACACACGCGTAGTAAAAATTGCGCTATTGTAAGACAAGAAAAAAGTATTTATGCAATGAGACTTCTGAGAAGATAATGCAAATAGTGTATCGCAGTGGTACTCAACGTGTGGTACGCGTAGCGGTGCCGGTACGCAAACCATCGTGTGCCGCGGGAGACTGCCTGGATATCTGAATCGTTTTCTCTTTTTAACGTTTTCATTTTAGTTGTACATTTATTATGGTTACATTTTTCAATTACTCACTTATTTTAATAGTCATCGATATAGAACTAACGAATGCAATATAATGAACAGCAAAACAGTGAACTGAAATGCGTATGATAACGTTATCATGATGATGTGCTGTATGTCCGTGTGAAAGCCACTAGGAATATCAAAAAGCTATTTTCATAGATATATATTTGCGATTTGGCCTTTAAAAAATCGCCTGACTTTGGTTAAAAGGAACAGCCACGTGGATTCTGGCCAAATTTGTATAAATTAGCATTTAATTCAAGCAATACCAAGTTTTCTCTTCTATTTCTTGTATAAATGAAGAACAAATTAATTGTATGGATTTTCATATCTATCTTTATGTACAGTTCGAGGCCCAAAAATGCAAGTACCCATTAAAAGTCAATTTTTGTATTTTTACCAAGAAAAGTGAGTAATTAATTCCTTCATTAATACAGGTTGTAAATTGCAACTCTTCCAGTGGTCTAATTAGAGTTCTGACCATAACCCAACTGAAAACCTTTGGGCAATAATGGACAAGAGTGCCTGTTATAGGAAAGTTAACACAGAGGATGAGCTTTTTTCACGAATTAAAGGAATGCTGGAAAAATCTGCCGAAAGGACGTTGACTTACTAAAGAATTTAGTCTGTAGCATGCCACGTTATTAAAGCAAAATGTTACCTAACAAAATACTAAGTCATTTTTTGACTTGTACATATGCACACCTGTATTAATACCCTATATTAATAAAAGAATTCTGTTAATCACTTGTCTTGGTAAAAAAAGAAATCGACGTTCTATGGGTGCGTACATTTTGTTTTGTCTCGTAGTGTAAATATTTCGTGTGGTCTGCGCCGAGTTGGTATTTTCCTACTGGAAAATGGGGCAATGTTTAAACGAGGTTAGTTTACCATGGTAAACATTCGTGTACATCTGGACGAGAAACAAAAATTACCGGATCTGCGCTACCAGAATTACTCTAGCGTCGGTATCCAGCAGATCCCATCCATTTAATGCAATTGTGAGAGGTGATACTGTAGTATTATGTTTCTGGAACTTCTCTTAGCTCATAGCATAGAGGGGCAGAGAATAAATCAGACACCTTAAACAGTGTTAGAAGGCCGATACCTGGATCTGTATGCGTATTTACTCACTTCACCACAGTTGCAAGATATGTGCACATATATGTAGACGATAAGATGCGATGCAAATTCTACGCAACTACTATTAAAGTCGCATCGGTTTCCACCAACTATCCCTGTTTACAGATATGACTTAAAGGCCGCTGTAGGTGAATAATTTCCTGAACCATGTTTCCCAACTACTTCAGAGAAGGTGAGTATACATGAAACACTTTGATACCTGCCCAAATCTCGGTAAATTTAAAACTGCGTTGCTATTTATTAGCCCCTCACAAAAGTGGAATGTGACGCAAAGCTGGATTTATTTTGGGTGTCGTATATAAAAGTCAAAGGCAAAAAATTTGCTAGACAGCTTCTCCCGTCGCCCGGTTACCATTCTTCCTTGTCTGTTGAACAGGAGTAGAGGTTTATCATTTGGGTTTCCAGTTCTTTCTAAATTCTTCACATTACATTCCCACTAAGCCCTTGCGTCATTATCACATAGCTTGGAGTGAAATATAAAAAATAATAATCCTCCCTATTTAGTGAAGTGTAGTAAGTGCTCTCTTAGGCATAGAATCTGCAGGACGAGGTCTCTTGATAGCATTAAGATGAATTATAAAATATAACTTCATCCGACCGTTGGTATTTATCAGCTTCATTACGAAAGTCTGATTTGACATAAGGTCAGTTTTTAAAGTGAGTGTGAAAAAAAATCAGACTAGGAACAAAAATTGTACAATACCAACGTTCACTGTCACGCTGACATCGGTATCTATCAAAACTACTGCGACGAGAAAGGTGCTGAAGAAGGGTTCACCCCTTCTTCAGCACAAGATCAGACCTGTTCATAGCAAGAAGAGAAATTAGAACAAATACTAAACTTCCATCCCAGCCGGATTCAGGGGAAAGGAGTCACTTTTAAAGTGACACGAATGTTCTTGGCAAAACTTTAGCATTATTTTGTTTCTTCTCTATGAGAATATTAATCAATTTAAGTTAGCTACATATTCAAGGACAGCAAAGATTATAGAAACGATTCCTATACAAAATAATAATATAATATTAGGTTGGTGCAAAAATAATTTTCTCACATATGTTATGTGAGAAAACGACATTATTTATGCACCAACCTAATAATAATAATAATAACAACAACAACAATAATAATAGAGCCCAGTGAAGGAGCAGATTGGGATCAAAAAGTCTGTAACTGAAACAAACTCTAGCCAACTAGAACTAGATGAAAACCACGTCGAGGTCAGCCCTCACAGACGCCCTCTATATTCATTAAATGAAAATAAATAAATGTTATATAGAAGAGTATATTGAAGTAATGATTGTATTTTACACTGTTACGATATATCCGACAACGACAACAACGAACAAAGCCGCCTATATTATCTGGCGAGAGAAAAACAACATTCCTCAAACAGACTAAACATTGATGGCAACAAATCAGCCAATGTCAGGCGTGACATCATCAGAAAAGAAAAAATACCTTACATAGAATCGAAAGCGTCCGAGAAATCTTCAAAAATAGATTAACCGTTAAATTCGAGGGGCTGTCAACAACCCAGAGGAGACATGCACAGGATCAGATAGAAATTAGTTGTAACAATCCCTCTGCGGTACACAAGCAAACAGAGGAAGATATGAGAGAGAAACAGAAAAAGCATCCGATATAAATGGGAGATTGTAAAGGCAATGTCATTCGAGGAAAAGCCAATAATACCAAAAGTAAGAAAGAATCGTCAAGTGAAGGAAAACACCAAACTCGCTAAACAAGCAATTAAAAAATAAAGGACGAAATGGAAAGACCGATGAACCTGACAGAAATTAATCATCTTATATAGGCGGCTTCGTCAACGACCACAGAAAAAATAGATGAAAAATTAAAAGCACAATATAAACGAAAAAGAAAAATGCCAGTCTGAAAAGAAGAAATGGAAACCGAAATAAATTGAATACTTGGATAATTGTCACTTCTATGTTAATTAGACAAGAGTTCCAAAATGATCAAAAGGAAAAGAAATGACAACTGAAACGAAGTCTTGACATAAAGAATAAGACTGACGTACGAAATGATTTAAACTGAAACAACAAATTCAAGATAAGCGACAGAGAAACGGGCATTATGAAAAAAGAAATAGATTCTTCTGATAAACCAAGATCTTCAAAGAAGATACCAAGAAAATATACCAAGAATGGGAAAAATAAAATAAAGATAAATGGCTCTTATAATATCTAGGAAGTCGATTAGTTCTGGTATAATATGTGGAAAAACTGCAAAATAAAAGATCTATATTTATCAAGCTATAACAGGAACAAGAAAAACATGTTGAGTACCACAAATGGACGGATATGAATATTAAACAATCGGAGCCATTTGCAAAACACCAAATTGGAGAACACCAGGAATAGACTGAATAGCCAATTTTTGAAGAAGAAATACTGTCGAGCACCCACCAAATCCTCTCACAGGCGTACAATGGTATAATAATATAACCAGAAAAATTCCTCAAATGGCTCAAGTGCGGAGTAACATACCTACACCCAAAAACAGAAGTGACGCAGAACCCGAAGAACTATAGGCCCATCACCTGCCTACTAACAAAGTATGTATTCCTCACTTCTATCATAACTGAGAGGACATTCCGATCAAAGCAAAATGGATGTAAAGGAGGAAGTTACGCTTCAAGGACTACCTAAATTTAAATAAAATAATATTGGAAAAGATGAAGCCAGGGAGAAGAAATTGATTATTATTATACATCGACAACAGAAAGGCGCTCGACATTGTAGTACACTCATGGATAGAGAAAAATCTAAAAATATACACAGTAGGCCTCACAACGGTGAAATTCATAATCGCGAGCATAGAAAACTGGAAGACTACACTAAACATAAACCACACAAATGGGTCATTAAAATCGATATCAATCAACATCAACAACGGGATCTTTCAAGGAGATTCATTGTCACCACTATTCTTATGCCTTGAATTAGCGTTAATCAGTTGCTTAGTGAACACTAGCAGCTATGGATACTTTTCACGGAATTGCAGATTGAATCACCTGTTGTATAATGATGATCTTAAAACTTTTACCAAGGATGAGAACAAGCAGAAAAACCTATTCAACATTGTGAAAAGATTCAGTGATATAGAAAGAAAAAGAACTTAGCTAAATGAAATTACAAAAACACTGACAGGACGAGGCGTTGCATGGTAAATACGGAAAAAGAACAAAAATTAAATGTGGACCAAGAGAAAACACATCAGTGGCTAAGAAACACCAGTATGAAAGCTGAGACGGAAGGTCTAATTATTGTAGGTGAGGACCAAAGCCTTGCAACCAGATCCTATCACTGTCATGTAATCAGTTAACACGAAATGCAAAATCTGCGGAGAATATGGAACTGTCGAACATATTTCAGATGTCCGTAACTAGCAAAAAATGAATATGCCTACATACCTAACAAGTTAGCGACATATATGCACTGTAATATATGCAAGAAGCACAAGATCCAAACCATTGAGGGATGGTATGAGCACCAACCAGACACAGTTAACCAAAATAACGATGTAACTATCCTCTTGGTCATGTCAATTCAAACTGAGTAGGAAATAACAACCAACAGAATTGATATTATCTTAAATGACTAGAAATTCAGGAAGTGTATCCTTATTAACATAGCATTACTATCTGAGAGAAACACCCCCAAGAAAATTATCGTGAAACTGTCCAAATACAAGGACCTGGAAATTGAGATTAACAGGATGCGGAGAATAAATGCTGAGACTGTACCAATGGTAATCAGAGCTCTGGGCCTCACGAGAAAAGGACAATTTTCCTAACAGACTCCCACTAATATCAACATATAAGTTGCTCAGAAGTTCACCCTATTAAAAGCAATCTATATACTAAGTAAAGTGCTTTCAAATAAATGACAATTCTCTTATAAGGCCTAAGGACTATAGTTTGGACCCGGCTCTACAGGATGCAAAGCAGGAAACATAACATACACAAATAATAATAATAATAATAATAATAATAATAATAATAATAATAAACGAGAAAGCTTCTCACTTGCTATCGCATGCATCATCCCAAAGCTGATGTTGATCGTCTGTATGTGCCCAGATCCGAAGGAGGCAGAGGATTAGTTCGACTAGAACTGTCCTACAAAACTACAACAATTGGCCTCCAAAGATACTTGGAAACTACAGAAGACTGGATGATGGTATGCGTCAAGGAACATGAAAGTAGTAAGCGTCTTTACTCCGTAATAAAATAAGCCAAAAAATTCAAAATGGAGTTTCAAATGGGCGTAGGAGTGCAACTACAGCACAATACACCGGCTGAAACTGCAAAATACTTAAAAAAGACAGGAAAGACGAATGCAGCCGACCAGATACAGAAGCGATGGCAAGATAAACCGCTTCATGGCCAATACTCTGCCCGTACCAAACAAGCTGACGTAGACAAAACCCGTACCCATCAGTGGCTACGTAGTGCAGGGCTGAAAGCTGAAACTGAAGGTTTTATCCTTGCTGCACAGGACCAATGCTTGCTAACTAAGAATTATCAAGCACATATACTAAAATATTGTGTCAGCCCAAAATGCAGATTCTGTGATAAATATCCAGAAACGATTGATCATCTTGTATCAGGTTGCACGATATTGGCACCCACTGAATATAAAACCCGGCATGACAGAGTGGGCCAATATCTGCACTGGAAAATCTGCAACTTCTACGGGAAGGAAACTGAAAGAAACTGGTATGAACACCACCCAGATCCGGTTACGGAGATAGGATCTGTTACAATTCTATGGGACTACACAATACACACTGACAGAACAATCAAAGCCAACCGCCCAGATATTGTTATTAAAGACCACAAACAAAAACGGTGCATCCTTATTGATATGGCAGTCCGTGCTGACTGCAATGTATCTTTGAAGATATTCAAAAAGCTGTCAAAATACAAGGACCTTGAAATAGAAATCTCGAAATGTGGCATATGGGAACATCAGCAATCCCTGTTGTAGTTGGAGCCCTAGGACTGTTTGGAAAAGATTGCAGTAGACTAATTGAAGGGATTCCTGGAAGTCCATGCCTCAAGGAGATACAAAACGTTCTTCTGACAAGTACAGCCCACACTTTACGAAGGGCTTTATCTATGTATTTTTTTTTTTTTTTTGTCAGTAGAAAGTGTCATGATGCCATTTCTAACCTTAGGTCCCTGGGCGCGACCTGGAAAGAAATGTGTAAACGCCAGAAATTAAAGAAAATAATAATAATAATAATAATAAAGACAAGCCTCGTAGTCGTCAGTGGTTACGTAGTGCAAGGATTAAAGGCTGAAACTGAAGGTTTTATTCATACTGCACAGGTCCAAGTTCACTAAGTAGGAATTATCAAGCAAACACACTGTTGACCCCAAATTCAGTTTCTGTGATAAATATCCAGAAACAATTGAATATATCGTGTCAGGTTGCACGGTGTTATAACCCACTGAATATAAATCTCGTCATGGTAAATGAACCAGTATCTTGCCCTGTAAAATAGGGAAAAGAAATTGAAGAAAGTGGCATGAACATCAACCAGACTCAGTAATGGGACTTTACAATGCATACCCGACAGAACAATTAAATCTATTCACTCAGGCATCATAACATTTCTTGACATGGCAGTCCCTGCAGATTTTAGTGTATCTTTGAAGATCTTTAAAAAAAAAACTATCAAAATACAAGGATCTTTAAATAGAAATGCCCAAAATGGGGCTCTTGAGGACATCAATAATTCCCGTTGCAGATGACACCCTCGGATTGATTGGAAAATGTTCCGGTAGACCCATTGAATGGATCTCTGGTAGCCCATGCCTTAAAGAAATTAAAACAAATCTTGTACTCACAAGTAGAGACCTCACATTATGCAGAGCTTTATCTACGTAAAATAATTGTGATCATTTTTAAATTTTTTTTTTTATAAAAATGGCCAGTGGAAGATGTCATGTAGCCATTTCTGACGTTCGGTCACTGGTTGGGACCCTGAAGGAAATGTGTAATATACAATAGAAACACAAAGAAATAATAATAATAATAATAATAATAATAATAATAATAATAATAATAATAATAATATTTTGGTTATCGAAATAATGAACTGATTTAAACTATCTTTAAATCTGTTTTTCCCGTTAGTAAACTCGACCACCTGACTAATATTAGGTTGGTGCAAAAATAATGTCGTTTTCTCACATAGTAACATATGTGATAAAACGACATTATTTTTGCACCAACCTAATACTATGAGCTTGGTACTCTCAATTCTGATTCAGATGTTTAATTCTTCGGTAATATTATTAAAAGTGTTATTTTTATTATGATTTTACAACATTTTTCTAGTTCTCACGTAACATGTTAGCATTTTCCAATTCATTATCCATTAGAAAAACTACATTTTAATTTGACTACATTTTTTAAGCATTTCACCCCAAGCAAGACAGAAAGCCACTAACATGCAAGGGGTTACAGAGAGTTGGAGCGAAAGCAAATAGGAGTGCTAGAGGAAAGGATGAAGAGAAGGAGAGGGGATAGATCAGGACATCTGGAGACATCGATTGACATTACATTTGAATAGTTGGACATTATAGCTTTCAGGAAAAGAACAAAAGGAAAGGAAGTTCCACAAGCGAGATTGAAATTAGTATTGGCAGAAAACGATTGGGAAGAGTATTTGAACCTTGGATTTCCAGAGTTATTTAGCCTTTATTTTTAAGGATATCTATTTTCTGCTCATCATATACACATACATAATCCCCAGTAAAACAATGTTTCCTTGCAATGCACGCTTCTATTTTTCTTGTGAATAAATTAATACAATTACTTTATTATATTATCTATTTGCCTATACTTGAGATATTTGCTCATGTATTGAGTTTTCTCAATATTCGCTTTGATGTAATTAATTCTACTTCGTCTATTTTATTTGCTATTACAGGTGTTTCTTTTTACTTTTCAGATTTATCATGCGTAGCCGACCACAGGTTAGTCTCCATCATCCTTTATCTCAGGAAATTTTTTTCCTATGAAATACATTGATTCACGCGTTTCTTTAAATTTTTCAGTGGTTCACAAAGGTATATGACACTTAACTTTATGACTATTATTTATTATTACATGTAATTAGACACTGTAATTATAATTAGATGCGTGATTATCTGTGTTATTAGTGTACAAGTTTACTTCTACAATCTAAAAAGTAATGACCTATTTAAATAATTTCGTAATTTCTTTGCATATATTTTCTGAATATTTAATCATGGATATCTAATTGTATAATTAACTCTATTGTCACATGATAGACAAAGTTCTGCTTTTATGTATCTTAAAACGAAACAAAAGAAATATAAAATGGGTCAGAAAGTATTTTAGATTATTTGAGGAACCTATGGAAGATATAAAATGATATGATATTTAATAACTTTAGTTTGTTTTCATGTATATTTTGACTGATATAATCAATCTTGTTTTATTATGTTTAGTCATTTAATTTATCAATATCCTTAGATCAATCGATCGATTATTTTTCCCAATTTTCATAGAAGATATATCAACATCGTGTTTTGTAATGATTTCTGCGTATTGATTTCCTCATATTTTTCAATTCATTTTTAGTCCAATTTAAGAAAGATCCTAGATGCAATTATGCAATTATGGCTTTGAAAGGATTCTATGTAAAGCAAACCAAACTTTTCCTGAGAAAATTAGTATGAGTCAACCAACTTTCAATCTATGAGCAATAAATCTTTTGAGTTTAATATCTATTCTTGCTCAAAATATGGATAATAATTTGTTGCTGTCTCCTGTTTGATTATGTAAAATACCAAAGAAATTTTTATTCATGAATTAATTCAAAAGTCTCTATTATTTTATATTAATAATGGTCATTTTGAAATTAATAAATATTCGTATTTTATCTATAGATTCTGCTGATTTACGGCTACATCACGTTAAAGCACCTGTTCTCGTACGATCACCGAAGTTAAGCAACGTCGAGCTTTGTTATTACCTACATGGATATACCAGGTGTTGCAAGCTTGGATGAGCAGGTGGTGTAATGGATAAGGTTTTTGAATTGTTAAACAGATAGCTACGTTCCAATTCTCGCTGGGTTCATTATATTCACTTACACGTAAATACCATTGGGAAAGGTATGAATCCAAATCTTCCCCCCAGTTATGAGTTAAATAGTAACACTTTTATCAACCATTATTATCTCAAAAAACGTTTTACAATCTAAAATATTTTCTGGCTTTAAATGACCTGCAAAGGGTTGATAAGCCGTAGAAAACGAATCAAACAATCAATATAGATTCTGCTAATTTGTTAACTGTTACAAATCTACCATGAATATGTGTTGTAGCATACGCACAGATTACAATGGCTATGTCCCCATTCACATAAATAATGTAGTAAATACTGTATGTTGGTCTACAGTTGAAGATTCGTCTCCAGCTGTGTTAGTCAAACTCTCCGCCTCCGGGCAGAGAGGATCCCCAGATGAGGCTATGATAAAAGGCAGAGTCTCGTCTCGAGAAACAGTTACCCGACCCCGTTTTATACGGGGTTTACGGGTAAATTTTGTCCGAGCCTTGTGCCAGATCTTACCGTGTGGGGTGGTTGGTAGATATCCTGCAGTTGGATATTGATTGTGGAATTCACTTGACTCACTTCTAGCAGCTAACTACTTCTTCTACGAGCCGCTGGCGAATCTTATATCTGTTGTTCTTGTCCAAAGTATTATCGTTCATTACCAACCTTCGTTTGATTATTCTTTTCAGTATTTTTCTTCTTCTTCTTCTTCTTCTTCTTCTTCTTCTTATTATTATTATTATTATTATTATTATTTCCACTATTCTTCATTTTCTCTTTCAGCTAAAATTTACTTTACTTTGAACGTAAAGGAAAATTTCTTAGAATGATAATAAACCTAGCGAGTGAGATTTTACGAGGCTTTTAGCTGTGCGTATAAATACAAATTATTTCATTTTAGTCATTTATTCACAAGAAAACGAAAAAGCCATTATAACGCAAGGAGTTACTGTGAGCGAAAGAAATTAAGAAAACCTTTGCTTAGGAGAAAGTACAATAAAAAGATGATTCAAGGTGAAATAAGACGACGATGGAGATTGCTTATCAATTTGTAAAGATTGTAAATGAGGGCAATACAAGTCGTTGGAAGATATTTCCACAGATGAGAAGTGCGAGTGAGAAAATTTCTAAGAATAGAACTGACAGCTTCATTTAGCAATTTCGACAGTAAAATATCAGGTCTAGCTGCCAATTCTATCTCAGATATTGAAGTGTTTCCTGAGAATTTTTAATATATATGTCAGTATTCTTTTTAATCATTCCTATTACTATTATTGGAAGGACGATTGTGTTTAAACATTCTTACAATTTCCTTAGTTCATTTATGTGCCATGCGTGATACACGTTTAGGCGATCATGTATCTTTCAATACATGACTGATGAGGCAGATTTTTTTCCCGCAGTAGGTTGCCATTTCTTTGTGCGGTACACTAGTTGCCATCCAAGGCTATAGAATCCGCTATGTCGTGTTATTTACCCATAGCTGGAGGAGAAGAATTATTAGCACGTAAGTGAAAGTAATGGATTCGACTGGAATTCGAACTCGGCTCTCCGATTCCTTAATCCGAGCCACTATCCATTACTCCACTGTTATTATTATTTGAAAAAATGAAATCTTTTTTTTTACCTTCCTTTATTTATAATCACATGCCGGATCATAACCAGTGACGTTAGACCAAGTGGACGATGAGATTTTCCGTTATTTTCAATTAATTAAATAAAATACAGCTAGTGACAAAAAAATTTAAATGTACACAGCCTTTCACAGGATATGGACCGTGTTTTTTAGAACTAATTTTTTTTATATTATTTACATTTTTCGGATTATTGTCCTCATCTTTGTCGCCATATTTATCACAACAATTTTTTTAATTTCTTAATGAGATGGTTCACCAGGGATTTTGATGATTTGTTCTTGAGTTCCTTTCTTTATTAGACCCAAAGCTTCAGCCACAACAGGATATGTTTTGTTTTTTTAAGTGCTACATTTTTTTCTATATATAATTTTGCCTATTTAAAAAAAGCATCACAGAGAAATTTTATCACTTGGTATACTCATGACAATTAATTAATCAATTATTATTATTGTTTTTATTTTATTTCCTTTGATTTCTGGTGTACATATTTCTTCCCGGGTCCCGGCAAGAGACATAAGGTCAGAAATGGCATCATGATATTTTCCATTGACTAATTAAAAAGCACGGCCACACATATTTTACATAGATAAACCCCTTCGTAAGGTTTGGCCCTACTAGTGAGAACATTTTTTTTGCAATTCTTTAAGGCATAGGCTTCCAGGAATCCCTTCAATGAGTCTACTGGAATCTTTTCCAACTAATCTGACGGCTTCAACTACAACAGGGATTGTTGATGATCCCATGTGCCACATTTTTTGAGATTTCCATTATTATTATTATTATTATTATTATTATTATTATTATTATTATTATTATTATTATTATTATCATAATTATTATTATTATTATTATTATTATTATTATTATTATTATTATTTCAAGTGTTCAATTTACATCATTTACTTCTTGTTATTTCTCAAACAGCTCGCATTCACAAATCCTTCTTTTCTTCCAATGGCACCTTCCTTTTTTTTCTTTTCTTCACCGGATGTGATCCGAAAAGACGCATAACTTTTGCCCTGTTAGTTTTAATTTTATCTATCGAAATAATCAAAGCATTTATCTTTTTAACGTTTTATACTTTTTTTTGTTGGCTTCTGGGTTTTGTTCAGAGCTTGTAATGAAGAGCAAAGAAGTTTGAATGCAATATAACCAAGTTGAACGTTATACATTCAAACATAAATATCAATGTGTGTTTATTTTTCCATGAAGTATGAGGCTAAGTGGTTGATGTTAAGAAGAGAAAATGGGCAGGTGTCTGTATATAGATAAGCCAAGAAATGATAAGATAAGATAGGTCTTGCAAGTTAGTACTGGACTCAGACTTATGTGTGTGGTCTTTTGTCTGAAGTAATCTTCATTTGCTGTTCTCATGAAGGTTGCCTTGTACATGCTCGGAAGTTCTGGACACAAAGCGCTTTGTCATTTTGTATACCTCCAGTGCGTATCTATCATAATCAGAATATTAATGAGATTATTATAATAAAGTTTAGTAATCCATCTAGAATAATTGATTCTGACTTAAGTTATCAAAATATAACTCTAGACTGATTTATTTCTTACGTTTTTGCTTTCTAAGAGTTTACACTATAAACTATAGAGACTAATTAACTAATCCCCATATTATTCTTTCATTTCAATGGCGGTTTCAGCATTTTATAATTCTAGCTAGTAGTTTTTTTGTTTCTTTTTTCTCTAACGCACTTTTCGTTTTTGGAATTTTCTTCGCTTCTTGCTTTCCAATCAATTTTGATTCCACAAAATTAAATGCAGTATCAATCCTCATTCTACCGTTTGATTAATTCCTCTTCTTTTATTGCCCTTTCTCCTTAATAATGCTTTTTCCTCTTATCATTTTACATCTAGTAATTCCTTAGGTTTCAGTATCACGTTATTTGAGGTGAAATGATGAAATAATAATAATAATAATAATAATAATAATAATAAAAATAATAATAATAATAATAATGAAAATAATAATAATAATAATAATAATAATAATGAAAATAATAATAATAATAATAATGAAAATAATAATAAATCAGAATAAATTATTACTGATGGTTTACACACCTTATCGTTAATATTCCGATTATAGCAGATACAGATCGGAACCAAAAGTTTGCGACTCTCATTTAAGCGATTCCTGGTAGTCCAAAACTTCAAGACATTCAAAATATGTACTCGCAAATAGAACCCACACTTTACGAAGGATTTTATCATTGTAAAATATGTGTGATCTTTTTTTTTCTTCCTCAAATCATTCTCATTGGAAAATGACATGATGCCATCTCTGATCTTAGGTTACTGGTTGGGACCCGAAAAGAAATGAGTATACATCAGAAATCAAAGGAAATAAAATAAAATTAATAGGGAGTAGAAGGCAGTCCCATTCATGTAGCTTCTTCGATAGAACTGTTGCATCATGGAACGGACTCGCGAGAGGATGCTAGTTCCGAGTAAACATTTATCTATATCATATATACTTATAATATGCAAAATGTGCTCCATCCATTCAGGCATTTATACCAACCTTATTTTAAAAAAAAACTCTACTTTGAGTAGCTCTTGGTCCTTGTATTAAATGAACAATAATAAAAAATAAATGTTGAGAAACGTGCATAAGTAAGTACACTAGCAGAGCTAGCGATCCTGATATAGATCAACATCTTACCCATTACTGGATAGAAGGCTCTGTTCTCAAACTCGAAACAAATGCGTTCATAATTACTGTCCAGTCTCAGTACCTTCCATTCAGGATTTACTAATGTAATGTCCTGAAAATTACCAATAGCCCATTGTGTCAGGTTATGCGGAGAACCCCTAACACAACTGAGCAAATATTTGGTTGTGGATGTCTGGCAACAAATTGTAATGAGATGATAGGGCTGCTCAGTACACAAATTGTTCAATATGCTATGTAGTCATCCTTCCCCGCAAAGAGAATTGGTAGGAATATAAACCACCACAAGTTGTACAGAATAATGAAGTTACAATCATCTGGAATTTCAGTGTTCAGACTGAGAGAAATCGAAACAAGTCAGCCAGACATAATTATCTAACTTCTGATAGATATTGTAATCCTATTCGATTGCATAGCTTTGAAGATTTTAAGAAACTAAACAAAGAAATTAACCAGGTTGAACGGTATTAGTAACTACCTTATATAAAAGTCAGCCACACAGAGTGGGTAAATATCAGGTCATCCCATAAGTTCTGTCCGAATTTTGAATAAAGAAAACAAGTGACCAAATGTTACATTTAATTACAGATTCAATCAACAATGTATTTTCCCTGATTATCTATGACTTCCTTCCTTCTATTAACAAGCTTACTAATTCCATTACTGTAAAATTCTTTTGGATTTGATTCGAAGAACTCACAAATGTCAGTTTTAACCTCTTCCTGTGTTACAAAAGCTGTTTCTTCCAAATGATTCTGTAAGCTACGAAACAAATGGTAGTCTGAAGGAGCCAGATCGGGAGAATAAGGTGGATAAGGAATTTTCTCCCAACCAAGTTCTTCGATCTTTTGTGACGTGATTCTTGGTTTGTGGGGTCGCGCATTGTCCTGATGAAACATCACCTCTTTTCGATTCACTAGAGCAGGACTTTTTATTCCTCAAATCTTGGTTCAAACACTCTAATTGGTGACAGTATATTTGAGCATTAATTGTTGCATTAGGTGGGAAGAATTCAAAGTGGATTATTCCTTGGCGATCCCACCAGATTAAAAGAAGAACCTTTTGCCCATGAAGTTCCCTTCTCGACTGTGGCTGGGGTCCATCTCCTTTACCAAGACACTGTCTACGACGCTTAACATTTCGATAAAAGATCCATTTTTCGTCGCCAGTCACAAGTCTATCCAAAAAAGGTGAAAAAGTTGGCGAGAATGGAGAGAAGAGCAGATGTCAACTCGGGATTTGAAGTTGTTTTCAGACAATTCACGAGGCACCCATTTTCCAAGTTTAGGAACTATTCCAAGTTGTTGAAGATGACGATGAACAGTTGTATGGTTTGAACTGAGAATCCATGCCAATTCCTCAATTGATAAAGCAGGATTTTCTTAAAGGGCTGCTTTTCATCAAACTCAACTGGACGCCCGGTTCGATCTTCATCTTCAAGCGTGAAATGTCCACCTCTGAATTTTGTAAACCATCTTCTGCAAGTTCTTTCATTCACACATTCCTCTCCATAAACTGAGTGAATGTTTCTAGCCGCTTCGGCTTCTGAGTTTCCTTTCTTGAACTCATAACGCATTATGTGCCTCAAATGATTCTTGGCTACTTCCCTGTTAGCAGAGATTTAATCAAACAAAATTTAATTTTATTGTTCTCTGAAATAAAATTTGATCAGTTTAAAGGCATCTAAACATAAAAATAATGTATAATGTAAATAATGTATAATTAGACATTATAAAATACTCTTTAAATTTCGTTCATTTTAATAAAAAGGTAAAATTCGGACAGAAGTTATGGGATGACCTGATATCTGCACTGGAAAATCTGCAAATTTTGTGTGAAGAAACCAAAATAAATTAGTATGAACCAGGTTAAAGAACCTGTATCAATTTTATGCGATTTTACAATACATATAGTTAGAAAAATCAAACTTAATCACACAGAAATAGTATTCAAAGACGACAAAAATAGAATGCAGACTGAATTGTAGCTTTGAAGATGACCCCAAAACAATACAAAGTACAAGATCATGAAATGGAAATTGAAATAATTGTAGCACATGAAGACATAAAAGGATCGAGTTGTTGTTAGAACATTGGGTTTGATTGGATAAGGATCTGATAGATTCATGAAGTGATCACTGTCAGTCCATGTCTTAATGAAATGCATTACATTATGCAATACATTATTCTCACAAGGTCACCTCATACTCGGTAATGTGGAACATTTGTATGAGACTGTCAAGGTGCCATGTCTAAGATCACTGGCGAGGACTCGGGAGGAAATGAGTGAACAATAGAAATCAATAATAATAATAAGAACAAAAATACAAACAAATAATACAATACACACAGACGGGACAAACAAAGCTAATCGCCCAGACATCGTGATTAGAAACTGCAATGACAAAATATGTCTCCATATTGACATAGCAATGTATCTTTGCAGATCTTAAAAAAACTATCAAAATAAAAGGACGTTGAAATCGAAATCTCAAAAGATGTAGCGATTGAGGACATTAACAATTCCAGTTGAAGCCCTCGGATTGATTAGAAAATATTCCAATAGACTCATTGAATGGACCCCTGGTAGTATATCCCTTAAAGAAATAAAAATATTTGTACACACAAGTATAGCCCAGACCTCACCAAGTGTTTTATGTGTGTAAAATATGTGCGAATTTGTTTTAAAACTGCTCAGTGAAAAATGTCATGATGCTATTTCTGAACTTAGTTCTGTGTTTGTGACCCGGAAAGAAAGGAGTACACACCAAAAATTGAAGGAAATGAAATGATAAGAAGAGTAAGCGTCTGGAATCCAAGCAGAGATGTTTTTCGAGTTTCCGTAGAAACGTAAAATGTATACACGATTTAATATAAATATTTCAACATAATTCTTTTCCTTTAATGAATTTTAAAGTGTATATATATATATATATATATATATATATATATATATATATATATATTAATATTATTTCATTTAGATTCCTCGACTAGTTTCGGCCAAAATGGCCATCATCGAGAGAAGAAATATTTTTTCTGATATATATATATATATATATATATATATATATATATATATATATATATATATATAATGAATGTTGTGTAATTATATTTCCTTTATGATATTATTTTAATTTTTTCGTAATTTTGTCTTTTTTATATTTTTTAATTCATTTTATGGAATATATACTTTAACGTAAATATAACTCAACGTAAATAACCATTTGATTTTAATTTACATCTATGGGGCTATAAATCATACTTTTTTTAACTTTTTTCTAATTAAAAATATAATGAAATAAGTATGTTATATATATATATATATATATATATATATATATATATATATATATATATATTGTAACTTAGGGAAGGTTACTGAAGAGAATAATCACAGGGAGGTTGGTGATGAACGATAACACTTAGTACAAGGACAACACATGTAAGATTCGCTAGCAGCTCTTAGAAGAATTAGTCAACTGCTAAAATTGTGTCAAGTGAATTCAACGATAAATTTCCAACTGCAGCATATCTACCAACTACTTCACGCGGTCAGATGTGACAAATGTTGAATTTCATGTGGGATATCCGATCCCGTAGTCTCGGCCAAAAATTCCCCGTAGACCCCGTATAAAACAGAGTCTGGCAGCTGTTTCCTGACACGAGACTCTGCCCTTCGGCATAGCCACGTCTGAGGATCCTCTCTGACTGGAAGCAGAGAGTTTGAGCAGCAGAGTTGGAGACGAATCTCCAACTGCAAACCAACATACAGTATTTACTAATGTATTTATGTGAATGGGGATATACCCATTATCGTCCGTTGGTATGCTAAAACAATATATATATATATATATATATATATATATATATATATATATATATATATATATATATATATATATATATATATATTGATTTGCTGAATACAACAAATTATATTTTAAATTAATGATATTTCTAGCAACAAATGGAATAAATCTACATGCATAATAAGGAAGCTACATATGTGCACTGGAAGATATGCAAGATGCACAAAATCGTAACCACTGAGCACCAACCAAACACTGTTACCCAAAATAACGATGCAACTATTCTCTTGGATATGCCAATTCTAGATGACAGGAAAATAACAGAAAACAGGCCTGATACTGTACCAATAGTAATCGGAGCTCTGAGCCTCGTGAGATAAGAAATGGACAATTTCACTAACAGTGTCCCAGATAACATCAACATACACGTTGCCCAGAAGACATCCCTACTAGGAACATACCATATACTAAGAAAAGTGCTATCAATTAAATGAGAATTATTCTTTTCCGCTTGAGGACCATAGTTTGGACTCGGCTCTACAGGATACAAAGCAGGAAACATAACATTTACAAATAATAATAATAATAATTATATCTGTCTTTAGGTTTTTGAATATTATATGATGCGATATGCGAGTGTAGAATTCTGGTTAGATGAACAAAACATCTCACAAAAATCAGCTAAAATGTGTATACAAGCCTGAATATCTTTTTGCAAATAAAATAACTCGTTCGATTGTTTGATGCATAGATAATGTTATTTTCTTTCTGGTCAACGGCACTTAAACATTTCCTTTGCGAAAATTCTCATACAACTGAAAGGTTAGCCATTTTTTATGAATCAGCCTCCGTATTAACTTTGTGGTGATACTGACAATTTAATTCGAATTTTTTTTAAAAAAACAAAAAAATATTTTGCGTTTTGTGTTATCTTAATGACACACAGCAAGAAAAGAAATCAAATAGAAACACTTCCGCACTTGCGATTTTAAGACAGACATCCAACTCATGACTCGCTTTATCTGTGGGAAGAGATTTTTAAAGGCAACCGAACACTGTTACTCACAGCAAATATGAGTGCCTCGCCGTCTCGTGGTGTGAGAAATGGCTGTGAAATGTTAACGAAAAAAGACTATAAAAAGAATATAATTTAACCATAATCCTTTGAGACACTTTTTTTTTGCCATATCATTCTCAATTCGACGCTCATAAAACCTGCCGACATTATTACTGTTGTTGGATTCTATTTGCCGTATCAAATACAAGTGATTGCACTGATTCCTCGCGTCATGCAAACTGTTTATTTTACTTGATGTACTCGCGTCATGTACACGTCTTAGGCATTTTTTCTTGATGTTGCATTTGTCTAATTTCTGTCGCTTTCTGGCGTTAATGAATGTCAGTTTGTGCATTCGCTTATAAAAAATACACGCATATAAACCCAAACAGAAAATGCTGTTGGTTTTTATCAGCTCAGAAAGAAATCGATATTCACTGTATCTTTACCTCCATTTTTCTCTTACAACTAAATATCTTAATCACAGTTATTTTAATAATTAGAAGAAAGAAAACCTCTTCCGTAACGTGTGGATTTTGTAAGTTATTAATAATAAGCCTGACGGGATAGTGTTCGGTTAATCTGCCCTTGTGCAATACGTAGCATTTCGTCTTAATAAAAAATTATGTTGACGAGAAAAATCTGAAGAATAAGGAAAGAGATCACTAATATTAGTCTAGGAAGACGGATGTGGTTGTCGTAAAAAAAACTATGGAGGATTAGGCTGCACCATTAGAAAAAAAATCAATGAATTCGAAAATAAGGGAAACGATAGGTAAGTGTTCATACTTTATATGAGGAAATTGAGGAATTAGAAGATAAAGTCATATCTGAGCTTATCGGATCGCCGAGTGGGGATCTAGAAAAGTGTGGGCGCGAAAGTATTGGAAGAAACAGCACAAGTGATTCTGTGAACATCAAGAAGACGTGCTGTCACAGTTATCATCTATTCTCTAGACATTCAGAATACATCAAACCTTTTATCTGCAAGAATCCTCAAGAAAGTTCTTGAGCTGTGAAGATTTTTAAACAATTCACATCTAATATTAACACTTGTTGTTCCAACATATTCATATAAACTGTGCCCATTACTCTTCGCACTAACACAACCACCTTCAGTAACGCTCTAACTTGGGTGGCTCTTGGGTCTTGTAGAAGGTGAACTTAAGTAACAAATAAAAATCACCATGCCTCAAGAATAGAATGTGAAACACAGACGTAGTAGTAGTAAAAACAACAGAAACGACGACGACGATAATAATAATAATAATAATAATAATAATAATAATAATAATAATAATAATAATAATAATGAGAGAGTGGGCTAATATCTGCTCTGGAATATCTGTAACTTTTACGGAAAGCAAACTGCAAGAATTTGGTATGAACACTACCCAGAACCGGTTACGGGAATAGGACCTGTAACACATTAATGGGACTTTACAATACACATAGGCAGAACAATCAAAGTTAATCGCCCTGACATCGTGATTAGAGACCGCAAAGAAAATATATGTCTTCTCACAGACATAGCAGACTATAATGTATCTTTGAAGACCTTCACAAACTATCAATTTTCAAGGACCATAAAATTGAAATCTCAAAAATTGTGGCACATAAGGACATCAACAATTCCAGTTGTAGTTGGAGCCCTCGGATTGATTGGAAAAAAATTCCAGTAGACTCATTGAAAGGATTATTATGGGGTAGCCCATGCTTTAAAGAAATACAGGCCACACCTTACGAAGGGCTTTTTCTATGTAAAATATGTTTTTTTTTTCAAAACTTCTCAGTGGAAAATGTCTTAATGCTATTTCTGAACTTAGGTCTCTGGTTGGCACCCAGAAAGAATTGTATATACAACAAAAATTAAAGGAATTATAAACAATTATTATAATAGTGTGAAAATGAACTCAATGAGTCGTCGTCTTGACATTCACTTACAGGCAAATAGCCTTGGGTAAGTATCTACTTCTCTATCCATGGGTTAACTAGTAGGACTTGTATCTAAAAAAACAAAAACAATATTATATCCACAATATTTGTAATGAAAATTTAACTGTTAAAAATAAAGAATTATTCTTACAATACAATGTTTCGGCTTTAAATAACTCCCAAATGCTTGATACGCCGTAAAAACAATTCAGTTAACTACAGCTGGTTCCGTTTCCGAAAGAACAGAAGAAAAACTTATTAAAAAAATCTTAGAGATTACAATATTTTCTAATAATTTAAAATGCACAATTATTTCTGCGATAATAATTACAAACACAGAGACTTCATTGATATAACTGGATAGAACACATTTTTCATTTATCAAACACTATGATTTTCGTTAGCGATTAACATTTCAGAGATTGACAACACTGCAGAGCTACCTGAAACGTCCTTTCTTATCGGAAGCAAATTACGAAAACTCTAACAGTGACCACATTCTGTGTTTAATTTCCGGAAACGTTCAGCAAGCGGCGGAGTTATTTTGTACATCTTTGCATCGCACGCAATTTCAAATCATACACACATTTCCTAGTTATTTTAAGTACATACATATTTTGATTATTTATTTTAAACAATATGAATTAACTCCGTTTATCGGTCTTCGCACTCAAAAATGACAAAAAAGAAAATATGCCGTCCGACAGGAATCGAATTTGGGTCCACATTTTTCGGAGTAACCTCCGATTGACACTGTGTGATTTTCTCTCACATAAAATTGATTTGATTATATAATTTTCGTAGAAAATTTGCGTCCTCCGAAAGGAATCGAACTTGTATCCTACACGGAACTGCCATTAAGTCAGATGTCCTATGAACTTTCAACCACAAAGAACTTCCGGTTTAGCAAAGCCTGAATTACTGCTTTTAACCAAACACCTTCGATTTTCTCGCTCTATTATATTTGCTCTGAAATTGTAGCCTAACATAAAAAATGATAACATATTTTATGAAATGGATTAAATCCGACAAATATTCTAAGTGTATGTATAAAAAAACGTATAAACAGAAAATATATTAAAATATTTGTCGTACTTAATCCATTTCATATAATATATAAGACAATTATACATATATATTTTTTATATCAGAATTTTCACACACATACACGTACACACACATATACACACTCACCTACACTCCCTTTTAATTATGCATTTTGGAAAGCAAAATATGCAAAATGCATTTGTATATTACAAAATAACGATTTCACCACAATACAAATTAGACAATCTTTATTTTTACATTACAAATTTCAAACTGATATTTCTGACATATATTTCAATTTGCCAAATAACATTTTTCGGTATACATTCCACGTTTCAAAATATTGATGTAGATGTTTACAATACCTAGTAAAAATTATGGAATTTAGAATATCTTTATTTAGTTCATTTACTTCCGAATAAAAAATTAATAACAGATTAGACGCAAAACAATTTTCCATTTAATAGCTGGGCATCATTGCTTAATAAAATATAACTTAAACAGATTTGAATAATTGAACAAATTAATTCTATATTTTCCAACCAAAATTGAGGAAAATATTATGGAACAAGTTAAGGTTTAGAAAAAACAAATTATGGAATTATTTCATAATTTACATTCCTAAAACTAATACCAGCAGAAACCTAGGTATAGATATGGGTCTACTGTTAAATGGGAGTTCCTGCAGACAGCAACAAGTTTTTGAGCAAATGTAATTGTAAGGACACATGACTCCAACAAAAACAATCTAGTGAAAAGATCGAAAAATCATTCATAAAAGCAATCGACGGGTAATTCCGATCAATATGCCGTGAAAATAAATAATGTTCAACAAAACAAATGGATCAAAACAGGAGCTAAAAGTTGTAAACATTACATCTGTCTATATTGCTGAGATGAGGTATTATGTACACTATTTACATTATTTGTACTATTGTCCTCAGCTTTGTCGCCATATTTATTACAACGTTTTGGCCGTTGTACGCTTCGGCCTTCTTCAGTATTTGTCTATATTTCTCAGATGAGATATCATTTACACTATAAACATTATTCGGACTATTGACCTCATCTTTGTCGCCATATTTATTACAACGTTTCGGCCGTTGTACACTCCGGCTTTCTTCAGTATATGTTTATATTTCTCAGGTGAGGTATTATGTACACTCCAGCCTTCTTCAGGTGGTTGGAATGTCGAACTGAACCCTTTATTTCACTCACTGGGGTAGACTGTTCTAGTTCCACGAGTCATATTTAATGGATGTCAGTAATCAGTTATCTTATGTTAATTTCCGTCTGAAAGTTCTCCACTGACTTAACCGAGTATTGAACTCACACTCTTTGGGTCCTGTCACTGGAGCTAACTAACGCCTTTATACACTGTGCCATGTTCAATTCGACATTCCAACCACCCGAAGAAGGCCGAAGCGTACAACGGCTGAATGCTTTTAATGGATTAGACTGTTCTAGTTTCACGTGCCATGTTTAATGGATGTCAGTTATCAGTTATCTCCTTTTAATTCCTCTCTGCAAGTTATCCACCGCCTTAAGGACTCATGGCACAGGGGATAAAGGCATTGGTTAGATCCAGTGACTGGACCCAAATAAGTGAGAGTTCAATACCGGGTTTTGTAGTTTCATTTCCGTGTCTGCTATCAGTACTGTGTCATCTGTGTATCATGTTGTTAAGATTGTGTTCGTCAATGATGAATCCTGGTAGATTTTCCAGTTCTTTCAGAATTGCTTCGCTGTATAGGTTGAAGAAGTCCGGTGAGAAGACACATACTTGCCTTACGTCTCTTTCTATTTTTGTATATCTGCTGAACTCTTTTTTTTAGCTGTACGCAGGCGGTTTACTGCCAGTAGATGTTTTCGATTATTCTGACAACATTCCCGAATATGTCAAGGTTACTGAGCAGCTCTAACAGATTTTTGTGGCGTAATTTGTCGAACGCCTTTGCGAAATCTATAAAACACAGGTGCACGTTCTTCTGCATTTGTATTGCGCTTTCTGATAACATTCTGTGCATGAATGTTGCGTTCCTTGTTCCGGTGTCTTTAATGAACCCACACTGTTCTTGTCCTGTCTCTACTCTTGTTCCGCGGCGCGCTCTATTCATCAGAATATTTAGAAACAAAAAAAAAAAAAAAAAAAAAGCCAAGCGAAAACCAGTACCAACAGACAAACATAAAAAAACGAGGTTAAAAGAGAACAAAAGATAAAAAGAATTGCCTGGGACAAGCATGAATCATGATTCTGTCTTGCTCAAAGCAATGGCTGCTTGGTTATCTTTTACGGCTTATCAACCATTTGCAGTTTATTTACAGTTAAAATTACTTGGGATTGTAAGAAGTTATCTAAAGATAATAATGCCTTACTGATACAAGGCATACTAATTAACCCATAGCTGGAGGAAGAAGAAATGGTTACATACCTTTCCCAATGATATCCATGCATAAATGAATATAATGAACCTAACTGTAATTAGAAAACGACTCTCTTACAAGCCGTTATCCATTAGAATACCTAGACATACAAGTTTACAGTACCTGGCATTCGCAAGCGGTTGCCCGTCTAGGTACTGTCTAAGCTCGACGTTGCTTAACTTTAGTAATCGTGAGATAATCAGTGTTTCATCGTGATATGAGTCTAGCCCATTTGTCTGGTGCCGGTTAAATCGATCATATAAAGATGACTTGCAAAAGAAAACAGTTCAATTCTCATGATATAAAATGGTATGTCTTTTAAAGTACAAGGAAAAATAACAGTCTTTCCTAAAAAAAAAACAATATGTGCGTGTATAGTGACATCCTGTAGTTATAATGCATTTTTTCACAGAGCAAATGGGATTACATTTTTTCCGTAGGAAAGGCATATGAAGATCAATGACATGACCAGTGTACAGTCCGGAAATAAATCTACTTGAAAATATGTTGGGTACATTAAATAGTATTCCATGAAAAAGCGCCACCCAAGAAAGAATATCTGTTAATTTCAAATTGGAAGCAATTAGATAAAGAATATTCCTTTAAATTAGTGGAATACATGCATAAAAGATGAAAGTTTGTCGTAAAAAAGAGTAGGGGGTAATTAATATTAATTCTATTTTTTGTCTGTGAATTCTGTCATTTTCTCCATATTGGGTTATTACAAAATATTTGCCTTTAGTTGCCTTGCAAAAATTATAACATTAATACAAATAGAATGCTCAGCTATCAAATAAAAAATATTCTGCGTTTTATCAGTGATTAAAATCAATAAGCGTTTACAAACCCTTGTAAGTGACGAGTTATTCTCCATCCTCCAAGCCCTCTCTCAAAAGACGGGATGCACCACGCCTCTCACTGCCCTACCGTGACTTTCACGGAAAGTGCTGGGACGAATTATATTCCCTGGAACTGCCAATTTAAACCTTCACGACAAGGACACGCCATGTCAATTACATAGTAGAAAACCACCTACATTAGATCCGTATTCCATCCGTGACAATTAAATTCCACTTGAGCAGCTTCTTCGTCTGGATCATTGCTCTGTACAACCGACTTCCAAGAAAATGCTTCCCCGATCACTACAATCTCAACCTGTTCAAGGTTAGGGCTGACCGTTATCTTTCTCTCCTATTTATTTAAACTGACTCCTAACGTAACCATCTACCTCGAGAGGCCCAGAGAAGCTGTAAGTTTATTCTGTTAAGCAGAAACGATCTTCTAAATGCGATAATGTAAAATTTTGCCTGGAATAATAACTTTCAATTTGCAAAATAACGGTTTTATTTATACATTTAAATTTGCAAAATAGACATTTTTAGATATACATTTCAAATTTCAAAATAACTATTTATTTAGATATACATTTCATTTGCAACATAGACATTTTTTAAGTTATTCATATCTATTAATAAAATAAATATGTTGCATATTTAGTCTTCGTACAAATGGGATGTGGTACGAAATTAATTATATTTATTTCATTAGGCGAAGATCCCAGCGGAAATAAGGATATCCAGTAATAATTTCGTGTATTAATAATTCAGTTAAGACTATTTCTTTTCTGTTCATTTCCATGTAATACTAGGAAAAGTGTTGCAGGCAAATACACTGAAACTAGCTCGTCTACAAAAACATTTTTATTCACAAACAATTTTTTAAGAATGTTCAAATTTTGCACTCTTTTCTCTGTACACAAACACACACACACACACATATATATATATATATATATATATATATATATATATATATATATATATATATAAAGGGAAGAGGTTATAGTAGTTCCAAGAAGAGAAAAGTTTGTATAATAAAAAGAAGAGAGGAGTCGCAAACGTTTTAGTTGGATTAAAATGAGGTACCGGCCTAATATTTGAATAAAAAACGTTGTTCACTTCTATACGAATGTCTCTCTTTGCATATACGTGTGTGTTTAAAAGGATTTTACACACACAAACACACACATATATATATATATATATATATATATATATATATATATATATATATATATATATATATATATGTATATATATATATATATATGTATATATATATATATATATATATATATATATATATATATATATATCAAAGTGAACATTGAAGTCAACACAAGCGACAGTCTGTTTCATGCTAGATGCTCCCTTTTATATTTACACATGCACTATCTCTGGTATTGAGCAATTTATCCCATAAATATAGCAGACCTTAAGATTATATTTCTTCATAAATATATAAATTTCTTCATATATATATATATATATATATATATATATATATATATATATATATATATATGAGATAAAGATATATATTTTAGATATCAGGAACAATATTGGGGGGAGATGTATGAAAAATTGAAGAAACTTGAAAAAAAGGATTTAATTGAATACCGCTAGATAAAAAAAAAATTAATTTTAAAATTTCCATCATCTCTTGTCCCTGCGCAAAGTAACAAAGTAACAAATTTCGTCCATTGAAATCTTAAAGAAGGAAATGCGTCACACGATCCCTTGTACGACATTGTTATATACCGGGTGTAACAGCAAACTTGTCCAAAACGTGGAACAGCTTAATTGTCCATCCCACAAAATATTTAATATCTACAAAACCACTAAACAAATTAAGTTTCTTTTTTCCAGGTTTTCAGATCAGATATTTAGCAATCTTGGCACCATTTGTCGTAAGAATTACTGAAAAATCAATTAAATTATTCAGCTTCTCCTCTCTACCGTTCCCTCTTTTTAAAGTTTATTCACCATTCTCTTGATGTTTGTTGAATGGACTTTGAAGATATAAGCCAGAGTATGAATGTTGGTATCTTTACTGAAGGCCTGACTGTACTTTTTCTTCTCAGCATTGCCCATTTGAGAAGATAGTGGGTATGACACAGATCGACCTTAAACTTTTCATTTCGAATAACTCAAGTGGCTTTTCAGTGATTATTACGACAAATATCATCAAGATGGCTAACCGACTTAGCTGAAAACCTGTATGAAAGAAAGTCATTTAGTTTTGTGGTTTCTTTGATATTAAACACCTAGGAAGGATAATTATGTTGTTACACGATATGGAGAATGTTGCTGTTACAACCGGTATACATATATATATATATATTTATATATATATATTTATATATATATATTACTTTTAACCTCCAACAGATAGGTGACACCCACTACTAAATAATAATTATAATTTAAAATTAACGATGTCAGAAAGATAAATATAGGCATCTAATTCACCATTTTGAATGCAATTATAGTGATATTTTACAATACGTAAACCTGTATATTAGAAAGTATATATATATATATATATATATATATATATATATATATAGATAGATAGATAGATAGATAGATAGATAGATAGATAGATGTGCTAACATGTATAATTGCACTACGCATGCACTTACATATATACATACTTATCTGTTTGTCTGAATCAAACTGTGTAACTGATATTAATTAAACTTTCCTTACCTGTTAAACTAATATCCACTTTGTTACTAGGCTAATTGTTCTTTTTATAAAAATCTATAATAGGACCTCTAGGGGCACAAATTTTAGCTCACCGCTGGCTTTACGCTGTTTGCTATATTTAATCAAGTGAGATAATTTATCTCGCAAATTCTAGAAATGAAGATAGCCGTTTTACAAAATAGTATAACTCTTATAAAGCTTAAAATTCCAGAAAGATATGAATCTTTGTTTGAGTTTAAAAAAATTATTGGACAACATCTGAACGAATATCAAGTTATTTTCTAAATAAAACACCTTTATTTTATACATTAATTCAGCATATTCTTTCTTTGAATATGATCTCTGTAGGGTTTTTAAATTACAAAAAGTTAATTCGTCTACATTGCAAAAAACAAAAAACAAAAAACAAAACATTAATTAGTTTCAATTTTCGCCATGTACATCATTATATTCGCCAGGTTCGAATTTATTAAATACAAAGTAATTGGCACGATTCATTCGATCATTTAAATGTAAAATATCATTTAAATTAGCTTATTTGCTAATAAAAACATTCTCCCTTTTAAAAGGCATATCGTGGTTGTGATTGTTGTTGTTTTCTATGGAATAGCAGACTATTTGAAGGATATTTTCGTTCTATATACCATCTGTGTAAAAAGAATATTTAACTGTGGAAATAGACATCATTCTTTAAAAAATTAAAAAGTCCTTAATCGGCATGAGCCACTTACAATTCTCCATTAAGTTTTAATTTTCACTAATTTTAATTTTCACTACGGTGGTTTGGTATCCCCACTAATTCTTTGGGAACAATTCCCCCCCCCAAAAAAAAACTCTATGGCTTAATGAAAAAATAAAAACAAATTTTTATCGTCAAAATGTTTATGTTATTATTAAGAGGAAAGACAAAAGTATATTTTATTGCTTTATTTAATTTTTATTCTTCCTAGCACGTTCGATATTTTGTTTTAAAATTTTGTTTTTATTATGCCAGCGGTCTATATAATACTTAACTTTAGTATTTGAGCGCCTTTTTCAGGGGAAAACCACATTGATTTGGAGATTCTTTTAAAAATCAAATAATTCTCGGATTTTAATGAAAATTTCAGAAATTATTCACAAATGAAAAATTAAGTTAGTCATTTTTCTATTTTTAGAAAGTCATGGTAAAATTATTCATGGTAAAATGTGATAAAGATTTTATATATTTTAAAATTAAAGTTTCAATCCGTGCAATTTAGAGGATGTTGTTATTAAGTAGATTTCTCTTTACGGATCATAAATATAAAGCTTTTTAGAATCTGTGACACACTTGTATTAAAAAAAAAGAATTTTACACTGTTTTAAAGTCTGAATATACATAATTTCCAGATATGAAAGTGACCTTAATGTCACGCATTTTAAGAGTTGTTTCTCCTTACGACAATAAATTGATCTCAGAAAATTTTAGTTTTCGTACTACGTACAAGTGTTGAATTCTCTGACTTTGTCCATCATCGTTACATTTTCAGAATTTTTGTTGTTCTAATTCAATAAATATGTTAAATTAATTTTTAAAAATATAATTGATTTATTGATTTTCAACGAGAGACATACTGCAATTAATAATTATTTTCTTTTTTAGTTTCAATTCTAGGGATGATAACAAAACAGTTAATAATAAAATAAGGAAAATCATGAATTAACATTAAAAAATAACATTTCATAAAAATGAGAACCATCTACAATTATTAGGTCAGTCAGTTATGTGCCATGCGTGATACACGCTTAGGCGATCATGTATCATTCGATACATGACTGACGAGTCAGATTTTTATCCCAGGAGTAGGTTGCCATTACTTTCTTCGGTAGACCAGTTGTTCTCCAAGGCTATAGAACTCGGTCTCTCCTGTTATTTACCCATACCTTTCATACTAATTCATACCTTTCCTAAGGGTATTACCACGTAAGTGAATGTAATGGGTTCGACTAGAATTCGAACTAGTCTCTCCGATTCCTCAATCCGAGCCTCTAACCATTACTCCACCGAGATTATCTTATCTATGAAATTTTATGATATTATTCATAGTTAATATTTTTTTATATTATTTCTGTTGCCAAGTTTTTTTCAAAACTTAGATATAAAAATTAAAAATAAATAAAAATAATACCATAAATTTCATAAGAGAGGTAAGTAAAAATTAGGTACCTCGCTTATGAAATTTCATCTTATTCTTAGTTATGAAACTTTAAATTTATTTTAGCGTTAATAATTTAAAATTTATTTTTCCAGAAATCATCTTCATACGTAAGGCTATGAAGCTAAAGTACCTAAAACTATAATATAAGATTGCTGAATCTATTTGGCAATTTTAAAATTATTACTTTGTAGTTAAATTTGTTCACTTCAGATTTGAAAAAAAAAAGAAATGACGTCATTCCTGTTCTTCCGTCTGATAACTTCCCATGATCTCAGCTGTCCCTACATCGATTTAACTGTCAGTTAACCATTGCAAAACAACTCCGTGTGGTTAAAACATGCTTTTTAATCGCTGATGCAAGAAAAATAAAGAGTTTTAATCTAAATTTCGAATGTTCAAAAAAAAAAAGATGAAAAACATTGAGCAGATATGCATTTTGAGACAAATTTGAGAGAGTAAGTCTAGTTTAAAAGCAAAGATAAAACCTTGTTTATTCGTGTTGTTCTTCGAAGCCGCGCGGCCAAAAAACCCTGAGACTAGACGTTGATGATGAGGTCATATCTGCTGTTGATGACTTGATTGATTAACGGGATTAACTGTCTTCTTTGAACAATCAGCTGTCAGTTTACTTGGAAAGAAACAATGCAGTTAATGCAATGCATGTAATACAATAAGAGTTTAAATTAATGCTTGCAAGATTTCAGAGCTCTAGAATAAATCTTTCTTTTTCAGCCTATAAACTTCCCAGTCCATCCTCGTAATATTTGATTGAAGTGATTTCTCAATTTGAAATTTATCACTGCTGCACGATCAATTATTTTACTCTAGGACATCATTTAATATTTTTATATTTGACTGTAAACATGGTGCAGCATATGAGATATATCTTGTAAGAAATTGTAAGTGTAATCACATTATTTTAATGGAACCATGTCCAAACTGATGTTAAAACAAGTTTTAAAATAACACGGATAAGTTTTGTTGTTCTCCGTTATTATATTTATACGGTGAATGGTTGGCTTTCACCTACATATAAAAAACAAATTCGGGTGAATACCGACGCGGTTTTTGTGGCAGTGTATAGGATTTAACGCCATTTCATAACATGGATGTCTGTGGCCATAAAACTGTGTTACTGTATCCATTTGGAGGCATTTACTCTTGATTTTTTTTTGTCAAGAGATACGTGCCTGTGCATTATGGGTCTCAACCTAGATCATGCCAGAATAAGATTTCAACTCAGTAATGCCATGTACGAGGTTGATCTGAGAAAGTCTTTGTCAGAAATTACACACAAAAATCTAAGGTCCATATTGGGATGAGGTTCTGTGTTACGTAAAAAATGTGATTGCCAAGGGAATACGCAAGAAAGTCTTCGCCTCTAATAATGGGGAACACTCTACAAAAAACTAAACATTGTGCTTCCACTAAATTCAATGTGGTTTCGAGCCAAAGGATATTATACTTGACACCGCATTATGGTGCATGCAGGGAAGTGCATGTGTCTCTGGATTCGGTCTGTTAACACGGTGTTTTAAAAGTTGGTCGTGATTCTCCTCCTTCTCGCTTTAGGGTTGCACAAAACTTGTTCCACGAACGCGTGCCTGATTTCCAGGTATGCTATTAGTCCCCACATTCGGCATATTTAACATCAACTAAATATGAATAGAATATTTTGCGAACATCACTAACCTCCCAGCAAATACACCCAACAAGCGCAAATCAGCCATGTGCAGTCCAGGAACGTGATTATATAGATATAAACAGAAAACCAAACCAGCCAATCGTAGATGCGTAGCTGGCGTTATTCAGTTGAATGGAGAGAATACTTGTTTTTAGCTATCTATTTATTCTCATGTGAATCTATTTTTCTTTTGAATCGACCTATCTAGCAAGTTTTGTGTGTGAGTGTTTTAAGCGATCTTTCATTTAATAAAAGTCCCAAGAGCCATTCAAGAAAGATGGTTGATGAATAGGGTTATTTTATGAAGTGCAGATTATAAATCTATTTGGAATAGACAATAGTTGGTCATGGACTAAAATAATGTTGTAATCAGTTGGTTGGTTGTTTTTGTTTAGTGGCATTTCCACCACTATGAGTTATTTGATGCCAAAATTTAAATATTTTCTAGCCATATTTTTTTTTCATTTGGAAATAATAATGGTTTTTGTAAGACAAATTTTACTAATTAACTCGTATCTGGGGGCAGAAGTGATGGATCCATACATTTCCCAAAGAGATTTGCGCGTGAACGAACTCTACTTGAACTGGTACTCGACTGACCTATTAAAAATTCCGAGCCATTATTCATCGCACCACCCTCACATTTAAGCTTACAGTACCTGGTATTCCCAAGCAGACACCCATATAGGTACTTACCAGGCTCAACGTTGCTTAACTCCGATCATCGTACAGAGATAAAAATGTTGAACATAAAATAGGTTGCAATAGTGATAGTTTTGTCTAGCATTAGAGGATGCTAAAAAAATAAATAACAAAAATTAAACTAAAAAATCGATTCATGTTCTTAAACATCCTCGTCAGATCGAGTCTTTCATTTCGATGTTATACATGGCGAACACCCCTTCAGGAATGTCTCAACTTTCTAATCTTTACAAACACTTTCTCTGATCAGTGATTAAAAATGCCTTTGCCCGGATGAGTCATGTAGGTCAAAGCAAAGGTTATCCTTCTCTGAACTGACTGGCGCAACAGAATCACTAACAAGAAAATGTACAAAACACCCGAAACTGCATTACTTGAGGGCATTCAATAACCTAAACAGATAGCAGGCAACTCGAAGAGAAATTAATGACCAAATCAAGATGTTGACCTTCTACATTAATTCAAACAAAAGGTTTGGAAGGAAACGTCATCATTAATGGAAAGACAGATGACATTGACTTTGAGGTAACTGTTTCCTTGAAAATTTGTTTAACAGAATTTTTTTTATAATTTTTTTATAAATTTCAACCATTTGCCTTGAATGTTTGCCTAATGAATACCGAAAGTTTCCAAATGAGGAAATGTCTAATATTAACATTACCTTTTCAATAACTCTTCGAGAAAAAAAAAAGCCTTGATTCCAATACTTCTTCTATAATTTCCTTTTTTGACATGCGCACGCATACATATATATGTAAAATTACCAATTCACCGGCACGGATTCCCAATCTTAATTTGAATTTACACACGACTAGAATGTGGAATAATTTGAATGGATCAAACTTCTTCCGCTTAAAATAGCTTGTAAGACAATTCCTATTTTCGTGCGACGGCAGGAGTATCCTATATATATTTAGTAAACTTAGCTACGTCTTGCATAGCACCGTTCTTAGTCCGGATCAAGTGCTTTAACAATATCCTAATAGATACCATATATACTTATGTAAAGCGTGATATCGTGCGACCCAAAAATTTTCACTTATAAAAATGATTTTATCATGTATCTCGTCTATCATGCGAGTTCCTTTTTTGAGAGACCAAATTACAATAGACTAACCTTTTTTCCTCCATCTCTTTATTCCAACTTCTAGTGAAAGACGTTAAAAATGTAAAAGTGAATGATAAAAGTAGCGTTAGTAACGCTCTACTCGTTGCGTAAACGTGTACCGCCATAAACAACTGAAAGAGAATATGCTAAACATATAAACGTAAACAATGCAAAAGATTCATATTTTTTAATAATTCGATACTAACATGGGAATATTACATGCACTGTTATTAGATACATTTAAGTAAACATCAGTTTTAGCAAAATAATATTTATTTTAAGTACAGCTGTACTATTTGACGGCAGTAAATGAATATATAGTTTGGTCAACTCCGTAGTCAGGGCCAGCTGAACATACGCTAATTTTATATTACGTGTATGATGCAACCCCCTTAAAATTACCTACAAAATTAGGTCATCAAAAGTCGTATGATACGCAAATATATAAGGTAATTAAAGTTTCTATTGAACAAAAATTAGGGGGCCGGTTTTCTATTGTTATAAGTAATGAACTGATCTCCAAGAATTACTGCATAATAATTGGAAATATTTAGTTTCTATTGGACCAAAAGTGGAGGGTTATTTGTTTGTTGTTACTAAGAAATAAACTGATCCCCCAAGAATTACTACATATTGTTATAATTGGAAACATACCGTATATACTCGTGTAACGGGCGATGTTTATTTTAAATATTTCTGTACTTTTTGACTACAGTAAATTGATATATAATTTGGTCAACGGCGTAGCCAGGGCCAGCAGTACATACGCTAATTTTATATCTCATGTATGATTCAACCCCTTTAAAATTAGCTTCAAAATATCGGATGATACGCGAGTATATATACGGTATATAGGTTTTATAAATGGCTGAAATTTGAATGTCAGTCTAGTGATGTACAAACTCAGGAGTCATAACAAACGAGGCGGTTTTAGAAAGATTTTATTTATACTTAACATAAAACAGAGAATCGACATCGCTATCCCTGGCCTGTGTTCTTAGAAGTTACAATTTTACTAAACTTGCCCTGAGACCGAAAGAGAAATGAGCTCAAAGCACAGTCCATTGAGATTAATTACCTACACATCAGTTGATTGCTTGTGCCAAGACTTGTACTATTTAGAATATCATATTAACGTTTTATGAGGGTTTTTTTTTTTTTGCATTTATTGCAAATGACTATATGCATACAAGTAAATATGTTATATGACGTTTGTTGATTTCTTAATTTTCATTGCAAAACATTCTCCGAAATATACACTTTTAATATAAAGTTGGCTTCATTCAGCACATGAAACAAATTGGTGTTCTTATTGCAGACATGCGAGACCTACTAACATGCAGTCGTGCATTACTATTTTATTAGCTTGTATATCCAATTAATGTTGGGCAAACTAATGTCTATTTATTATTTATACACTTGTTTTAATAACCTGGTATTAAAAAAATCCCTTCCCTCAGTCACACACAGATAAGGACAGCGAAACTATATACACCACTGTGGAAATTAATTGAAACAAAACGAATAATTCCGTTATTATTTACGTTTTTTCGTATTTTTTTCCATTGAAACATGACCCATTGCATATGTAAGTACTTCGTATGTCCATTCCACGAAGTCGTTCCTTGCAGCTTGATCAAAGATTCTCGCTTGAATTTAAATCAGGAGAGTTTCTGGGCCAGTCTATAGTACTTTGATTTGCTCACTGGTAAGCCTTGCCAGTGTGTCCCTGAAACGTTACAGTTTTCCTACGCCTCATTCGAGTAACGTCCATTGCATACAATGGCAGGAAGACAACTAATCGACAGTCGAAACAATAGTGTTTGGGTGTGATGAAAATCTGATGCATTCACGAATGACGCATTATTTTTCAGTGCCAAACAATTTTAATCATACATCTCGGAAATAGAGTCATATTACTGCACGCCACTGCAAATGATCTCATCTGAGGAAAAATGAAAATCGATTACACCTTGTCACCTCGGTGGATCTAAAACTGACTGAATGGTAAAAGAAAGAAATTAAAGAGGTTTTTTCAATTACGTTGCACAAGGGTGTAAATACATATAAACATACATAAATATGTATGTGTACGTGCAGTTTTACGATTAAGTTTTCGTTGAAGAACAACTAATGTTATTTCTTCACGATGTTAAATTTTAGACGATTTGTCTTTGGGAGCGTCCCCACCCCGCAAAAAAGGATGATTGCACAATGATCTATAAATAAACCGTAGAAAGTAAAAATTATTGACCACCAAATACGGACACGCACGCATGAATACAAATTCGCAATCATAAACATAGCATTATATATATATATATATATATATATATATATATATATATATATACACGAATCTTGGCTACATATATATATATATATATATATATATATATATATATATATATATATATATATATATATATATAGCAAAGTCTCGTTGCTCGAGTTTCTCGCGATCTTCAGACATCAGAACACATCTAGGAATCCTCGTCACACAAACATAGTAACTTTTTCTTGAATATATATATATATATATATATATATATATATATATATATATATATATATATATTAAAAGCGTGTGTAATTATAAAAGTTGTCACAGAGGTGAAGCAAACAGTCTGTTTCATGCTTAAACGCAATTTTCAGGCTACACTTATTCAGATTTAAGTTGTTCCCACGTTTTCCTGCGGACAAACAAGCCCAAGTTAAGTATGATATATTCGATTTTGTTTTGGATTTGGCATTTAAAGATTTATTTCCAGTAATACCTTGATTATCCAACAAATCCATGTAGAATGTTATCTATTTTTTTTAATAAAGGCAGTTTCTACAATGACAATAGGGTAATAATATCTAATCCATGTATGAGAAATAAACATAAAAATCTTTGACAAACACGGATTTGCTAATCTGGGCATAAATTGTAAATTGTAATATATTATTGAAATGAGCCTGATTAGTTAGATATTACCTCTATCTCTCACACACACACACTCTCTCACACACACACGCGTGCGCGGGCACATTCACACACAATTACACACACTCACACATAGATCCCCCCCCATATATATATATATATATATATATATATATATATATATATATATATATATATATATATATATATATATATGTATGTATGTATATGTAGAGAGAGAGTGGGGAAGGACGATAGAAAAAGAGAGATTGTGTGCATTTTGGAAAGAATTTTTAATTTATAGAAATATGACAAATATGATTACAGATCAGGGAATTTTCTTTGTTATGAAATTTCTTAATTATTATTTCTCTAGTTATTACCATTTTCGTAGGTCCAGCAGCATATTTAAATATAAATGTCGACGAATTCTTAGCCTTCATAAACTGTTATCTGTGCGCTGTCTCAGTTTCATCATTTTCAAATAACACGTCTTGGCGTCTTTGCCTCTTCTCTTTCATATTATAGTGATACATTTAAATAAATTTTCGAACCACTGATTTAGATATCGAACTCAACACTACATGCTAAGAGTTTCCCTGAATTAAGCAAACAACAACTCACTAAACAATAATTATCGATAAAATTAACCTGATCGCAACCGCTCGATAGTGAAATACCAATATTTACTAAACTTGCCCATGTGTGACAGACGTAAACAAATTAAGAACACTTAAAATAATTGAAATCTCTACACTTGTCTACTAATCTCCTGATCAGTTTGTCATAAGGCCATAACAATGAACTTCTCATTAAGAATCGAATAAAAATCTCTAAGAATTTAATTTCTGTGGTGACTTTAATAATCATCATGTGGCTATCTTACGGATAAACTAATCCTAAGAGGGAATTAATGCACGCATTTAGTTATAGATAGTCTGGTATTAATAGCGATTTTTTGCATGCTTCAATTACACACAACTTAGGCATCTTAACATTTGTCAACCAACAAATCCATTACAGTATTATGATTTATCATATTAAAAGGACTAGCTTCCCAATTTGTCACAAAACAAACTATAAATTGTTTAGATATTAAGAAGGTTTCTCGTGCAAAGACATGATTACTTTCGGAAATAAACGAAATGAGCGAACAGAACTTATTGTTTGTTCAGGACCCAAAAATATTTACTGCGTATGAATACAATGATCCAATGTTAAAAAAGAAAGGGTGGAGCAAAGGTGGTTAATTTCTAAGCAATGTAAATGCAGTGGATTTAAGAGAAAAGTAGTAATTGATTCTACTGCAATATCATTAATAGGAGAGTAAATTTCTTTATATATATATATATATATATATATATATATATATATATATATATATATATACAAGTATAGGATTGGTGTATACGGAATAAATTCCATTAACCAAGAAATACTATTCTTTAAAGAGTGTTCAATACAGAGTAGAGCAAATACAATTATTTATTCGAAAATTATAACATAATTATGTTATAAAATCACTACAAAAATAGCTATTTTGTTTCAACACTTCTGGTGCCTTATCAAGTGATGGTGTTGAATCTAGAACACATTCAACACCATCACTTGATAAGACACCAGAAGTATTGAAACAAAATGGTTATTTTTTATTGATTTTATAACATATTATTTTATAATTTTCGAACAAATAATTATTATATATATATATATATATATATATATATATATATATATATATATCGTTTACATTTTATGAGTCCTAAAACATAAATATATTTAGGACAGTATTTTTGCATGTGTTTCAGTCGTTCATATATAAACGGTTGCAGAATTCGTCAAAACCAACCGCATTTTTCATTCCCTAACCCAACTCTGAACTCAGCTGATTCAAGGCCAAGAAAATATGTAATTAGAGGCACCTTAACTTTAAGACAAACTTTAAAAATATAATAAATATATGTCAAAACATTTTTGCCTTTCTTGATTTTCATCCTACACTGTATTGAATGCTGGGAAATCTACTCACAAGTAAAGACGAATTTTGCGGCGACAGAAATGTGTTTCTACAGAAGGATGCTAAGAATTCCATGGATGGAGTACGCGCTTGTGCAAATTAATTGAAACAAAACGAATAATCCGATTATTCTTTACATTTTCCTATTTTTCCAATGAAATATAATCCAATGCACATGTAATTACTTTGTATGTCCATTCCACGAAGTTGTTCCTTGCAGATTGACCACAGATTCTCGATTGGATTTAAATCAGCAGAGTTTCCGGGTCAGTCTGATTTTCTCACTGATAAGCCTTACCAGTGTATTCGTGAAGCGTTACAAATTTCGTACGCTTCCTTGGAGTAACGTCCTTCGCAGACAATGACCGTTGGACAACTAATCGACAGACTAGACAATAGGATCTGGGGGTGATAAAAATCTGACGCAATCATGGATGACGGAGTATTTTTTCAAGGCTAATTAGGTTTCATCATACACCCAGAAAATACATTCATATTTCTCCACATCACTGCAAATGACCTAATCTGAGGAAAAAATCGATTAGACACTGTCACGCCAGTTGTGTAAATCTCATCGTATGTTGGAAGAAAGGAAACGAAAGTGGTTGTTCCAATTAATTTGCACAAGGGTGTGTATTTAGAACAGTTTTGTGTTTGTGTTTAATTGTTCAAACAAACGGTAGCAAAATTCGTCAAATCCAACCACATTTTTCAATCCCTAACCAAACTCCGAATTAAGCCGATTCCAGACTGAAAGAAAATGTCATTAGAGGCATCAGCTTTTAAAATATACTTTAAAAATACGTTAAATGTATATGTTAAAACCCTCGCATTTATGGCTTACATGATTTTCCTCCTACACTGTAAGATTGAATGTTGGAAATTCTCACAGCTGAAGATGAGTTTTGAGTCAACAGAAATGTGTTTCTACAGAAAGCTGCTGAAAATTCCATGAACGGAATATATGAATATATGAACAATGAATTTTACGAATAATGTTAGAGTAAAAATACGTTTATAGTTAGAATTAGAGAGGAAGAATTGAAATTTATGAGAAAACAATTAAGAAAGTGGGTTTGGATTATTTTGACGCACACAGACCATACAGAAAGCAACAGAGAGAGAGAGAGGAAAACAGCCTAAGAAGTTTTTTGTAGATGGATAGCAGAACAGAAACTGAGAAGAATGGTGAAATGATTAACTTTACTAACAGCTACAAAGGATAGGGAGATGTGGAGCGCCGCGGTCACCCACATTATGAAGGGAAACGGTAAAAGTAGCTAAATAATGCGAAAAATGGTTCCACATTCAGCATTACCTACATGTAGATATCAGGTTTATTGCTTTTAAAAGCAAAAATAACTACAATTTAAAGCATGAATTTTAAAACATTTTCACCTGTGAAAACTTACGAAGGGAAATATTTTCCATACACTTATTTTTGTTGGGTGTGGTTATCTTGTAGAATTCTCCTGTGCACGCCCCTGCTTCTCTCAATATTGTAGTATCCGTACCGTGTAGATTTTTATGTGTTGGAGTTTCTATCCGTTTAAAATTCAGTGTTGCTCTTATCACAGACTGTTTGCCAATCAAAGACAGAGAGACAAGTGTACCTTACTATTAACCGCTATCTGTTGGGAGATGAAAGGTATTTGTGAATAGTAAAGGACTCAGCTGGAATTTGAACTCGACACACCATCCCAGTTTTACGCACTGATAACCGCTACGCTACAAGTACATCAAAAGCCATATTGACTACAGCTATAAATTATAACATTATGAACCTAACAGTAACTAATGAAATAAAGTCCCCCTAAACGACTTCTAAAAGAGAAAATTTGACAAAAAAGAAAAAATAGTTATTAGGTCTCTTGTTCTTTCTGACATAATATAATGAAATCTTAGCTGAAGTTTTGTGCCAGTTGTCAAAAAATACTGCCTGAGTTTTAATAAAAAGTACATTTGAAAAAAATGCAAGGCAATTATTATCTCAAAGTTTTCTGCGAATATTATGAAAAAATAAATCATTATTTTTAATAAATTAAAAAATAGTTAAAAAAAATATTTCCAAAATATTAGTAAAAATATTTTCCAAAATATAAACCAGATAGTTTATACACACACGCACACACGCATATATATATATATATATATATATATATATATATATATATATATATATATATATATATATATATATATATATATATATATATATATATATATATATATATATTGTGTGTTTCTCGGATACCAATTTGTTTTGAAATACTGGCAGATTGTGCTATCCGGGATGTTTATACCAACTGAGTATAATTATGAGTATAATATATATAATTATTAGAATTATATATATATAAATATATATGATTTTAATTACTTTTATGAATGATATATATGAAGGATAATAAGAATACAATTGTTTTCGATGAATAATATAAATGTTTACAAAAATTGTAATAATTTATAAATTTTTATTTCTTTTAATATTCTGCATTAATTTATAGGGGTTAGGATATGTTATTGTTAACTAAAAATTATATTTGCTAATGGAAAGGATACCTAAAATTCATAGAAACTGAGTATTTTAAAATTAATTTTATTGAATGCGTTCATTTTTATGCCGTAGGCTGCCGTTTCTCTTCTGCGGTTCTCTGGTTGCCACTTAAGGTCCCAATTTTTCCTGCTATTTAACCCATAGACATGGAGTTACAGATGGATTCATACATTTCATAAGGGAGTTTGCGTATAAATAAATGTAACAAACCTAACAGGAATTCGAAATCGACTCTCGAATTTCTCAATGAGAGCCGTTATACATAACCCCACACGACAGATCCAATGTGTACAGATTCTACTTTCTTTCAGATATCCCTTAATGTTTCTTCAGATGTCAATTCTTTTGGTACGATTCTTGCTGTTTCGACATAGTTGAAAGAAAACTAAAATTAATGGCAAGAAATGTTCGATTTATAAAGATTCAATAAGCTTGTCAACAGAGCAGCAATATTTCGAATCGTTATATGATGTTGTTTCTGTTCTCTCCAAGTGTGTTGTCAATCTTCGCACTCAGTCAGGTCCTTGACTTTTTCTTCAATGTTGGAAAATGTGTGTTGCTTATTTTTAAATTCGGTATCCATGAAAAGTTTCATAGAGGGCGCAGTCTGTGTTCATCTCTTCCCACATGATTGCAAAGAAGTATCTTTCACATGAAACATACTGTAATATTTGATCCCACAATATGATTCTTATTTCTGTTACCAACTTCATAACAATAAAAAAAAATTGTCACGAGTCTTATGCGATATTCTGTTTTTTGCTTCTTCTTGTAGAAACGCTGATTAAAAAATCTCTTGCTGCATTTTTATGAATCGACACTCTGTTTACTTATATTTTTTATCCCAATCGACAAATAATATAAAACCATCAAAAGTACAGAAAAGGCTTCAGAATTGACGAATACAGAGAATAAATAGTAATTACAGGATTTTCAAAAATTCGGAAAAATAGTCTTCTTAATAACAAATAGAAGTATATTTTCGAACCAAATTTTTTTTTTTTTTATGAGTACAGAGAATAAATAGTAATTACAGGATTTTCAAAAATTCGGAAAAATAGTCTTCTTCATAACAAATAGAAGTATATTTTCGAACCAATTTTTTTTTTTATGAGTACAGAGAATAAATAGTAATTACAGGATTTTCAAAAATTCGGAAAAATAGTCTTCTTCATATCAAATAGAAGTATATTTTCGAACCAATATTTTTTTTTTTTATGAGTACAGAGAATAAATAGTAATTACAGGATTTTCAAAAATTCGGAAAAATAGTCTTCTTCATAACAAATAAAAGTATATATTTGAACCATTTTTTTTTTGTTTTTGATGAGTGAAGAGAATAAATAGTAATTACGGGATTTTCAAAAAATTCGAAAACACAAATTTTCTTGATAACAAAGAGAAGTACATTTTCTAACGAAATTTAATGCATAGGCAAAATATATCCTGTTTTTTAGTTCAATTGTGTAAGTCACATTAATTGCAGCTTTCGTTGATGTCAAATTTTGACTACAGTAATCTTTTATATCAAAGTTATTTTCCTTTGAAAAGTCAAGAAATCTTCGAACGAGCTGTTCACTAATATGACATCCATAACCGAGAAATAAAAGAAAACAATATGAACTATTCCAACTTTTTTTAAAAATTATGCATAGTCTAAGCTAACCGGTCCACATTAAATAGATCTAGAGAGAAATCCAATCAAAGTAGTTTACGTTTAAGACACACACATACACAAGATCCTGTATACTGAATCCAATCTAATTGATGAATTCTTCACATATACTCTTTGATGACCCCGTTTTTGTTTGCATGTGTATTGTTGTGTATTTATAGATTCTGTCAGAAAAGGTTCAAACTTGGCCAGTAACTGATAGCACAAAACAATTTCCATTAAGAACAAAACCAATCATTTCATTACCACCAAAAAGTGAATGATTTCATTCTGCTAAAAACCTTCAATTACCCACTCCCAAAACTGAGCACAAACAGACACGTAAATGAATGCATCTCTTTCTCTCTCTTTTATATATATATATATATATATATATATATATATATATATATATATATATATATATGTGTGTGTGTGTGTGTGTGTATGTGTGTGTTACTTAGTGGAAAGTGCTCAATGTCACTGATAGAGCTAAGATATTCAGCTGTATGGATACTGGAGTGGTCCCAGATTTTCACGTTTTTGCGATACTTAAACTTGTTCATGCATATGTATATGAGAGTGTCATCCCAAACAATCAAAAGAAAATTCCCCCAACCAAACATAAATAGCTACATTTTTAAAAAAAACAATAAACCACTTGTCTTTTCTCTACCTAAGTGTGTATGTGTGAATATGCATGTTTTTATGTGGTTATAAATAGTAGGACTTTTTACTGGATGAACTATTTTTATATGTTTATGTTAAATTTATAATCTGTAGAGGAAAAGTACATGCATTTTCAAATTGTTTTTGACTTCATTTCTCTTATAAATGCCCCTGTTTTAGTTTGGCCTTTTCTTTTTCCTTGCGCCTTTTCTTTCTCTCTCACATCTTCTCTTTTCATCTATACATAAGGTTAGTAAATGAAAACCAGACGACAAATTTTCATATGTACATTGTCAGTGTAAATTGGCTAGATTTTAAATTTGGATCGTATAATCATTTATTGAGTCTAATGTCACCACAAATGTATCTACACATTTCCGGAGTCTGTTTTTTTCTTTAATTTTAGGTCAACGAATAGGTAGTAATTTATCCATCTAATAATAACACATATTTATCTGTATCTCACTCATTTAAACGATTTTTTAACTTATGTCATTAAAACTTCTCATTTTAAATTTTATTCTCCACCCTCGCCTTAAGGCATTACCTATTTCTTCTTCCATTACATCTTTCTCTCGAGCTTCCATACATTTCCCACTCCCCCCTTGGTTCCCACTCCCACATATATACTGTCAGTGAAATTCTGTTTTTATACCCGGAGATATATATTTTTTGAATTTGTAGGTCTGATGAATTGATGAATCGTGATTACAATTCCAATGTAATATATTAAAACCATATTAGTGTTATACCAATTTATACATACATACATATACATATATATAAATATATATATATATATATACACGCACACACACACATATATATATATATATATATATATATATATATACGCACACACACACACACACTCACATATATATATATATATATATATATATATACATATATAAATATATATATATATATATATATATATATATATATATATATATATATATATATATATATCAGAAACGAGATATTTGAATGAAAGATATAACGGAACTAACCACTCGTAAGCATATAATGTTTGGATATAGCTTTTTTGACTTTGCATGATCTGATGCATTTGCTATCGTTATCTTTGCATATCAAATAATATTACTCCTTTTCTATAAAGGAATGATTGCTGACCAATGCACAATATGTACAGGGTGACTGAAAAGTATCTCCCTACTTTTTCTAAGCGAAGAATCCTGAATTAACACCATGAGCCGTTTTTTTTTTTTATTTTGATGGGAGGCAGGGCGTGAAAGCCACAAGTCTACCATACCAAACCAAGAATTTGGAAGAACTTGAAGGGCGAATAAAAGATGTATTTCCATACCACAAGAGTATGTGGTGAAATCATTTTACGCGTTTACTGTGAGGCTCGAGAAGATGGTAGTGAATTCTGGTGCCCATATCGAATATTAAATAAAACCTCATGTTACTTTCCTCTCACATCCATTGCTTGATAACATTATACTTAATAAATAAATTATAAGTATTTTAAAATGTGGAGTAATTTTCAATTACCCTCTGTGTGTGTATATATATATATATATATATATATATATATATATATATATATATATATATATATATATATATATATCCTTGGCCAAATTCTGTCGGAATTTTCCCCTTAAGGAAGATTATTCTTAACTTGTAAAAGTCGATCAATAAAATTAATTGTACAAAATGCCTATTATCTTTAAAAACATTTGCCTGAAAATGGCATTTGGTGCTTATATCCACAGAATATATATGTGTGTGTATGCATATATATATATATATATATATATATATATATATGCGTAAATTGTCGGCATTTTACATTTTTAATTTCGCGCATGTGCGTTGATTTTTTTATAGATTTTTTCGACTGCCCACTATATTAGGGTCAGTTGGGTACCGTCTGGAATAAAAAGAGCACTATGACCCGAATCACTCCGCTAGATATTTGGAAACGGTATGCTGTACTACTTGGCATTCACACCGGAAGCTTTAATACGAACATTTCAGAGTGTTTGGGCGTCAATCTGAGAAGTGTGTAGAAGATTCGGAAAAAGGTAGTTTTGTCTAATGGTGATTATGAAGGCACAGCTGTTCGGAAAACACACTCTGATCTTTCTGACAAGAAAAGAACTTCCGAATCTGTTGATAAGGGGATCAGGCTCAACACATAGACCAGCAGGACCGTGGGTCAAGACGGTGGATACTGAAAAACTATGTCTGGCACCAAGGTCTACATAATGTCACACAAGAACGAGAACACGGTCATGGCTCTCAGACTATTTCTGCGGCCAGATCACCCCCTTACACCTGGCGAAATAACTCCACAGCCTGCAACGCCAATGATTATTTTTTTGATTATAGGGCGCACTTAGGCGAGAGACTAACCAAACACCTTGTATCTTTACAGATTACCTGAAGGCAAGAATTATGTTAGCATTCACCAACTTAAACAAGGGTATCATTTAGTATTTCAAGACATTTTTGTGAAATTTTCGAAAACATATCTATTAAAATTATATATATATATATATATATATATATATATATATATATATATATATATATATATATAATTTTAGTATAAAAATAGGAAAATAAAGGGAAAGATGGAAAAAATTATTAGAAAAAAGTTCCTTCCAAAATGCGATTTTGCCAAAAATAATGATTTAATTCAGCAAAACTGTCTCATTAAAAATAATGGTGAGCATGCGCCCTTAATTATATTCTTAAAATATAAAACTATCTGATGATTACAAAACCTCTTTTGAAAAAAATCTGGCCTTAACTTTACCTATTAACTTAGTAAAATAATAAACCCCCATTCTTAGAGCTTCTTGTAGAATTTAGTAATAAACATTACTTCTTTATACAAAAAGCAAAAGTAAAAAAAAATATTCTGACACCTTAATTATATGAATAAAATAATATATCAATTTAGACATAAAATAGGCGTCATAAAAAAGATTTCTTTAAGAGAGTGCACAAGAATTCATCCCCTTGTTCGATTTTTGCTCATATAAAGTGAGACAGGTGCTTGTTAATAACGGTTCTCCGAACTAATTCATCGATCACCAGATTAGACTATTTTTTTGTATGGCAACAAATTGCAGTACTATTTTTAAAAAAAATAAAAGCAATAACATTAATATATTCTATAAAAGTCAAATAACACGTTGACTTTACGCAAGATTAACATTTTCTTAGAAAGGTTATAAAAACATATACATCCTCAGTGAACAAGAACAATAAAATTAAATTAATTATCGACTATGGATAATTTTAAACACCCACCCTCTCCAACAACAATAAGAACAAACCTACGGAATCTAAATTACAGAGAAACAATTTTGTCTATGAACTCATTTGCCTCTTAACGAACTGCGTTCCTGATGAAACCAAATTCATGAATAATTATATGGGTCATACCACTACATACGTATCAAGAAGACTCACGTTACATCTCTTTGAGCATAGGTCAATTAGGACTCATTTGAGTATACCCAGAAAACGACCAAACTCTATCTGCAACATACTTGTAGAAAATACGTGAATAATAGCCTCATCGACATGTAAAAATAGACTACAAATGATGGAATCACAAATAATAGAAAAGAAAATGCCAACACTCAGTAACATCAGCTATCAACATAGCCACAATGTGCTGGTCGTGTTTGAAAAATAGCATTCGTATAACTCTAAGTATACACATAAACATCTATATATTCAGTTAAACGTATAAATCATCTGTGATAATGGCTAAAAATATTTCAAATCGCTTGAATATGCAGAAACTTTTTACACATTTTATGTCCTTTTTTACTTTATATATATATATATATATATATATATATATATATATATATATATATATAAGTGTGTGTGTGTATGTTTAGCTGTTGACATATTTCAACTAGAGATATTGACGGTGTAGCCTAAAATATATACTGAATATATAAAGAACAGCTGTTTGAAGATGTTGAAAGATTGTATTCATTGTGAGCCACATTAAATCATTGTTAGATGATGCAATTGATCTCTGCTCGTTACAAAGCTATTTCGCATACGTAGCTAATTTGCACTGCCTCATCTCAAGTTAAATTCTAAACTAGGGAGGTTTTCATTAAAATATGAAAACATGACAGCTTTTAAAATAGAGTAGTAAAAATGTGGTGATATGACTATTTCAAAGAGTATAAGTGCGGGCAAAAAAGTCAAATTGTTTCGACAATACCTTTCCAAATTATGATATTTTTTGAATAAATATTGTTATATATCGTACCTATGAAAATAAATGTATATTTTCCAATCCTCATAATTACGGTGGACACTATTGTAAGTGGGTGTAACATGCTGTATAAGTAATACAGCACTAGCAGTGGATTACCTACTTCACGCCGCTGGCGAGTATTGTATTTTGTTGATTTTATAAAGATTATCATTTCATTTCCCACATCTGTTTTGGTTATTCCTAGTTCGGTAAGTTTTTTTAGGTTAAATCATATATTCACTTACACGTCCTTCTTCGAAATATTAACTGAAGTTTCCATTTCATATAAATTTGGAATTATATAACTGGCTTGCAAATAATTGTTACCAAATATGTCGTGTATATATATATATATATATATATATATATATATATATATATATATATATATATATATATATATATACACTGATGAGTCCCAAAATAGGACGAAACGCCCGTCCAATGTTTTCTGCATTCTGTTGGGGACTCTTCTAGATTCGATGAATTAATTATGATATATATATATATATATATATATATATATATATAGATAGATAGATAGATAGATAGATAGATAGGTAGATAGATAGACAGATAGATATGTAAAGAGAGAAACAGAAACAGAGAGACAGAGAGAGACAGAGAAAGAAAGGGAGAGAGTTCCACAGAAAGTTAAACAGAGATAGATAGATAAATTACATTCAATAGAAATTCAAAATTACGTCATATTAATAGCTATTTCAACCTACAACATGTGCATTGCAGTATTTATCAACACCAATAGGTTAAAAAATAAAATAAAATAAAATGGTACATTCAAAATTTTAAGTTCTTTAAAGAATCAAAAGAATATAACAGAGGACGCAGCACACCGTCTAGACAAAGCTTAAACCCAGTTTCGTGGTGGCAGATGGGAGTGCTAGGATTCAGACACCAGTAAAAATAATCTTGACCTATATTTTAAAATATTAACATCTAGCTTCTATAAGGAAAATTAATTAAAGAAAAATTTAGAGAAGTTTTTTTTTTTTTAAATAAAATTATTTATAAAAAACAACTTAAAGGAAGTGTAATTGAAAGGTAACATCTAAAATAATTAATTTACATATAATAATACATACAATATGATAATTAAAATAATAATTAATTAAACAATTATTAAAGTCATGTTATTACAAATTGAAAAAATATTAATACTAAGTATAAATCAATAGGTAATAAATATAAACCAATAAATAAATAAAATTAAAACAATATATAAGTAACATATAAATTAATTATTACATATTCATTAAAAAATGAAACAATTCATTAAAGGTAAATAAAACTAGTTATTGAATATAAAAATTAAATAATATTAATATAAATATATATATATAAATAAAAATAAAAATAAATATTAAAAATAAGTATAATTAATTATTGAGCATAAATTTTAAATATTAAATCTGTAGTTAAATAAAAATTATAAATTAAAGAAAATATTACATAAAAAATGAAATAAATATATTTAAGTATAAGAAAACAATCCATATAACAAGGACAAAAATTGGAACATATATACAGTCCACTTCAAAAGTAGTGGAACTACAAGTTCAATTCCTTTGTTTTTGTTGTTTCCTGAAAATAATTGGCTTTAAGATCAAAAGATGACTATGGCGCAAATGTACAAAATTTGTTACCGTCCATCGTGTACAGCACCATGGCTGACGAATCCCTACAATTGTCTTTAATAAAAGACAGCGAAACTACTTTATATCACATCCTCATCCTTGCCAGTGTATATGACATAGTTGCTCGTAACAGAGCAGAAGTAAGTAATTAGTCGTTTTATTCTTCTAAGAGCGTAAATTTTTATTAAAATAAAAAAATAATGCTAAAATTTAATAATTAACGATTCTTCATCTAATAAACTCAAATACCATAATGCGTTTAAATCAAATAACCCATAGAAAAATTACATCATAGAATTATACGTCAATGGCCCTTTATTCTATCCGGAAGTCAGTAACGAAGTGACCTAACTTTGCTAAGTTGAGTTGTCACCTTAAGTAGAAATGCTTGATGAAGTGACTATATTTTCTTTGTAGTCATTAAATCGATAATGCGTTTCGTATAACTGAACAATTGTCAGCCCAGTTAATTCAAGTTCAAAGCACAAGTCACTTATGAATCAATATGCTAAAGGGAAATTATTTCCTAGATAAATGTGATAGTGTAACTACTGGTCGAAACAGCAGACCTATGGTCAGGAATTACAATTGCCGGTTTAAGTAGATCCTTTTCACAATTTCTACTTTCTTGTTTCAAACCTAGCGCTTTTCTTCGTTCAATGTCGTAATTACAGCTACGATAGCCTATAATCAAATAAGTCTGTTACGTGAGATAAATGCAAATATCGGTGGTTAAACAATTTTACAATAGCAATAAATAGTTTGTTCGAAATAATGTTAAAAAAAATTAATAAATATCGAATATTCGATGATAATTCACAGTCTTTTATTACTACTACTTGCTGCTCGGATTAATAATCATGTCCTTGAAATTTTTATTCTTTCCTTTACTTTTCGACCATACACACTTCAAGTATTAAACAGATATGTGAGTAGTGTTTTTTTTATTTTATATTTTTAAAATCATTTAATCTCAAGCAAGTCGACAACACTACTAAGACGCAGGGGTAACTGAGAGTGAAAGGGAATGAGAAGACGTTACTGAAGTGAAAGGAAAACAAAAGAAAACGTTTTGCGAAAACAGATGGTGGTAATTAACGTTGCATTTAAATTAAGAGGAAAAGGAAGCAAGAAATCGGAAGAAAGTTCCACAGGTGAGAAGTGCGAGAAAATGAACTACAGTAGAATCCCTGATAACCTGACTAAGAAGGCCTTCCGGATATGATGAAGTGGTTACAAAATCCGTATATGAGGGTTTATATTTAGATTAAAATAAAAAAACAGAAATAAGTTTTAATATTTATTTTCAGTGTTTTCTAGTAAACAAAATAAGCTAACGCTGAGTGAAATATAACAGACTTGATTTTAAGGAAAAATAAATAAATTATGTAATGTCATGAACATTCATTAAATTAAGTATGCCACGTATGCAAAACAAATAATGTAATTAGGATTTTTTTTAAATCGCTGTTTTAATGATGATTCTTTCTCTTCTAATGTCATTCCTAACTTTTTCTGCATTTTGTTTTACTTTTTTTCTTGATTTTTTTTAAACGAAAGACACTTTTTAACACTGCCTGTGTTATTGCAATCGTCATGGTTGAATGCTGGCTTTCTTTCCATAAAACTGACAACCTCTTCAATAGCCTTTTTCAATTTCAGTCCAGGTTTCATCAAAACCATGCAGCTCGTCGCTATCTTGTTGCAGATGTGTCTCCTTGTCATCTTTTCCTCTTGTTCTCATCATCTTTTGCACCAATACAAACCATTAAGGTGAAATAAACATAAGCAATTATCCAAAGTAAATTTCCTTAAAAACAGAAACTTCAAATCAATTACATATCACCCAAATATTTTAAATACAAATCAAAATCATGGCTGGATATGAGGGATTCCGGATATGAGGGAATTCCGTATATGAGGGATTCTACTGTATTAGAATAGAATTTACGATTGGATCTAGTTATTTCAACAATAAAACGATAAGATCTAATTTCCAACATAGTAGTACGCTTAAATTCATGCGGTCGAGGTCCCAAGGAGATGAGCTCATTAGAACAACTGCCATGGAAATATTAATATAAAAACCCAAGGAAGCCATATCACTATGATATGAATTTGACAGAAGCTGGGATGACTTTAAGAGACCAAGAACTACAAATCCTTTTTTTTTTTTTCGAAAATCTCGGCATATATAGCTGAGTATCAAACTAGGTATGTTAGAAATAATCAATACCCCAATGAATGATAGATTTCTATATTTATAAACGTGCAAATTTGGTTCTAAAAATTCTGACAAGACATAGAGAACTAATTTTCGTTACTGCAGATATAGCAGATGATTTAATATAATAACCCCCCACTCTCATGCCACTGGAAAAAATTTGATCACGAAATTGTTTCAATCCTGGAGGTTAGCATCAACCATACTGATAGAAGGCAAAATGCTTCCCAACGATGAATATTTAATTGTCTCTTTTTGCTTCATTTTTATTGTAATTTTATAGGACTTTTAATCAGTCATCTCTGCGCTGGAATGTATTTTTATAATCTTAGCTAGTTTGTGTAGAATTAAAATAACTAGCAGTTCCCATGACCCGTCATGGATTCCCATGGTTACATCAAATTATTTTTTTCTTTTCTTTCTGTTTTCTTTTTAATCATGTATTTTCTTTGTCAAATATATGTGATTTTGGATTGAGCTTAATAATATTTAATTGATCTATTATTTTCGCCTGTTTCTTTGCTAAGCAGAGGGTATTATCTATTATAGATTCAGGTTGAAATATTTCATATCCTGTTGGTTGATTATGCAGTTATTCATCTACTTATAATACGGAGACAGTCAATTAATAATTTTTTCCTTTATACATTGATTAAACCTAAAGTTGTTCTTAGTGAAGAATTAATTCTGGTATAAATTTACTTATTTTTTCTATTTCCTTTTTGGCTTTATAAGTCTGAGTGTTATGTTAGCTCTGATTTTTTTTATCTTTTAGTGTCAAAAGTGATTGATATTAAGCTACGTAGTTTATCATCTCGGTTACGCTTTTGTGTGATTTATTTGGCTTCGAGATTCGTTTCCTGTTTTTCTGTTTTGCGTGTTTTCCTGTATGTTTTGGTTATGTTTTCCTACAGTAATTTGTTGTGTTCTTCGTATTTTACCATGTACATGTTCCTAATTTTATTGGCGGGCACGAAAATATTTGGTTATTTTTTTTTTGTTTTGTATTCTTTAAATTCGTCTTCGTTGTTGTAACTTTATATGAGTCTGAATATGTCTTATATTACACCCCAGATTTCTTATTATCTGATATTTGAGTTGTATTCCCGATTTTAATAATAATGTCGAATCTAGATGGGTGACGTCTTGAGAATATCAGGTTCTGTAATCGTGGATACTCAGGTGGTGTAGTGGATAACGGTTCAGAATTAGAAATCGGGGAGCCGAGTTCGAATTCCAATCGGGTTGGTTAGGTTCCCTTACGCGCAAGTTCCCTTCTCAAAAGTAGAAATCCACCTCTTCTCTTGTTATGGGTTAATTAGTATGACTTGTATCTGTAAATCTTTTTATTAACAGCCAAAAATATATACTTCAATTTTTAGTTTATTATATTGTTTTGTAATAATTAAGTCTTTTATTGTTTTTTTATTGGGTAGCACAATGTATTTTGATTCGTTGTTTTGTCGGAAGTTCCATACTCCTTTTTTGAATTGTTTAATGAGCCTTTGTTTCGGGTTGAATATGAAATAATTAGGCTAATTTAGGAACTGAAAGTATTTTCAATGTTAGTTTTTGTCCTCATCTAAATATTGACAGCTACAAATTACGGTTATTGTTCAATAGAATCGACGGATTATTATGGATTATATTATGCTGTAATGGTGAGACTAGAGATTTATAAGATCATTTTTATTAGCTGATTTGCGATGAACAATTAATTTTAGGCCCTTGTTACTAAGGTATAACAAGATATCGAGGAAAGGTAAAGTATTGTCTCTTTTCTTTTCATAAATGAAATTTATCGTGTGATTCGACTTTCTCTACAAGGTCAGGCAAAGAAGTTTTTTGCGTGTGTGTGTATATATATATATATATATATATATATATATATATATATATATATATATATCTTCGGTTTGCAGAATATTAAAATTATTTTGTTACACCTAGAACTTTACTTACAACCAGATATTATATATATATATATATATATATATATATATATATATATATATATAATTTTTGTATGTATAGGTTATCAATGTCTCTCTTTCTCTCTCCCTCTCTCTCACACACACAGAAATACACAAACACACACATGCATGCATAGGTGTCTGTCTCCGTCTCTGTTTGTTTGTCTTTCATTCTGTGTCCCAAGACAAAGACGGACAGAGAGAGTGAGAGAGAAAGAGAGAGAGAGACAGAGAGAGAATGAGCCATATTACCATTTTTTTCGTTGGTATTGATATACACCCCAGTACGTTCTTTTGTATGCGCACATGGATTTTCTTCAACCAGACTGCATATCTCTTTCCTCTACACTCAAATTACCGCACTTGGCGAACCCCCTTAAAACATCCCAACGAAATATGAATTCATTATGGTGGTAACAGAGCGCCATCTGCCATGTTACACTGGTACGTCAAAACATTGAAAGCTTTAAATCATGGATTCCATGTCAACAGAGGAGAAAGACCACACACGATTACTTGGCGGATAGAGATCTCCCGCAAAAGACAGAAGAATCTGACATAACTGTCTGCAGAATTGCAAAAGTTCACACACACACACACACACACACACACACACACACACACACACACACACACACACACTAATATTTGACTCCTAACTGGATTATCTCCATTCATGCTAGAATTACTATAGCCAATGTTATCTTCTTTTAAAAAGTAAATGTGTGTACAAGTATATAAAAAGTCATCTTAAAAGACATAAATACAATCCAAATATTGCCAAATTTTTGTTATAGTTGAGGGGAAGATTTTTCAGTATTAACAAGTAGCTTACGTATATGGATAGTATTTCCGTGTATATGTACAATTGTATATACATTGTTTAAAATTATATATATATATATATATATATATATATATACATATATATATATATATATATATATATATATATATATATATATATATATATATATATAGAGAGAGAGAGAGAGAGAGAGAGAGAGAGAATACATCTCAGTAAGGTAGACACAATGTTTACAGTTTAAAAATCGCAGTGTGTCGTGAAAGGGAAAAATATAATACAGCATCCATTACTATGACCACACGCACAAACACACAAACTCCCCAATCTCTCACACTCTCTCTCTCTCGCTATATATATATATATATATATATATATATATATATATATATGAAGATGAATATGTATGTACATATATGTGTATGTATATATATATATATATATATATATATATATATATATATATATATATATACATACATACACAGCAAAACAGTACTGTCTGCAAAGGACACACACAGACACACACATATATATATATATATATCTTTATATATATTTATATATATATACTTCCCCAAAAAATCGATACCTAAGTTTTAAAATGTATTTTAAAGATTAAAAGTCTTACATGAAACATTGAATTTTTAGTTTTATTTATTTTGCTGCATTTAAAAGAGAATTTCAATGCCTGAAATCATTTTTTTTTCGGTTAAGTTGATAAAATCCTCTATACTTACAACACAATATAATTCTCTTTATTAAAAAAAAAATGTTTCATAATTAAAGTAGCATATTTTTAAACATTATTTAAGAGAAATTACCTCAGAAAGTTTAATTATTCTGAATTGAAACAAACAATACTTAAGATTTATTTTAAATTATCGCATAAAATCATTTTTCAACATGGAGGTGGTTCTTTTTATGAATCCTTGATGTTTGATAAATTTGTTTAAGGAGGAAATAATTTCAATAAAATTGCATGACTAAAATAAACTAAAACCCTTGTGTATTTTAAAAAAAATCAAAATTATATTTAAAATACTAGCGGTCGCTGACTTGTAGCAAGCTTTTCAACGTATGAATAGTAAAAATCGTTTTATTTAACAGCAATATGGCCGCTAGAGTCAACATTTGAAATTTTGAAACTTTTATAACTTTATAATTCATGTCAATTAATTATATTTTTAAAATGAAAACAATTCTTTCAAAATTCATAGAATTGTGTTCATAATATATTTTATTTATGAAAACAATTAAAATTACATATACTTAAATAATGTCTTATTTTGAATCCATTTTTTCTTTACCATTCGGAGCAATTGCCATGTTAATTTATATTCACCCGTTGAACCAAGAACAAACACATTTTTAACCAACATTTCAAAAGATCTTAATAAGATTAAAGATTAAAATTTAATAATTAAAACATCCTTTGCGTTTTTTGTCCTTAATAATAACATGATCTTTACGGAAAAAAAAAACAAAAAAAAAAAACTACTATGTTTGCGGCCGGATTTTGTCATCACATATACTCATTTTTAGCGAATTTTTGGCGGTATTTATCTATCTACCTCCCTACACACTCACTCACTTACTCTCTCACACTCACGCAAGCACACACACACGCACACTCACTCACTCACACGCACGCACACTCACACACGCACGCACGCACGCACACACACACAAACACACACACACACACACACACACACACATATATATATATATATATATATATATATATATATATATATATATATATATATATATATATACAGGTCTTTTCTTTTTGTCCAAATTCGTTATTTTTATTTTTTTATTTTATTTTTTTTGTAAACACCAGGTTAAACACAAGATTAGTCTTCTGTGCCCCGCCAATCGTCTACCTTAGGTTTCTTTATATAGATTATTTGTTCTTGAATGAGGAATCATTAAAGAAACCTCTAGGACTCTCAAATACGAAAAATAATACAATATACTTTCTTAAAGAACGTTCATTAATCCGAAAAAATTAAAATAACATAAAAACTGATAATTTTAAGATAAATTATCAGTTTTATTATTGCATTATTTTTCATATTTTCTTTAGGAGACTATCGGTTTATTAAAACGATAATTTCTAAAAGAAATATTGGTTTATTATATTGCTGTATTAATTTTCTTGATGAAGTTTAAAGAACGTGTATATTGTAAATAAACTCTGTATTTATGATGTAATGTTTATTTCCTAAAAATGCAGCTAACACTCATTAAAGAAATCTGAATTGTAAATAAGAAAAAAAAAACACAATGTAACCGATATGTTAATTTTTATTAAACTCTATATATTTTCTTAAAGAAAGGTTCGTTAAATAGACATTTTTACCTTCCCTCACAAAAAAGTAATAATAATCAAAATCGATATATTCTTTAATTCAAGAAACTATTTGTTTTATCAAATCATTTTTCTATATTCCTTAACAAATGATTTATTTTATCAAAGCAAATAGATTTTATTAAATCAGATTTTAAGGGTAATATCAGTTTTATTACATTATGTTATTTAGATTTAAATAATTTCATTACTTATAAACAGTAAAATGTATTGACGAGACCATGTTTATTCATAAAATGCAGGCAATATTTTATTTTTAATTTACATATATAAATCTGATTATAAAAATATTATTATTAGATAATATTATTAAAATGTTTATTCAAATTATGAGTAAAATTAATAATTCAAGCATAAGTATATACTTTTAATAATTTTTCTATTAAGACTTAAAATATTATTTTAATAATGTTTCTATTTAATGAATATATTTTGCTTCTGGTGTGGGTTTGTCCGTTTTGCAACTCTATGTTGAGTTTTTGACCTTTCCCTAAAAAATCAACTTCTTCTTTTAATAAAAGGAACCTATTTATTATAAATTAATTAATGAATAAGTAGAGAAACTCTCATTAATATCGGATAATTCTCTTAAGTTAATAATAACTTGGTCTGCTCTGAATGTGGCAGTACCTAATAATAATAATAATAATAATAATAATAATAATAATAATAATAATAATAATAATAATAATAATGCGTCTTATCCCATTTTCATTTCTCGTGGGGAAATGAAGAATTCATGCTTTCGTAAAGGTATAAAATTAAAAACAAACCAGATTAAACTTTGCCCATCCAGTTTGAGTGTCCAATTTACTAATAAAGAACCCATCAGGTCGCCATCTTATTAGAACATGTGCATTGTTTTGCGTGTATTGCTTACCACACGGGTGACTGTTGCAAGTGCCGAAACAAATTTCAGCAAAGTAAAACTTATAAAAAATGTGTTTGCTCTACAATGCGAGATGAAATAATTTCCATTGAAAAAAAATGTGCTCGATCCGCCGACTGTGATGAAGTCGAGAATTCAAAGTCTCGTAAAAAGACCTTATAAATTTACCATTCAGTTTTGAAGAAGAAAAATCTTAGATTGATGTTAATAATAGCCGCAAAACATTGTTGATTTATTTAAGACGGGACCATCTATTATGACATGTCTTTAATTTGTATTTAGATACATTGGATTTATTTTTCAATTGTTCACCTGTATTGCAAATGATACATTATTGTACATAATTAGGTTGCAATAAAATTTGTATTTTATATGAATTCTACCATAGGACGATTGTGATGTAGTAGTAGGGATGCCTATCATACATTCGAGTGGGGGCCTTTACGTATGTTTGCGTATGGGAGTGCATATATATATATATATATATATATATATATATATATATGTTTGTGTGTGCATCTCCGTATGTATGTTAATCCGTAAAACGATTCTAATAGAAAGAAATGTGCTGTCACAATAATTTATGTCTCGATATGTCAAAAAATATGTTATTTGTCATATATTAGCAACTTTTACATACATTCCATTATGAGAAAACGACCATAAAATGCATGCCATCAGAATTCTTAGCGCTCCGAAAGCAAATACGATGTAACATTGTGGTATGAATTGCTAGTTGGTCCCTGGCACGCCCAGGTGCGCCTGCGGCCATTCACCATCTGAACGATAAAAATACAGTTTTAATGTATACTATGTGGGTAAAGGGTTCAATATCACCGATAGAGCGCGTGTGTGTATATATACATACACACACACACACAGACACACGTGTGTGTGTGCGTGTCTGTGTGTGGTAAGAGGGCATATATTTGTATATACACAGACACACTCTCTCTGTCCATATATATATATATATATATATATATATATATATATATATATATATATATATATATATAGTTTATGAAAAACTAGGCAATCCGTATGGGTAAACCTAGGGAGGATATAATCCAGAGAGCTCAATGTAAATCCAAAGCCAATAATTTAAATAAAAACAGACCACTTTAAGGTTCCATGAAATAAATTATTTCACCACAGCCCTTTTAAAAGACTGCGGAACATCAGACTTTACTTCCAAACAAAAAATGAAAAGAAAATTTACACATTTTTGACATATGTAAATTAACAAAGTAAGGAAGTGAGGGGTGAGAGAGGGAAGACATTGACACATATAAGGAGCTAATATATATATATATATATATGTATGTATGTATGTATGTATACTTTTTTGTATTTGAGAACGCGTATCGTTTATTTATTAAACAGTATGTTTATTTATTTTCGTACTTCCGGCCTGAATGATCTAGAAATTTTGTTAAAAATTGTCCTCTTTGCCTGAAATTGATACGGTGGAATCGAACCTGAGTGCACCAGGGCAAAAAAAAAAACAAAAAAACTCCGTATTTTTTCGGCGCATCTTACCACCTTAGCCATGAAGAACCATCGATCATAGCGAACCAAATTTCGTGCTTCCAAGCTAAATTTCTTCTCTGCTAGGATCTCTCGAAGTTTTCAATATATCCACATAATTTCGTGTCCAAAAAGGTATTTATGACGGGTTTTTGATTGATCCGACAGATTCGTATCACTTTAAGCTTTTTTTTTTAGTGAGTACTAGTATTTGAGTAGGCACATTTATGTACTAAACAGTATAATTATTTTCATCTTCTGGAGATAGATAGATAGATAGATAGATAGATAGATAGATAGATATGAAAATTTATGATCGATAAATATTAACAAATTAAAACATTTGGCTAGTTTGATATGGGCAAATTACGATAGATAGATAGATAAACAGACCGAGATAGATAGATAGATAGATAGATAGATAGATAGATAGATAGATAGGTAGGTTGGTGTTCATGTATATATGGTCGAGCATGCACGATATTATCTGAAAATAAGAAGCGATGTCGATATTAAATTTAATATCAACATTCCTATAATTAGATTACGGAGAATATTTTCAAACATTTTAAAGATTACTGGATATGTAAAACTTGTAAAAAAAGGCGCTCACGTCATTTTCTGAAATTATGTTTTACAGATAAAGTCTCGGTTGAACAACAATCAATCTGACATAGCATCGTCAAACACGTAAACGGCGTTACTGTCAGTTTTTTCAAAAATAATATTTCTGCGGTATTTTAAAATTAACATTGGTTTCACACTAAAAATATAACATTGGATCATCTTATTGTTGTCCTCCGCAGATGAAAATATATCAGAAAATGCGTAGCACTTGATACGCAGAAGGAGAATACACGCAGTCGGCATCAGAGTAAAACTGCCAACCACGAGTTCATTTATGATGTACAGAGTTTGATATGTCGCTAAACAAAATCAATCAACCAACCAAAACTGGTAATGCAAATGATGTTTGATTTCGATATTTCCAATTTTCCGACCATCGCATTATCGTATAACATTGATTATTCTGTAGTAATGTCTTAATTGGACCACTATCAAACAAAATTGATCCATTCCATTAGGGAATATTGTTTATCGAGGCATCTACTATACAATCATACAAACCTTTTTGTTACAAGGTTGTTCGTCCCTAAGAATTTCTCTGTATATTTCATAAATATAGGAAACAAATAAAAGATTTTTAAAGTTGAGTTGTATATTTACCTATGCATTATGAAATGGATAAAGTCCGATAATTATTTCAGACATTATTTATATGACTATACGTTAATTTTATAGATACAAATATTTAAGTAAATGCTGTTTATAATAAACAGTATTAACAACATTTACCGGCCTGAATGTCCGAGAAATTTTCATAGAAAATATGCTCCCTCCAACAGGAATCGAGCCTGTATACTATATGGAACCGTCATATAGTCTGACGTGCCTTAACCGATTGGGCCACAGAGGAGCGTTCCGTTAGCAAGGTCGATTTTACTGTTTTTAAACACAATTCTCCCTGATTTTCTCTCAATCATTCATATCTCCTCAATGTGTATCCAAATGTAAACAAATGACGTCATACATTATGAAAGTCCGACAATTATTTATTTATGTTTATATATTTACCTATCTGAAAATAAAAAACTCATCCATCGAAAATTTTATAATTTCTTTCAAATTTATTGTTAGGTTAAATAAATAGAAATACGTTAATTTGATCATTTTTGAGTTTTCAAAATACAATAAAATCATTTTTGCAATATCACTTATTCTAAAAAAAAGTCCAGTACAGCAAGTCCCCGGATTATGTCATTCCCATCATACAACGATTCATGGTTACAATGCAACCTCCATTAATCTTGTTTACTGGCTGTACCCTATATTTTATTCCTGTGAATTCGCTATCTTTTGTTTCTGTTTTGTTTGTGGAAACGTATTGCCCTTCATTTTGGTTCCCAAGCTTAGTGTAACCTCGTTTGATGGCGGTTCTTCGAAGAAAAGGACAGCAATCACCATGGAAGTGAAATTACGGGTACGTTCCGACTTACGCAAGAAATAACCTCACGACTCATCGTAGAAACGGAACTGTGTCGTAAGTCGAGGACACCCTGTATTATTTGACAAAAAATCAAAACGAATTTTCGGGTTATCCAAAATCTTTACATTTTTATTAGCATGTAAGAAAATTCAGTAACTTTACGGACAGAATCAGTTCCCGTAAAATATTGCTAGCTATACGGTGCGAACAATATGTGACACTATTTACGTCGCTAGAAAGAAAGAAAAAAAAAGAAAGGCGAGAATTAAATTTAGGTGATAAGAAGCCATCATGAAAAGAACACTAAGCGGTGTTATTTTTCTGACAAGGAAAAGTGATAAGATTTTTATTTCCATTGTCGAGAAAGTAAAACAGAGAATTTAATCTGATTTATGTTACGGGGCGGCGAGTAAGATATATCCAATCTGCCCATGGCAATGGTAAAGATTTTTTTCAAATTGGACAAAAGACCCCCGCAGAATTCTAAAGAGATAAAAATAAAAATTAATTAAGCACGCACTGTCCGAGAAAAACAAATATGTCCGCTGACCACCATGAAGGAAAGGCTAAGCCTTTGTCTATATGCAGAATATCATTGAGAGGAACATCTGTTTATCGTCAGGGCTGGCTATGATAGCAAAACTATTTTAAGGGATCAGTAATTGGCACCAAGAATGCAAATACGTCCAAATGGCCACCCACTTGATGCTGGCGAAAATCTGATTGACGAATTCCAGGTGATTCGGTTAAGATAAGAGTCTAGGGTGTGAGGTCTCCTCTAAGAAAGGAAAGAAAAGAAAAAGAAGTAAAAGGGAAGATATATTTTTTTTTCTTTGAGCAAGAATTTTTAAACCGAAGCTAGTCTGGTCACACCCAGGCTGCTGAGCGCCCATTGGCTGAATGGTGGCATGAGCGTTAGGCGGAGGTAATCATGTGAAGAAGGAGGGGAGGCCTGTTGCGCCCCCCTGATGGGATAGGTGTGAGATGCCACTGTGAGAGAGAGGGGAAACCCGTTGACACCCTCTGAGGGCATGGTGAGATACCAATATGAGAACAGAAGAAGGTGGGAAGACGAAAGACTTCCAAAAAATGAAAATAATAAAATTTTCCTGACCGAAAACAAAGAAGTGGATTGTGGGTTTAGAATTATCAAGGAACGTCAAACCCCGACAAGCCCACCCCGGTTTTGGTCGGCGTCCATATAAGCAGAGTCGCAGCGAGTGAAAACCAGTTCAGTTCGAGTTCGAGTGAAGTTCACAGTTGGAGTTGCACCCGCCTCGCAGATAGCTGACTTGAAAGATTCCACGCAAATCACGGCTCAGTTTCTAACCAAGAATAATTTATTTTTGAAGAACGACTTAGACTAACACCACCAAAACAAGTTTTACGAATATCACATGAAGATACACCAAGAAACAGTTTCTTAAAGAACAAACAACTTAAGATGTTAAGACTCACCTAAGAAACACAAAGTGTCACGAATCCATATAGCGGGTTGGGAAGAATACGCAGTCCTGTATTCAGCAACCAGATATAAAATATTGATATCCTTTTTTTAACACATTTGAACTTTTCGAGTTATTATTTTCTTTTCTTTTACATATACTTGTGCGGTATTACCCTTGATCGAACTCGGCTTGCATTACGGCCCGGCGACTGATTGATTTCGTCTGCCTAAGATCAATTCACAACGTGGGTAGGTTAGACTGGAAATCAAAACAGTTACTTCGGTAACCAGAGGTTGGAGGCGAGCTGGGAACGACAAGGCTGATACCGAATCTAACCAGATTCCTATCCAAATCACCAAAAGGTTAGAACGTCACGTTTGGTGCCGCGACCAATACCAAGCTAGTTGGTCGTCACAGGACAGGATGGTACGACGGACGCGGTTAGGCAGACATCACATTTGGCGCAGCGACACCGGGGGGACATCACAAATATTAAGTTTTCTGGAATGAAAAAAGAAATATTCATTTTAAAATTGTTCTTTTATTTTCTTTTTCTTTCATTTTCTTAATATTTTTTGATGCAATTGAAAAAGGATTCTTTCTCTCTTATTCACTTATTTCTTTTATTCGCTACAATTCCGTGTAGATATTTACTCTTTAAAAGAGTGATGTTCAAAATCTGACGAAACAGAGAAAAAGATTGTGTTGTGTTATTCTTCTAAAATGATGGGAATTACCTGTTTTGAAAATCAACTTTCGAAACATTGACTTCCTCATACATTCGAACACTGATCACAGGTAATAAAGGAAATACACTATTAATTGATTACGCTTAACCTGCCGAAAATTCTAATATCTGTATTCAATGAGGACAAAAATAATCGGGAGCACTACACTGCTCACCATAGATCTTCTCAAAAGTATTCCACTTTATTTCTTGAACTCTTTTTTAATTTGTTAATAAACTTATTTTTCGCGGTTTTTCCCGTATTTTTTAAAAAATATTGTCATACCTGCTATATTTTATTTCACTCTGTATCCATCTTTACTTTCTTAAAATGTCTTTCATGCCTTCCTGATTCCTATCTCTTTGCATATTTCCTTCTCTACTTTCATTCCCTCTTAGTTTTCTCTTTAATTTCATCCATTCCTCCTCCGCCTAAACTCGATTTTTTTCACGTTTGCCTCCAACTTATATACGATGTATATAACGTTCATTTACTCACATTCAAATCAACCGGAATCAGTAAAAAAAAAAAAAAATGAACTATAAAATTTATACATATTACAAAAAAAGTACAAAATCAAATGAAATTATTACGACACTTATATCTCGTATACATATTATTTGGTTGTTGCAAAAATAATGTCGTTTTCTCACATAGTAACGTACGTGATAAAACGACATTATTTTTGCCCCAACCTAATATTATAATTGAGACACGACCAGGCGAGGTTAAGTGGGTCGATAGACAGCCTCCAAGCGACGAATCATGTTGTGTATTGAACAAATGGTTAATTCTGATTTAAGAAGATACAGCCCGTTTGTAATTTGTAATTCGAATGCAACTTCAAGCGTGGTTTCCATATAATTTTAGCCGGGTTTCGCCTCGATTGTATTCCATTTATATGTTGTCCGTCCCCTGAAGTTTTGTAATTCATTCTCATTCCAACTTAATAAATTCAGTGGATGGAACAAATAGGCCTGGCATTACCCACCCACTATTTCCAAGACCTAACTTTCCTTTGGCTGTTTTTATTTGTTTAGGAGAATCTTCGTTTATCGATATAAGATTTCTTGTAATGAAACAAAAACGACACCCGTTGTTTAGATGATAAAATTATACGCCAAGCAAATGTAGGAAAAGAGAAAATATTCTCATATTATTCAAATAAGGCAAACCTCTGTCTGTTTAGGTTTCAGGGTATCTATTTGTTCATGCATATACAGTGCTTATTTGATTGTGTTTTGGGGGACATGTATAATGGCACTCACTGAATATTCCCCTGTAGAAATATCGACCAAAGACTGTTACACACTTTGTTCATATCTACGTCGGATCTTATTGATTTATTTCATTACCTACGTATATATTTCTATATTTCTTTCTTTTCCACTGTCGCTCAGATTATTTTACTTTTTTTACTATCTCTCTCTCTCTCTCTCTCTCTCTATATATATATATATATATATATATATATATATATATATATATATATATCCGCGTCCAGGGTAAGACGATAAACTACGTCCAACAGCAATAGCTCTGATCAGGGGGTTTTGGGGAGCGTTGGACCACCTCTTAAATGCTGGTGTTCCCAGGTCCGCCTTGACGCGGGGTGGTAAAACCTGTTAGGGTCCCAGCTATGGGCAAGTAGTTAACCCCGAAAATGAGGTAAAAAGTGTGGAAATAGATTTTAATACTAGAAATACTTTGTAAAAAATTATTACCAGAAATAAATTTTTGAAGAAAAAAATATTACCAGCTATACATTTTTCAGAAAAAAATATTACTAGAAATAGATTTTTGACAAAACAAAATATTACCAGGAAAAAAGTTGTCGGCATTAGATAACCCATTGAGGTTGATATGCCGTAAAACACAGCAAACCAAACCAATATATATATATATATATATATATATATATATATATATATATATATATATATATATATATATAATTTTTTTTAAACATTTCACCCCAAGCAAGGCGGGAAGCCACTAGGACGCAAGGGGTTACAGAAAATTTACAGCAAGATCAGATAGGAGTGGTAGAAGAAAGGATGATGAGGAGGGTAGTTGATAGATCAAGGCAACTGGAGATGTCGATTGACATTACATTTGAATAGCTGGAGATTATAGCTCTCAGGGAAACAGGAATAGGGAAGGAAGTTCCACAGGCGAGAGGTGCGAGACATGAAGCTATTGGAGTAGAAGAGACGGCTACATTTAGGAGTTTCGACAGTGAAGGGGTGAGAGCGGGATGCCAGCCTCGTAGGGCGCTTGATCTCATGACGACTGGGAACCAGCGAATGCAGCTCCTCAGAGCAATTTCCATGAAAATATTTGTAGAACCGACAGAGGGAGGCGACGGCGCGTCTGTGAGAAAGTGACTGTAGATGAGATGCCAGAGCAGGGCTAACTACATTGCATATCGGCCTCTGGAGCCTATCAAGAGCCCTGAGACAAACAGAAGGGGCACCAGACCATATATGGCAGCAAATATATATATATGTCTGTTTGAGTATCTGTGTGTGTGTATGCATGTATCTACCGGGTGTAACAGCGAAATTTCCCAAATCTTTTAACTGTATAATTGTTCAACACACAAAATGTTTAATATCTAGAAAATCACTAAACTAGTTGATTTTTTTCCAGGTTTTCAGATAAGTCGGTTAGCCATATTGACACCATTTGACGTGAGAATCACTGAAAAAAAAACCTTTGTGATATTCAACTCGAAAGAGAATATGTTAAAATCGTTTTGAGTCTTGTCAACTGAGCAATTGTGAGAGGAAAAAACATTCAGGCCTTCAGTAATCGTCCGAAAATTCATACTCTGGCTTCCATCTTCAAAGTCCATTCAATAACCATCAAGAGAACGGTGAATAATTTGTAAAAAAGAGAGAGCAGTGGTGAGGAAAACCGAACCAGGTCTCAAAATGAAGAGGGATAATAATTTCAACTTAGAGCTAAAGAGATTAAGTAGAAATAATACAACTCAATATATAAGCGTTTTGCTCCTGAGAGAAGAGTTTCAGCTATGACAGTTCAAAGAGCTGTGAAAAAACGACTTGAAAATGAAATCGTACGTGAAACATGTGAGGGACATTGTTTCTTCACGACAGGACGTTAGAAGTTTATAAAGGCTAAGATCATCTTGAATAAGTTGCAAAATGATCCTGGAATTATATATATATATATATAAACTTTATATCATTCTTTCATGAGCTTCTGATCCTTAGCTGTAATTAATAATGAACAAGTTATTTTCCCGGATGATCGACTTTCTCAGGATTCTTGTTCAATTTGGCGAGTAATTATACTTTCTTATTGCTCATCCAGTAGTGTTTTGAAATCCTCGGAGAATTCCAGTAAGATATCTTGAATCTTTTCTAAGATACAACGGTTCAAATCTTAATCTAACAATTGGGCAAGTTTCCTGTTAGACGATTTGGAAAATAATGATTTTATACCTGGTATATGCAAATTTATATTAACCTGTTTTCATTTACACACACACACACACACACACACACACATATATATATATATATATATATATATATTACTCTATGCACATATATCATTTTTAGCATGTTCTTATCTATCTCTCTGCATAAACGGCGAAAGTTTGCTTCTTAGCCTGAAGTTTGTGTTGAATCAGATAACAGATTGTCACCGGTTGGTGTTAACTTCAGTAACCAGTTTTATATTTACGTACGCTGTATCTCTGATAGTGCGAACTTTTACTAATAAATATAGCATAATATAATGCTATATTTTTATCATCTATCTATCTATCTATCCATCTATATATATATATATATATATATATATATATTGCGCATTTAGGCAGTAATCTTTCATTTATACATGTTTCATTAAAGACGACAGACAAGTTACTGCGATTAAGATATTTATTTACTGTATCGTGTGTTCAAACAATTGTTTTCTTTTCTGGACACAGAATGTGTGTAATTGAGCTGTGGTCGGACAGATGTAACGTACGGCATCTGGATAGGCCATGCAGTACTGTGATTGATGTAATTATTTATGAATTCGTTTGATCAGGAAAACAGTCCCTTAAGAGGCATATGAACTAATAAATAATGTTCGTACGTTGTAATCTTCATTTTGCTAGTGTCATATTATTTTTTAGGATAACGTTAGCTGCTTTAAATTACTTTGTAGTAGACAATTACTTTGATTTTTTGTTCCGGTCAATTAGAGTAGTGTATTTGTTAATGATAGCGAAAATTATTCTTCTTTGTAGTTGACGCGCATTTGGCTTTTGTAGAAAATATTTATATTATTTTGACTGTGTTCGCTATCATTTGTCTTTACATTGGGAAGAAATAGTTTAATGTGGTGGTGTATAAGATGATTAGGGAAGTCGTTGTTAACTAGTGTCTGTTTTGCATTGTTGTGTTCTTTAAGGAAAAGTAGACGAGAGGAGAAATTCTGGTATGCTCTTTTTAAGAAGTTTTTTTTTTTTTTCATCACTGCTAATTTGTATCTGAGTGGGAACTCTCTTTTAAAATTAAGCGGGCAAGAGTTTCTTCTAGTGTATTTTTTATACAATGAAGTGGTAAAATTTTTGTTACCGTCTTCTACAAGAACGTGTAAGAATGTGAGTTTGTTTAAGGACTAATTTCGCACGACAGTGATTTTTTTCAAATGACATCTTTCGGGTATCTATTTCTTTTGTGCTATTCGCTAAAATAAAAATATCATCTACGTAGCAGACATATATTTTAGGGTTACATATCTTTTTAAAAATCATGTTTTCTACAGAAGAGCCGAATACAGAGGCCCGGTGCACCGTGTGCCACAGTATCTCCCATCAACCCTCCGCAAGTTTTCAATTCAGCGCTGTCCCACAAGTTATTGCTTATTGCTTCAGCGCTGAACCTACATAGCTGGGTCGGGGGAGAAGAAGAGGGTTCATAACTTTCCGAAATGTAATGGATTCGACTGGAATTCGAACTCGGCTTTCCGATATATCAATCCGAGTCGCTATCCATTACTCCACCGCGCTTCCTGCAATATATATAATATAGGAATGAATTTTTCATTTGTTAATTCAACACATTTTAATTTATTGCTTAAACGTTATTTCTAATGGATAAACATATTTGAGTAGATGTTCTGTTTTTATCTATTAAAAAAGTATATTTATTCATTTCCACCTGCCAGCCTGAATATTCGAGAGAACGCATATTTTTCTAATAAGGTTTCTCGAATATGCCAGCCGGCAAATGGAAATAAATATAAATTTAAGTATGATTATCCATTAAAATAACGTTTAAGCAATAACTTAATCTGTCTGTTATATATATATATATATATATATATATATATATATATATATATATATATATATATATATATATATATATATATAGTCTTATTGTGGAAAAAATTGTTATTAAGCATTTTAGAAATCATTACTATTACCACACAATGCGCTCACGAAACTTCGAAGTCGGTATGAACGAACGCCACTCATTAAAGTGATAAGTTTCTTCGCATTTATTCTATTAACGCTCTATCCTTAAAAATGCTTTCTTACCAGTCAACTACGTAATAAGAACTAGCAATTTTGGCGCCTAAAATCTCTTACAACTATCTATCTACCTATCTATCTATCTATCTATCTATCTATCTATATATATTCATATATATATATATATATATATATATATATATATATATATATATATATATATATATATATGGTGACCATACATTATCTGTAGAATTTTAAAGAATCATCAAAATTGTGAGAATAAACATATGGTTTATTGAAAAGTATACGTAAGAAAATAAAATTTATCACACGAGAAAACTTTCATAAGGGCTTTAATTTTTGCAGGCAAAACATCTAGATGATGTTCATAGTTCTTGCAAGACACTTTCTATTTGCATAAAACGATTGTGCGAGACACGTATGCAAACAGGAATTGGTGTTTATTTTTCATGTTTGTTTACTTCATTGTCGTTGAACGTCAATATTCGGTTTGTTGTCTATAAATCCGGTTACACATTGCACATTCGCTAGCTGTGCTGCCTTTTTCAGTAAAAGACAGGGGTCAGTAATAAGCACTTTTAACATTTACCTATAAACAAAGTGAATTAACAATTAGCTGTCGTAGTTGTAAAGTTAATTTATGCACAGCATCTATATAATTTTTTCATATCTATCAAACGACCTGTTTTTTTTTATATCTATCTATCTGTCTGTATGTCTCTATCTATTTTACTTTTCTATCTATCTATCTATCTATCTATCTATCTATCTATCTATCTATCTATCTCGGGTTGCTGCTATGTATTAATCTTTTCACATGAATCAATCTTGCTTGCCGACAGATAAATCTGGAATTGACCAGAAAGAAAGAATTGTGTACCCATCATTATCTCTATACTCGTGTGATTCAGTCACCAAAGAATTTTACACCGTGCCTGTATATTTAATTAGCTTTCCTGTAATATTAACAATTCTAAAGATTTAGCATTGTACTTCAAGTTAGCCAACTGTATGTTGATTAACATCAACTTGTAAAGCAGGGCAAAACATTACAGTACAAATTGATGCGTATTTTTTTGTCTCATGCTTTGTTTGTTTTACTGGAAGGAACATTTTTCTGTTATGGAATTGTATTTACCACGGTCTCCACGCTGCGATGTGATGTGACACAAAGTCGAGTTTAATGTGAGGCGCACGATATTTTATGAAGTATTTATTAAAATTTTAATATAACAAAGATGTATTTTTGCTCCTGCCTTGCACTGATTTCAGTATTAGGACATTATTATCTGCTTATAGATTAATTTACCAACAATATTTCTCACATAAAATGTTAAGTTTCAAGTAAAACAAATTTATTTCTCTTCAGATTTACAAGTCTTTAATTATAAGTATGGTCGTCATTTCTATAAAACATGTTTTAGAATAATAAATACGGTTACAAAGGAAAAAGAAAATAATCAAATATCAAAATGAAGTGTATTTCTTTTCAAATCGACAAGGGTTGATTGATAAAAAATGATTGATATTTTACACTTTATCAAGTTTTTTCTGGTTATTTTAAAGAGAAGAAAATATTTTAGTTTGTAAGGTTAATTTTTGGAGATAATAATGATCGCTTTATACAAGTCCTACTGATTAACTAATAGCTGAGGGCGATGAGGGGTGCAGATACCTTTTCCGAGGGAATTTGCGTATATGTGAATATAATGAAATTGATTGGATTTGCAACTGAAAAATATATCAAAATGGATTAAATTTAATTCTCTTCAAAATTGCAATTATTGATTGATAAGTAAGGTATTCAATATTATATAAAACAAATTTTAACCAAAATAGAATAATGAAGCTCGTATCAAAACGAAGTCACTACGACACTAATCCAGTGGTTGCTAACCTGAGACCGATCGAACCCCAGAGGTTCGGTGAGTCACTCTCAGGGTTTGGACGGACGCACAGACACTATGTGTCTGTCCATTCCGTTCCTTTCACCCATTTGTATGATTCGTGAAATCAAGCTCCGCTCTGCCCTCATTGGCTGCAGCTGATGACGTTACATGGTTTGGCCTTTATATCCATGCTACAGGGAACTTGGTGCGCTTAGTCGTCGACTTGAGATTGACGTGATTGTACGTCATTTTGTGATTTCCTGATTAAACTCTCAATCTTTTTATTCTATGTCGAGCAAAAAAGGAAGGTGTCCGTCGAATACGTACAGTATGGATTCACGTGCATAGGGGAATGGTAATGGGAGTCAGCGTCTTTAATGCATGATTTGCAATGCCAAGTTGAGCTATTCTAGTCTAGCACGGGCAAAACAAAGGGAACATTTCCTAAAGTTGCATGGAGTCGAGAAATGAAAGAACACAAGGCTCGCTTAATTCAAGGTGAAGAGAACCAGATTTAATGAAAAGGCTACTCTGTTTTCAGCTTTGTTAACCCAATCTTCACAGCATCGTATGAAATTGCGTACCTGATCGCAAATCAGGGCAAACCCCACACCACTGCTGAAACACTGTGTTTAAAATGGCTAATATCATTCTGGGAAATGCTGCAGAACGTAAGTTAACCCAAATTACTCTTTCAAATGACACCATTAGTGGTAGAATAGACGACATGTGGGATGAAAACTGATTTCAAGCCCAGCAAGATTTAACCTCCTACTCGATGTGATCACCGACGTTTCCACTCTAAGCCAGCCTGTTGTAATCGTGCGCTATATGATACACGGCGTGATGAAGAAATTTTTGTTTATTTTTTTTATTTTGTAAGCCAATTACAACAACAGCCAAGGCAGCCAAGATGAAGAAACTCATGGAGGACGTCTTCAGAGACAAAAATCTTTCGTGGAAAATGGTTTCTGCAGTTTGTTCAGACAGAGCACCAGTCATGGTGGGATGAAACTCTGGTTTTGGAGAGCTGGTGAAAGCAGATGCACCGCATATCATTGTTTTGTACTATACATTGCGCAGACATGTGTTGTCAACAAAAACCTTGCCTCCAAATCTGGCAGAAGTAGTAAAAATTGTAGTGGAATGTGTGAACTCCGTGGGAAATAGGACTTTGAAGCAACGCATCTTCAAAGAGCTGTGGAAAGAAATGGGCTTTGAATTTAAGGTATTCATATACCATTCTAACTTTCGGTGATTAACCCGGGGAAAGGTCTTGAATCAAGTTTTTGCGATGCATGTGGTATTAGCCCTGTTTTTGAGAGGGCATCAACATTGTCATTTAGATGGCTTCGTAAATTTTGAGTTCATTCTTATTTTGGCGTACATGATCCAGATATAGGATGCTCTCTCAATAATCTCAATCGACAGATGCAGGGAGATGGAGACAACACCAACGAAGCGGAAGAAATACTGAAGACTCGATATCGCTATGGAAAGGGCAAACAGAGAATAACTTCACAAACTTTCCCTTGCTGGACGACTGTTTAAGTAAGATGGAAAACGTTTCTGGAATCGGAGAAATTTCTGCACCTGGTTAAGTGAAGCAAGCAATTACCATGCATAGATGAGCTCGCAAAGTCTCTCGTCGGATACTGCTCCACCAGAAAGTTATATCCAGTATAGGTGAGACAGACGTTCACGTTTAGTGTTGCGACAGCAGATGTCAATGATAATTTCCTCGACTAAATCATTAATCTTCAGTAGAGCCAGGTTCAGCAGAAATTCTTCAGAACGACAACGATCTCTACGTCTTGGTCTAACCAAAACGTAGCATATTGCTAAGAAAGCCTTTGCAATTTGTTACAACATATATTTGCAAGCAATTTTTTTCAAGAAGAGTAGACCTGAAAATGAAGAAAAGGAACAGACTTTGCTGCGCAAATGATATGAGCGTGGAACTTGCCAAGATGAAGCCATGAATTTCTGAACTTGTTTCTGAAAGGGAACAATAAAAGACACATTCATTTTCAAGGTATGACAATAAATTATATCCGACAACTAGGCCTCTTATCAGAAGGTTTTGAGGGGCGTGGAACTACCTCTTAATTGTTGGTATTCCCAGGTCCACCCTAACCAGTGATGATAGCACCCAGTAGGGTCCCAGCTATGGGTAAATAGTTAACCCCCAAGTAGGGTCAAAACACTATGAAAATGTAAAATGGGTTTTAATACCAGCAATACATTTTTGTAAAATATTATTACCAATAATACATTTTTAAAGAAAAAAATATTTCTATTAAAATATTTAAAAATGTTACCAGCTATATATTTTTGAAGAAAAAACAATTAGCAGCAATACATTATTGAAAATAAAAAAGAAATATTTCCAGCAATAAAAATCTTGTCAGCATTAAATAACCTATTGAGGTTGATATGTCGTAAAACAAACCAAACCAAACCAAACATTCATATGCATTGTGTTATGTTCTTGTTTTGTGTGAAAGTCATGTTCGTTGGTTTTGTTATTTGAACATTGTGATTTTGTGTGCAACTGATTTATGGTACATTTGTGCACTTATAAAATATATAACAATATTTGAAAAATATTTTTCCAATCATGAAATATTTGGTAAATGCCTGAATGAAACTTACACGGTTCACTATCTTCAACAAGTTTAAGGACAACTGTTGTAATCATGTATGACAAGTTTTAACCCAGATAGAATAATGAAGTCTGTTTATATCCCTGAGATGAGGTATTATGATTACTTACGTTAATTACATTATTCGGACTATTATCCTCGTCTTCATTGCCATATTCTCAAGGGCACATGGCCTAGTGGATAAAGACGTTGGTTAGATCCAGTGACTACACCCAAAGAGTTATGAGTTCAATACAAGATCCAAGCAGTGGTGAACCAACTTGGAGAGTTGAGTTAAAGGGAAATAACTGAGACGTCCGAAAGAGGCATGGCACGTGGAACTAGAACAATATACCACGGTATGGTTCGGTTTGAAAATTCCGATTACCTGAAGAAGGCCGGAACGTACAACAACCGAAACGTTGCGAATATGGCAAAGAAGATGAGGATAATAGTCCGAATAATGTAAATAATGTAAGTAAGAATAATGAACCTCTATCAAAACAATGTCTCTGAGACTCTAATCATATAAAACAAGTTTTAAAACAGATAGTATAATGACACAGGTATCAAAATGAAGCAAATGTACTTCTCTTCAAAGCGACAACGTTTGGCTAATACGAAAAATCTCCAGTCATAAAACAAGTTTACCAGTTGAATTGAAAAAACTCTTAAAATATCATTAGTCTTTTCTGATGCATATATTCTACAATTCTATAAAAATGGTTTAAACCAGATGGATTAATGAAACTATTATCTAATATTACGAGGCTTGATTGATTAGTAATGTTCCGATCCTATAAAGTAGATTTAGATTAGATAGAATAATGAAATTAATATCAAATTGAAATAAACTATTTACAGTATTCGGACTATTGTCCTTATCTTTGTCGCTATATTTATTACAACGTTTCGACCGTTGTACGCTCCGACCTTCTTCAAGTGGTTGAATGTCGAACTGAACCCTTTATTTCGCTCGCTGGGGTAGACTGTTCTAGTTCCACGTCAATTCGATATTAATTGCGTATCGAACGCACACTCTTTGGGTCCTGTCACTGGATCTAACTACCGCCTTTATCCACTGTGCCATGTGTCCTTGAGGACATCTGTGTGTGAATTTCTGGGTATCATAAACCTAATGTCTCCAGCAACCATTTTTTTTACCAGTGCTCATATTACAATTTTTTGCTGTTGCCATTGCATTTTTTATCAGAGCTCATTTTTTTTTGTTATTATCGTTTTTCTATGGCACTCCTTATTACTGGTTCCCATATTTTATTCATTTCTATGCTTGGCCGGCTCAAAAGATTTTTTGTGTCCTAGACAGAAAATAAAGTAAAATAATTTCTGGATAAGAAAATGCCACCATTTACCATTCACGATCATGTTACATGAATTCCGAAACCCATGAGGGTTGATGAAAAACCGAATGCAATGCAGATACAGTAGCGATGCTTATGTTTTGGGTAAAAACGCCTAACGAAACCCATTCATCTTCAGACTGGTTTTGAATTAAGATTTTCTTCTCCTAGATTGGTTGTCATCCCAACTATAAAGAACTATATCATGTAAATAATTGTCATTTAATATTTATATGAATAATTGTCATTTAATATAACGAAATGGATTGATAAGTAAGATGTAGAGTCTAAAAACGAATTTTTGTCCAGAAGAATAATAACACTGGAATCGAACAGACGTAAATAGTTTATTTTCTAATTAATCACAATTTAGTACTGCGTATTTTCCTTTTCAGTTTGTCCATGAAAATAGTTCCTCGTTTTCCTTGAATCCGAGAGCACAAAATAAATTCATCTTCGGCGTTAAATGAAGAATTTGAAATGAAAATTCAACGAATCTTTTACTGGCAGAAAATTAAAAAAGAAACCGATGTTACTATTTTAGCATTGCGCTTAAATTTGTTATGGTGAGGTAGCAACGAAGAATAAGCATCTGTGCAATTAACGTAAATAAATTTATAGAAAAAACACATGGATTCTACGTAACCACAATAGGAAAATGACTATAGCTGGGCTGCCAAGTCAAGACAGTTGATCTGGATAATTTTCTTTGGATTCTCTCAAGAACGGGTTGATAGATAGCAGAAACATCAAACCAGATGTGACGGCAATATTCCATGCTTGGACGAATGGTTGATGCATAAAGTATTAAGATACACTCTGTCGAGAAAAAAATGGGCACGATATATTGAACCAAATTTCCTAGCAGCAGACCTAGCAATTAATTCAATATAATTGTACTAATTCATGTCAGTAGATAACCTTAGACTGAAAAGACGCAATGAGTTATTTTCCAGAAGGTTAGCATCAGTCATGCTCATGGAAAGTAAATTAATCAATTCGCCGTTCATTGGTGCCTCTAGTGATTTACCAAAAATGGTAGAAGACAAATTTACCGATAATTTGAAGGAACAGACGTTTTCACCACAGTTACTAAAAATAGACACAACAAAAGATGATTTCCAACAAGATGGAAAACAAGAGGCAGCAAGCTATTTATTTTAGAAGTTAGCGAGAACAGTTCAGGAGTATTGTATCCGAGTGATTATACAATGTTTGTGTAAGTCAAGTTTAGAGATGGTGACCAAAAATCATGAAATATATATATATATATATATATATATCGTTTTTGTTTTACACACACACACACGCACACACACACACACACACACACACACACACACATATATATATATATATATATATATATATATATATATATATATATATATATATATATATATATATATATCACAGAATAAGGGCTGTTCTAAGTGAAAAATCAGGCGAAAATTTTCCGGAGGAATCCAGGATACAGAAATACAGACGTTTATTAGTAAAAATTAATTCCTCCTCAAACTGAAGGAAAAGAGGAGGGACTGAAGAATTTCCTCTATTTGATTCAATGTATTTCTATAGTCAAGCAAACCAATCTTGTGAGAAGCGATGCGGTGTTTCAGTCAGTCGAAGAAGAATATCTTAGCCTCTTTTTCAATCATTTTAACACGTAATTGTTTTCAATCATTTACGTGTGAACACGATGAAGCATCTTTGGGATAAAAGATTCTCAGCTGTTACAGTAAGAAAAAAGTGATTCTTCTGTGTCCTAGCGGCTGAAAAGGCAGGCGTGAAGCAAGGGGTAGGTTTAAATGCAAACGAAACTTTTTTTTTAGCTTTAGCAGATTTTATTTATCAATCAACCATCGAAAAGTTTTACAGCTGGAGTTAACCGTGAACACTAATAACAGTTTTCTGAAATCGCTAATATCAATATCATTAATCAATTAAAAAACTTGGAACTGATTTTACAGGAGTCATATTAAAATGATGTCGTTCACCAACCGATAAAAATCTTCCTGCAAAAAATATTGAATACGTGGTGTGTTTGAAAATAATTGTGTGTGCGGTGTGCCATGGGCAAAAGAGAGATAATCAGATTCTCTTATGATCTAACATGATATTCTGGGGGTATATAACTGTTGTCTTACCGTTTGCTTCGCTCATTGCGCGAGAAAAGGCGAGAGTTGTAGCAGGACAAATCGTGGCTGCTTCACCACGACAATGCACCCAATCACAAGATCCTGAGCATCCGAAAAATCACCGTACTGCAATGATCTCCCTCTTCACCTGATCTTGCACCTTGTGACTTTGTCATTTTCCCCAAGGGGAATCATTAACGGAACCCGTTTTAAATGCGTGTAGGCCGTGAAGACGGCTGAAACAAAGGAACTAAGGGGCATCCAAGCAGAATCCATCCAGCAGTACATGGAAGTATGGCAGAGAAGGGTGAAAAAGTGTATCAGCTTCAATGGTGGTTAATTTGAAGGGGAAACCATGTGGTGTCTTGTTTGGAAGTAAAATAAATTTTGACACAAGTCCCGTTACTTTTCAGACAGTCCTCGTAATGTACAAATATAAGGATATCTAATCTGGAAAATGTGACATAGAAATCCAGAGGCGCATTAGAATAGCGAAAGATGTTTTCCAAAAGATAAACAATGTCTTAAAACACATGAAATTAAGTTAAGAACAAACAAAAGAATGATGAACTGCTATGTAATATCTATCCTCCTATATTACAGATAATGCTGTACAATTTGCTCAGAGATGAAACTAAGACTTGAGACAAAGAGAAATGTGGTTCTACAGAAGGATGCTAAGAATTTAATTCATTAGGCAACGAGGTATTTGTTAGTAAAATTGAAGCTAAATATATACATATGCTTAGAATCAGAAAAAGATGTTTGGAATGTTTGGGACCGTTGTAACTTAGAAAAGGTTACTGAATGAGGAATAACCAAAATGGAGGTTGGAAATGAAATGGTAATCTTTATAACATCAACAAAATACAATACTCGCCGGCGGCATGAAGTTGGTAAACCACTGCTAGTGGTAGACTACTTAAACAGCATATTACCCCCACTTACAATAGTGCCCAACGTATTTATGAAGATTGGAACATACCCATTAGTGTTCATATATACGGTATATAACAGGGACTCATAATGAGAAAATAACGCCTGGCGAGTTCGGCGCATACAGGGCATAATCAAGACAAAATGGACAAACGGAATCTAATTGATGAACATTTTTGAAATGCATGGCAGAACAGGGACTGGGTGGGTGAGTAAGGGGAGAAATATTTCTTAGATCAACAAAGAATAGGAAGTTGTAGATACTCATGAATTCCCTCATTTTGAAGGTACATGACAAATAAAAGAAAGAAAACTATAGAGGAAACATTTACTACTTATAGTGTTACAGACAAGAGAATGGAGGTTGAAAAAAACATCAGTAAATCTTTTCCGCGGCAGAATCGTTACTTTCTCCTGAAATACTTGCCCGCACTCATAAAATGATTTCTTTGTGATTCGTTGTTTTTGTATTTGGCAACCTTCATGTCAGTTTGGACCCATTTCTGTGCAAATGTTTTCGTTATGTAGAGATGAGGGCTGTGTGCGTTTCAATGTATTTACATGATTTTCGTTTCTTATCGAAAAAGAATGCGAATAATATTTGTAATTCTAACATATGCCTCTATTTTCTTTCCGTTTTTGCATGGGAGGCAAATAGTTCAGAATAAGAGCGTGTCTCCCCAACATAACTTTAAGAAATATAGAAGTCGTACAAAATAGAATTACACAATGAGACATACATATGTAAGTAGAGAATATAGTGATTTCCTATAGTATTAAACTTATAAATATAAACTGACATATAGTAGTATTTTATACATATTTATTTCCAAACCACACACACACAGATATATATATATATATATATATATATATATATATATATATATATATATATATATATACATATATATATATATATATATATATATATATATATATATATATATATACACGCATATATACATACATACATATATATATATATATATATATATATATATATATATATATATATATATATATACATAATGGTCAATTCCATCCAACTAAATCAATTCAAGAGTTTAAGCATGAAATGACATTTGAATCCTGCCAGTTATTGGCAGACAGGGCCTCAAATCATGCAAGCGTATGAGTTTCAAAGATATATATATATATATATATATATATATATATATATATATATATATATATATATATAGCAAATTTATTTATATATATGTGTGTGTGAAGCAATATAGCTTTAAGGTATGCTATATTTATGTGACAAAGTGATCAATATCAGACAAACAGCGTATGTAAACATGAAAGTTGAACATTTAGAGACGGCAGAGTGCTTCATAGTCGAGAAAAAACCAGCGCATGTGGCCTGCTGATCGAGTTTAGCATGAGTCTGTCGCCTCTGATTGTTGACTTTAATGTTCTATTTTATATTTATATAGATATGTATGTATGTATTTATTGCATTTCAGCAGCAATTTTCATTTAAGCAGGTTTAGATGAAACCAACAAATAATTTTTATTTAAGAATTTTTATTTAAATTTTTCTCAAGATTTTGGACGTAAATTTTTTAATGCTTATTGAACCCTTTCGGATTTCATCAGCTATTATCAAAGTGCTTAATTTTGTATTGATAGTGATGTGTTTCAAGATGAATACTTACGGTAGCGAGCATAAAGATCAGAACGATGTTAAGATAAAGTCTTAATGTGAAATAACTTTTTTATTTTAAAGCTTCAAAGAACATTTTAGCAAAGGAAAATAAGGATATATGGGTAACTTATATAATACCAAAATATAAAGCTCAATAAACTTATTTTGATAAAGTTATAAGAATAATTATATAACATTCGAAAAAAAATAGATGATCAAAACATCAGAACGATTAGATAAATCCATAAAATTTAATAATTATTTTGCATTTTTGAAAAACTTTAGGGTAGGAATATAAAATAGGGTATTTTACTAAATTACACCGACTCTTTACTGGCTCTTGCATTGCAGACATGGTGTAAAAAATCTGGGATGTCATAGGAACATAGAAAACTGATAGTCAAGTTATGCAATAAAGATAAACTCTCGATTGGGGATATTTCAAAGACTGTGGGGAAATCTAAGACTTATTCATATTATTTTAAGAAAACTTTAGGAAACTGGGTCATGTGAAGCTAAGAAACCACCTGGCAGGCCTAGGAAAACTACTGCAAGGAAAGACAGATGGATTGTTAATGAATCAAAAAAGGATCGAATTGTGACAGCAACTGCTATCTATAAAAGAGCTAATGCTAACGTTGGCATTAAAATATCAAGGCACACTATTTCCCGAAAACTTAATGAAGCAAATTTAAACAGTCGAGTAGCCTCTACAAAGCCTTACATTTCTAAAAAGAATCAAATTAGCCGATTGAAATTTGCCACTGAACACGTCATATGTACAGAAGAACAGTGGGATTGTGTTAATTCCAGCGATGAGTCAATGTTTAAAATGTTCGGCCGTGAAGGGAGAAGGTTCATTCGACGCAGACCTAAGGAACGATATACTAAAAGCAGAGTTAAATTTGTAGGAGGAATAGTGATGGTGTTTGGCATGACTTCATCTACTGGTACGGGACCTCTTGTTGAGCTACACGGTAAAATTAATGCAACTGTATACAAAGAAATATTGAAGAAATACTTTGTACCAAATTTGAGAACTGCGATTAATCAACAAGCTGTATTTATGCAGATACCGCGCTGTGTCACACAGCAAAGTCTGTTTCTTTCTGAGTAGGATGATACTGTTATGAAGTGGCCTGCTCAAAGCCCAGACATGAATCATATTGAGAATGTTTGGAAGTTACAAAATGAAAGAGCTAAGGAAAAGAATCTAACAAATGTCGAAGAAATGTGAACAAATTTGAAAGGAGAATGGGAGAAAATATTCATTAATGCAAGACATTAATTCGCTGATGTAGCAAAAGATGTCAAGCTTGTATTGCAAGTAAAGGTCTACTAATCAAGTACTAATGAATTATGAACGCTATTTTCATTTGGATATGATGTAGCCATTATAAGAGTATGATTTTATTAATCGTTCTGATGTTTTTGATCATCTATTTTTTCGAATGTTATATAATTATTCTTATAACTTTATCAAAATAATTTTATTGAGATTTATATTTTGGAATTTTATAATATACCTTTATATCCTTATTTTTTCTTGATAAAATGTTCTATAGAATGTCCTACAGCAAATCCCCATACTTTCGTCCGTGTGCCATATCTAAGCTACGCATGGAAAATCACTATATATGTGTGTGTGTGCATATATATATATATATATATATATATATATATATATATATATATATATATATATATATATATATATATATATTATTGTCGTTGTCAATGTATATACATACTGATGTATGTGCAATCTAGATTCTTAACAAAAATAATACTCTAACTTAAACTTTTAATGAACCCGATATATAACAATGCCGAATTGTAATTTGTGCTAGGTATCATCCAGTTTTATAAAATAAAATTCTATTTTTATTGTATGTATTAATGTTCTTGACATAAAACGGCTCAACTACAAATATTTAAACACAAAAAAAACGTTATAAATTGGAGTACTATTTCTTGGTGTCCCACCTTACATTAAAAGAACAAAGCATCTCGCGTCTTTTCTAGCACTGCCTTTTTTTATATATTACTACCAAAATGGCCTTTCTTCTGTCTTAATTATTTTTAATTCAAATATTTGAAAATAGTCAACTATATGTTATATTCTGTTGATTTAATTCGTTGTGTTTCTACAGAAATAATTTTATTTACATTATTTAGACTATTGTCCTCATCTCAATGGGTTAGACTGTTCTAGTTCCATGTACCATGTTTAATGGATGTCAGTTATCAGTTATCTCCTATGAAACATAGCACATGGAACTATAATAGTGAGCGAAATAAAGGGTTACGTTCGACATTACAACCACCTGAAGAAGGCCGGAGCGTACAACGGCCGAAACGTCGTAATAAATATGGCGACAAAGATGAGGACAATAGTCCGAATAATGTAAATAATGCACATAATACCTCCTCTCAGAAATATAGACAGATACAGAAATAATTTTATTTGCCTTATCAAAATTCAGTCGTAAGTTAGAAAATTACAATGATCATCATAATAAGAGTTGTCGTCTATGAGATTAAATTATTTGAGAAGAATCAAGGTATTATTGGATTCAACATTAATGGGTTATTTTTGTAATAAACTGGTTATTTTATTCCAAAAATTTGTGCAATTATTGGGCTGGGTGTCTCTTTCTACACACATTTTTCAGTATCTTGTGTAAACTTTTTAATTTGGGAATATTCCTGGATTTTATTTACGGTTATGAAAAGGAAAATATCTGAAGATATTACATAAAATATTGCTGCAATATCAAGTGTGGGCATATGGAAAATTCGTCCCAACATTTATAAAATATATTTTAGAATAAAAATCAAATATAGATTTTTCTTACAATGGGTAATTGCGTGATTTATTAAAATACGTTGTCTTTCAGATTACATAGAAAAAAAATTCAAAACTTCATAATTAATTAAAAAGAATACTAATACGAATATTAATTTTTCAGGGCGGTTTTGAAATTCATCCCATTGCTGTTAGTAAGAAGTAATTTTTTTTAATTGAATAAAGTCATGTTTGATGAATCGAAAAATGTAAAGTTTAATGTCATTTTCGAAAGTTTTATTTTTTATTTAATCTTAGTAACCGTTAAATTATTCTTCTATGGATGTCCAAAAAGGAAATAATTCTGAATTACTACCTTTGGAAACTTTTCCCTATCGGAAGGGTAATAGGATAGATGATAATTCAATATCTTTTAAATTCAGTATATTTAAGAATAAACCGACTGGGTGCAATGATATATCTTATAGCATCAAACAGGTAAAAAAAATAAATAATAATAAAGAATAAAAGCAATGTATTAAATTGAAAAGTATAAATTTAACTATAAAATAACTACTTCTAATGTAATATTAAAAACAAAATGATTAATTCTACTAATATTCCTAAAACTTTATAGAATAAACAATTATATTTTTAAACTTTTGCTTACATAAGGTTAAAGGTAATTCATTTTAAAACATGAATACCAATTGTTTCATTATTGCACTGCTGCTCTCCATACATCTTTATTTTTTCCACTCAGTTTTTCAGAGGGGGATTGAAAGAAACATTTATAGTTATTGACCCATGACCCCATAGGCTACAGTCAGTTAATATACGTTATGATCATTAAGTTTTAAGCAACAAAAAAACAAAAAACAAAAAAAAACATTACGTTTGCCCAATCCACATAATTAACCCTTAAATTTAATAACAGACTTCAACCCCATCTCTAGGACAAATATTGGACTTTTAGAACTTTTGAAATTTTTTGTTTACATTTTTCGTCTATAATGGCGGTTCGATGAGGCAATGAGCGACGATGAACGCGCCAACGTTTTAAAAATGCCTAAAACTTAATGCGTAAACGGAAATTAATTTTCCTCCTAATTCGGATTAACTTTAGCTAGGTACCTCCACTAATTGGCCGTATAAACATGATGAAAAAGGTTCCAAAGTTAATAAAAACAAAGTTTTATTTCCAAAATGTTTATAGTATTATTAAGAGGAAAGACCAAATTATTTTTAATTTATTTTGAAAATTTTTTTCCAGGTTGGAAATTTTCGTTAAATATCTGGATGTTTTATATCAGTGGTAACGTAATATTTAGCATTAATTTTCCCGCTTTTTCCAGTTGAAAAACTCAGTAACTTGGAAATTCTCGCACCCACCACCAAAAAAAAAAAAAACCCAAAAAAACAAGTAATTGTCGGATTTTAATCCAATTTTTAGGACTTGTTCACAAATGACTGAACTTATTTTTGAAATTATTAATTATTATTTTTAGAATATCTTGTTAAAATATATTTTTTACATTTGTTGCCCCCCCCCGTTAATTTCATAAATTTTTCTAGGATTTATAAGCGCAACAAAAATGTTTTATATTAGTTAAAAACCGGACACACTGGAGAATGTAAATCATTTTTTTTTATTAATAGCAACTTTCCTAAAATCTGCTCCAAACCGTAAAACAAAAGCTGCAATAAAGCTATCTAATTATTTAATTAGATAAATTTTAATAGTTTCTATAAATAATATACATTAAGGACATTATAATCTGAGAAAAAAAAAATTGCGATAAATAATTAATTTTTACAAGAATTGTTTGCATTTTTATTTTTTAAATTTAAAAAATGTTTTAAAATTCTTCTAAACACCGCAACAATTAGATTATTAAATTATCAAGTGAAGAGTCTATTTACAAAGCGAAAATTGAAAAGTTTAATTCAAGTCTCACCGAAAATTTTACAATTATTAAACATAATTTATTGTGTGATTAAATCTCCTTTTTTGAGAATGGTGTTTTAAAAGTGGCATTTTTAATAAAATTTAAGGTACTATAAAAAGTAAATAATAAAATGATTTTCATGATAACAATTAATAATAAAAATAGAATGAAAAAATATATTAAAAATATAAATTAATAATAATTAAATTACCATAACATTTCATAAATTATTAATTATATATTATTAACATGGTATTTCAACTGTTATTACATTTTAAATTTTATTAAAGAAAATTTTATAGTATTTTAATTTTTTTTATTTTTTCATAAAATATCTTCGAAATTTAAATAAAAGTCAATAAATTATTAAATAATTGCTGAAAATATGTTCATTTGTAAAAATTACTAGATAATAAAAAACAAAAAATGCATTCACTTAGATTTCGTAAATTTATGTTAATTTTGGCCATCCATACAAGCTGTCATCACCTCGTAACTTATCAATGCATCAATTATCGCCTCAAAAAACAGGACCCGTCGTGAAGAAATGCTTGTATATATATATATATATATATATATATATATATATATATATATATATATATATATATATATATATATATTTTATGCTGTAAGTAATGTTTATTTCAAATCAAATTAATTTAACTTTAAGTTTGCTAATTTTACTCAAATAACGTGTCAGAAATATAGATTTTATTTTTGAAAGATTTTTTAATCTGATAATTTGGTTTTGTTTACAAATTTCGTAAAATTAAGTAAATGGGCGCTTAAAAAAAAAAAATTCTTAAATCGACTGAAAAGTTGAGATTCCGATCTTTATAATGTTTAGTTAGAATACGCCAGAATATTTTAGTGACTGGAAATAGTAAAGTTAATCCACTAGGTTTCAATTAAAGCTAAAATTAAAGATTCATGAATGCTTTTTGATTTCTAAAAATTCATTTTAAACTTTAGTTATCGAAAATTTATCCCGAATTAGTGGATGTACCTAGCTTTGACCTATTATCTTTTACATGAAACCGATGTTTATGTTCAAAGACGACATTTAAATTATTTAAAATGGTTTTGCGGGATTTTTTAGTAAGTTCGTGACATTACATAGAATTATTGATTCTGTTTATGTATATCCTCTACGTGCATGATTCTTTTCAAATATATGGTCTACCTTCAGGAAAATTATGTATATTCGCAAGAAAAATCTGGTATTAATAATAAACAACAAACATAACAAATATTGATAATAGTAGTAAGCGTCCGCCATATAATATTTGTGTTGGGCTTCTAACTACTTGCTGAGACTAGGGTGACCTCTCCAGGACACAGGTCTGAACGATGATATATGGAGATCAATGGCTACGATCACCACAAAGTTAAAATTTCGGTCGTATCGTCAAGATCAAAAGAAAAAAAACACGCAATTTCATTTGGGCTAAATTGACTGTAGGAGTTTACGAAAGGTTTTCAGAATGATAGTTTTTTTTTAAATAAAATAGTTTAAATATATAATCTACGTACAGGATTCTTCATAAATATCTAATCTACCTTAAATAAACTTATCTACATGCTCATGAAAATATTGAGAAGTGTATCTGTCCAAACATCAAAATCTCATTTGAATTTCATCCGCTGGAAAATTATGCGATCCAACGTGCAACATTTATTTATTGCATTACTGCATGATGTTCAAACTATATACAAGATAGCAGCAGCTAAAATAATAATTTCCTTTTTTTCATATGTAATTATTTTTGTTAGTATATTATTATAATATATTACATATAAAGACTACTTCTTTTTCTTGTTTTATTCCGTGTATATCTATTTTTAATGTATATTTCAATGTAAAGACTTTTCTCAACTCTTAGATCCCATCTAGTGATATCGATGTTCTGGTAGATCTGACTCGGAAAGTCGATCATATGCTTAAATAGCACCGATTTGTCTAAATAAGTCAAAATAATCTGTTTAATTAGATATCTTGAAACTGTACCGAATTATTTAAACAAGTGAAAAAATGCTAAATTATTATTATTATTGTTGTTGTTGTTGTTGTTAATAATAAAATTATGGGAGTTAATAAAACAAATCATGAATTGTCGCCATAACAACACATCACTACCTGCCTTAGGTCTTCCCGCAGACTTGTTAGGTAGTGTGACATAGCAGATATCATAATAATCATAATAATAATAAACAAAATGATTGATGTAAGTCTTCCAATATTTTTCAACAGTTCGTGCTTTCAAAAGCGCGATTTAAGAATGAAAAAAAACAAAAAAAAAACGGCTGTACGGCTGTTAATGAACGCGTCAGATCACTGACGGCGTTTCATTCGTTTTGACGCGCACATTATAGGAAAGCCGTTTTTTTTCATTACAAGACAAGCAACATTTTTTGGTGTATGAAGGAGCGAATGGTGACGAATAAATTCTTACGGCGAATGCGTATAATGTAACGAATGAATGGGACATGATTCCGATTAGCTAGGTATAAGATAGCTTGTAATGATCAATCTTTACCTCATTTTTTTCGTCCTTGTGCCGCAATTACTGAATCAGTAATAGATCTGAGACAAGCAAACACAGTAGAAAGATATATAATTTGTTCTAGATTGTTATGTTTGAAATTTTAAAAATAATAACTTGAAGAAGGCAGACATTCTGTTGAAATATTGTCAAACACTATGTCTTTTTTCTTTTCGTTTTCTTTTCTTAAATCACAACTTTTCTTAAACGTATTATTATTATTATCATTATTATTATTAATATTATTATTATTATTATTATTATTATTATTATTATTATTATTATTATTAATAATAATAATATAAACATTAGAAAATTATTCCAATGTTTATCATGTGGTAAGGTCTCTGCTGCTAATTCTAGAGAGTAGGAAATTCAAGTGAATAATGACAAATGGAACTTCAGAAAAGAGATGTCTTGCTGAAAATGTTGTTTGTACAGAACTTTTAGAGAGGTAAGAGGAATAAACTGACATGATTGTTCTCTGTTCTTAGGACGGCTATTTGACTAGCGCTAATAAACTAAGCCACTTCTGTTGAATTAAATAAAGAGGACACACCCGTTTTCAATTTTTCCACTGATTAATTCCAGTCTTGTACCAATGACTGAGTATATTTTAATGCCAGCCTCTATCTCTATTTCTACATCATATCTTTCTCTAACCCTGGGCTGGCTTTACATATTCTTGCTTTTTGTTATATTTTCCTTGCACTTTAGCAATTTCTTTCATCCTATACGTCTATCGGAACCCCCAAGGATGCAAATATCATCACCAGCCGTCATCAAATCATATACCGCCCCGACTTTTGTAGTATCCTGCCCTCAACCCGTTTGTTCTTGGCTGCCCTATCTTCATGTCTACTTCGGCACTTACTCCGAATGCGCACCCCCAGTGACTTTTGGCGCAGACCCACAACCACCTCTTGCCCGGTTTACCATACATGAATATTTGTTTCTATATTTTTTTTTTATCTTTAAAAGCCAGCCTTAAATGTCGCCGTCGCTACTGCTAGTGAATTCGTTTGGTTGCGAACTGGAAATACTCTCCACCTACTGTGTTCAATTTTGTTTATACTCATTGCCTTAATAAACAGTTAAAATAAAAGCAGCAATCATATTTCACGGTCGGGGGCATCCTATGATGGACCAACCACATCAGCTGCGCAAATTGAATCAGATTTGGTGCACGTTAAGCTTTCCACATCTGAAGTAACTGGTGACTATTTTAAAAGATTAAGTGTCAGCAAGTCTTTTTTATACTGTATTATTTACATAATTACTCTTGCTGATTTTATTTTGCATTCCAGATCCTTTCCGTGAGTTTCTAGATTGCACAAGTCAGAATAGATCTAAGCACTTCGATAATGACAATTTATCAAGAGTTACACACATATTCCTTGATTTATTCTATTCTTCGCTAAAGCGCAAATGTTTCTTGAGATTTACACACAATTCAAATTCCTCTTTATTCCGATTAATTAATAATCATAATTAAATAAATAATCAGAAATAAATCAGAATAGATTTTGTCTGAAATTCTGGAATGCGACCGAAATGTTTAGATAACAGTGACAAAATGAGGATTATATTCCGCATATAAATAGTGTAAATAATTCAGAAGAGGTATATGAATAATCTTCAAATTAAAAAGTTACTGCCACAGACACATGTATGCGCATGTATGTTTGTAGGTATGTACATATGTGGATGAATGCATGTGAGTATGCACAGATGTGCTCTCTATCAAGAAGGCTTTAAAACGATAGGATGGAATTTATCATTATCAGATGAAACTCTGAATATGATATTTTCATGGGCGAATATTTCTTTCTTTCTTTCTTTCTTTCTTTCTTTCTTTCTTTCTTTCTTTCTCTCTTTCTTGCTTTCTTTCTTGCTTTCTTTCTTTCTTGCTTTCTTTCTATCATACACAGTCTGTTCATTATCCATCTATCTATCTATCTATCTATCTATCTATCTATCTATCTATCTATCTATCTATCTATCTCACTCATAGTATATATCAATGTATAATCATACGCGGTGCATGACTGCGTATGTGTGCGTGCGAGAGAAATAGAAGCGATATTGTCAAACAAGATTCTTCAGTTTCCGCAAATTGAAACGCAAGCCAGACACACATAAGCGCACGAGTGTGCACATATGTACACACATCTTAAAACACACACGCACACACACACACATATATATATATATATATTCTGTTTATACGTTGTATTTATAGAAGTAATATATTTTAACGGCATAAATAAATTGTATCTATAAAAATAACATATTACGGTAAAATATATTACACAATTGTCGGACTTAATCCATTGCAATACATAATATATATATATATATATATATATATATATTCCTACATATATATATATATATATATATATATATATATTCCTACATATATATATATATATATATATATATATATATATATATATATATTCCTACATATATATATATATATATATATATATATATATATATATATATTCCTACATATATATATATATATATATATATATATATATATATATATATATATATATATTATTTATATATTCATTACCTCCTATCCTCTTCCTGTTTTTTTTATTGTTCTCTTTCCTTAATAATGAATATTTTTCTCATATTCCGTCTTAGTGGCTTTATTGCTTGGGCTGGAGGTGAAATGATTAAATATGTGCGGTCACATACACATACACAAACCCACAAAAGCACACACATACACACAAATACACACACATACACACACATACATAAATACATAGATAGATAGATAGGTAAATTCGGTGTGCTCTTTAGATATTATTTACCACATACACATCAACCTCATGTTTTCAACTAATGCCAATTGTGCACACACACACATACAGACGATGCAGAGACACTCCTGAGTAGTTATTTTAGCAAACGCATTTAAAGAAAAAATATTCATGTTCAACAATATATTTATTAAGTAATAATATTTTCTTAAATGTATTCATTTGCACATGCATTAGCTTAAATTATTTTTGTTCACTTATTCATATGTATTTATTCTTATGTACAGGACAATACGTACATGTAAACATCCATATATATATATATATATATATATATATATATATATATATATAT
>OZ010576.1:126411364-126453864 GCA_963932145.1 Acanthosepion lycidas | reverse complement strand
TCTCAGTCGGTTCTATCTATCTATCTATCTATCTATCTACTTCAGTTTATTCATTATCTATCTATCTATCTATCTATCTATCTCAGTCTATTCATTATCTATCTATCTATCTATCTATCTATCTATCTCTGTTCATATCTATCTATCTATTTCCGTCTGTTCATATCCTCTCTCTCTCAGTCTGTTCATATCTATCTATCTATCTATCTATCTATCTATCTATCTATCTATCTATCTATCTCATTCTGTTCATATCTATCTTTCTCAGTCTGTTCATATCTATCTATCTCTCTCATTCGGTTCTATCTATCTATTTATCTATCTATCTCATTCTATTCATTATCTATCTATCTATCTATCTATCTATCTATCTATCTATCTCAGTCTGTTCATTATCTATCTATCTATCTATCTATCTATCTATCTATCTCATTCTGTTCATACCTATCTCTCTCAGTCTGTTCATATCTCTCTCTCTCTCTCAGTCGGTTCTATCTATCTATCTATCTATCTATCTATCTATCTACTTCAGTTTATTCATTATCTATCTATCTATCTATCTATCTATCTATCTATCTATCTCTGTCTATTCATTATCTATCTATCTATCTATCTATCTATCTATGTTCATATCTATCTATCTATTTCCGTCTGTTCATATCCTCTCTCTCACAGTCTGTTCATATCTATCTATCTATCTATCTATCTATCTATCTATCTATCTATCTATCTATCTATCTATCTATCTATCTTGTAATGACTGGCTGCTCATTTCCGATTATACACATATGAATAGTTGACTTTACAATCCGTGTTGAGTTGAAACATCTACTGAAATCCATTTTTATGTTTAACACCGATATAGCCAACGTGTTGTTTATGGTATTATTATGTTGAGTAGACTCTTGCTATATTTTCCGAGAGAGAGAACGCACAACCTTGCGAGATCAGCAATGGGACTATGACAGCGCGATGATCTACTATTGTTGCTAGCCTAACGCCGGTTTTCAAATAAGTATTGAAGTATGATGGTTTACCAATAACGCTTGAAGTATGACTTTTAAACATACACGCATGCACGCGCACTCACGTATACACACACATGTGTATATATGAAAGATATTGACTAAGCCCGACAAAACTATTAAATAAGGAAAAGTAAAAAAATAAACTTTTTTAAAACAATGGATCATATTTGGTTAGTTATTTAGTTTCTGAAACTGTTTTGGGTGTTGAATAATTTGGAAATGTTTCGAATTTTACACTATGTAGCGAATCGTTTTCATTGGTTGGGTAGATGTCAGTTGTGTTCATTTTATGTCGTTAGTAACCATGTGTGTGTGTATCAATTTTTTTGTGGGCGTCACATCGCTACCTCAGGGCGTCTGGATGTGCTCCAACCAATGAAAAAAAAAATCTATAAATATACGCATTATTACAAACTCACAAAATTTGTTGATGGATCTCTATAGAGAATCATGTTAAATTCATAATTTTTTTCTATTTATTCCTTTCTTAATCACACACACGCTCATATATATGTGTTTGTGTGTGATTATATATATATATATATATATATATATATATATATATATATATATATATATATATATATATATATGTATATGTGTGTGTTTGTGTGTGTGAACTGTCTAAAATCTAAACGTAGATACTGAGGTCACATTTATATTCCCATCTGCTTTATCATGTATATTCAGCAATTTTACCCCTAAATATAGCATAAATATTTTATTACACACACACACAACACACACACACACACACATATATATATATATATATATACACACATATATATATATATATATATATATATATATATATATAAAGAGAGAGAGAGAGAGAGAGTTACCTAATGCGCGTTTGATGTGATATAATACTGTAATACGAGTACAATGATACAATATCAGTCAAGCCATCAGCGTCTGACCGAGTGTGTCGAAAGTTGTTATTCGAAACAAATGATTTTAATCAAAATAAGACAATCTATTAATAGATGTGTGCGTGCCTTCATAGACACGTGCTTTGTTGTCTATTTGTACCTCACTTTTCACAGTCTTTTCACTCCCAATATTTAATACACTCTTCTAAGGTGAGTTTAGATTACGAATGCATTCTTGGAAAGCCCACATTTGTGCTTAAAGGAAACACGTCAAGAATCCGCCATTGCAACGTTTCGGTTATTGATCTTAGTACGTTGATATCTAATCTGTCTTAATTGCTGATAGCACAGGATCTGCCTAACTAGTTATTTTATTTGTATACCGACGGCGTTAATCTGATTCTGTATTCTGTCTATAAGCAAATCTCTTCAGCCCGTTTTTATTTATATTTAGCTATCATTTTATTTCCACTTTCCCTGTACTTGTATGTGTGTCCGTGTGGGTGTCAATGAGTGTCACCATATAGATATAACGTCTAAATTTTATTATGCTTATAGGGAAAAATGTCCGATATTCTGGATGGTGCGTTTGTAGACATCGAGATCACCACTGAAGTCGGCCAGTTTCATATACATCGGCAGTATGAATTGGCTGGATTTTATGTTTAGATCATATCGTGTTTTATTGTGCATAGTGTCACCACAAATGTATCCGCACGTTTCTTGTGTCTGCTTTTTTTTAATTTTAATTTCATGTCAGCGAATCGGTAGTGATTTATACATCTGAAAATAATTCAAATTTATCTGTATTTCTCTCATTTAAACCGTTATTTATCTCCTATCTTTAAAACTTCTCTCTGTTAAATTTTAATCCCCACCTTCACCTTTAGGCCTTTCCTGTTCTTCTTTATTCTGTGACACCTCTCTCTGGAGCTTTCAGACATTTTCCTCTCACACTTGTTTCCAAGACCCATACATACACTCTCACTAAAATTTCGTTTTTTATACCCGCAGTTATATTTTCCAATTTCTTTTTAAATTTGTAGGTCTGATGGACTGGGTCGTAATTATGATTCCAATGTAATAAATTATAACCATGAAATATTAGTGTTTGAGCCTTATATATATATATATATATATATATATATATATATATATATATATATATATATATATATATATTAACTGTGAGTTAAAATACACCTTACGGAACTGTTTTCCTGATCAAACCGAATTACATCGGTCACACTACTATATGTCTATCCAGACGATTTACGTTATACATATCCGACTTTATTTGAACTCATTTAAACACACACACACAAACTTACCAGACTCCATCCGAAACATATTAGTAGAAAATACAAACATAATAACCTCATCCACATGTAAAAATGATTAAAAATAATGGAAGCCTTAATAATACAAAGAAAATGCCAACACTCTGTAATATTAACTACGAAGACGGCGACAATATGCTGTGTTCGGAAAATAAAACATCCATGTAACTCTAGATACATACACACAACCCATACACCGAGCAAAATCAAAACCATCCTTGATAATCGCTTAAATTATAGTCAAATGCGCTTGGAATTGCTGAATATTTGGATAGTTTTTACACACTCTGTATCCAGGATAGAAAACACTTGTTCGAACACAAGAAAAATTAAATAAAAATTTTCATCGCAGTAGCTTTTCTGTCGTTTTTAATGAAACATGTATATATTTCAAGCATCAATCCATCCATCCATCCATACATATGTACGTCCATACACTCATAAATGCATGATAGTTGGGAAACTAGAGCTGCAATAGAAGTCAAAATGTCAGCAATTCTCGTCGTGCTAAGTTTATAGTCCTGTACCGCTTAAACATCCCGCAACGATTCACACCCGCAACGCAAAGAATCCAATAGACAAGCGGATGTGGGATATCCAAATTACCAATGAGACGGTTGTTACATTAGAGTTATTCTACTACGAGACAAAACCACATCAAAATCCCGTTGTCCAGTAGACTAACCATGAGCCTGCTCGCACAAAAACAGATATACACAAAACACACACATTCGCGCGCACACACCATACACACTCACACACACACACACACACACACACACACACACACACACACACACACATATATATATATATATATATATATATATATATATATGTATATATATATATATATAGATACATATATATATATATATATATTAAATATATATTTAAAGATCTGTTTGGTCGCTCAAAATTTTATCACTGCCATGAAAATACAAAAATTAGTTTTATTATAACCACTCATGATAATAAAAAGTTAAAATGAAAAACGAGCTAGCTAACCGGTTTCGTACCTCGCTCAACAGAAGTAAATCGAGGTAAATTGAGTAAATTATATAATAAAAAAAAAAAGAACAATGGACAAAGTTTATTGTTGGGAAAAAAATTAAATGGTAATTAGTTGGCGTCCTTCTGTTTACAAAGAGAAGGCTATAAAGATAGAATATAGATGGCCTCCAACACTTTTAGATGATAATTTGATTGGGACTTGCTAAGGATGGTAAAAGCGTCCGCACTAAAACTAACAGCACAATTATGGCTATTTATAAGCTTATGGTTTTTAACTGCTGGTAATAATGTATTGCCGGTAAAAAATTTTTACAAAGTATTTCTGGTATTAGAACTTATATTTACACTTTCATTGTGTTTTGACCTAAGTTTGGGGGTTAACTATTTGTCCATAGCTGGGACCTTAACAAGTGCTACCATTCCGAGTCAAGGTGGACCTGGGAAAGCCAACAATTAAGAGTTGATACCACGCTCCTCAAAACCTGTCGATCAGAGTTCTTGCTGTTGGACGTAGTTTATCGTCATCCCCAGGACGCGTATGTATTTTATCCTCTTACTCAAGACGAGTATGTAGTTTATCGTCATCCCCAGGACGCGTATGTAGTTTATCCTCTTACTCAAGACGAGTATGTAGTTTATCGTCATCCCCAGGACGCGTATGTAGTTTATCCTCTTACTCAAGACGAGTATGTAGTTTATCGTCATCCCCAGGACGCGTATGTAGTTTATCCTCTTACTCAAGACGAGTATGTAGTTTATCGTCATACCCAGGACGCGTATGTAGTTTATCCTCTTACTCAAGACGAGTATGTAGTTTATCGTCATCCCCAGGACGCGTATGTAGTTTATCCTCTTACTCAAGACGAGTATGTAGTTTATCGTCATACCCAGGACGCGTATGTAGTTTATCGTCATATCCAGTACGTTTGATGAAACAGGATCCGCAGCTACAGAACAATTGTTCTGAAATATGAAATAAAAAAATACTATAAGATTAAGACATTATTTATTTAGAAAAGATTGTAATTGCTTTTATCAATAAAATATGTTATGGATATTATTGTCTTAACAAATAAAATTCGATGCATAATGAATTTCTACAAGAATTGTTTTCATTTTTAAAAAAAAAACATTATTGTATTGTCCGGAAAATTCATGCAAATATTTAAGGGAAATTAAAACACAAAACAAAATTATGCCATTAAATATTTATTCAACTAAATATGAACCATTTTTTGCAGAACCTTTGTCTATTTTATCTTCAACTTAAAGATTTCGTCTACACAGAATTTTGGTGGTTTTTGGTTAAAGAAAACAGTTTTTTTTATGTCACCAAAGAATTGAAATTTTTACCATTGAGATTATTATATAAGGACCTGAATAGATAAAATCCGCAGGAGCAATGTTTGGTGAATATGGCGGGTCGGCTAGCATATACCATCCAAGCTGCAACAATTTTTGCAAGATCTCCAAATAAAAGTGAGGCCTGGCAGTATCGTGATTGAAAACATCGCATTTCTACTTGAAACACATAGTACAGGATTCCTTTCCAATCCCACCAGATGCACAGCATGTATTTTTTTAGGAGGTGGTCAAAGTAGGCTCATATCACTTACTCCAGGATCTTTTACGCTGAATACTGTTGAAAAAGACCAATTTCTCATCACTCGTCACAATTTGCTTAAACAAGGATGCACTTTCATTGCAAATCACAGATTAAATGCAAACCAAAAGATTCTTTTCACTCAGATCATATGGTACTCAAACATTGTGACGATATGAGCAAGCAAGCTTCACTAACTGCTCGTACATTTTGATAAATTTAGTGTTTCTGCCAACTCCCACGTTGGGTAATGTGGATTATTCTCAATCAATGTCTTGATTTGGTCGCCATCTGTAGTGGGGTCTGCTTGAGCATTCTTCATCAATAAGGCTACAATCACCAACTCTATATTAGCAAATTATTTCTGTCATTTAAAATACCTTCATTATACACATATCTTTTTTGATCTTTGCGATGGATTTTTGCATCTATGGTAAAAATAAAAAAATCATCAAGTGTCTAAAATGCACCTTATAATATTCGAAGGGATACAAAATTGACACGAAGTAAGTAATTTTAAACTTTCTTTTTCAAGGGATAGTTTGAAATGTGCTCTAATGGGAAATGTAAGCATATTATATCTGTCGATATATTTGACGTTTTCTAAAGAGTTGGAACATAAACAACTAAAAATCGGCAACCCTGACAACCAAATAAAATAATGTATAAACATTTAAATCTTTCTGGACAACCCAATAAAATAATTTTTAAACTTTTAATTCTTTACAAAAATTGTACTAATTTTTAGGGGTCAAGTAATATTGTTATTGAATTAAGAATTTCAGGCAGTTATCTGCCATGCGTGACACACGTTAAGGTGATCATGCATCTTTCGATACATGACTTTCTCTCAGTAGGTTGCCATATTTTTCTGCGGTAGACCAGTTGCCATCCAAGGCTATAGACCTCGGGTGAGAAGTAGATGATTCATAGTTTCCCTACGTAAGTGAATGTATTGGATCTGACTGGAATTCAAACTCGGCTCTCAGATTCCTCAATCCGAGCCGCTATCCATTACTCCACCGTACCTCCTCAATTATAATCTTACTAATCATAAATGAAATAGCTTGCTATAATTCAGCGAAGCCCAGCAATTTAAAAAGAATTTTGAATTTATTAAATATAGTTAATTTAAAATTTATTGGTTATTTTCAAAATTTCCTCAACAAGTGTCTTAATAAAACTATAAATCTAAACTGCCTAAAATTCGATAAATATTAGAATACTTAAATTTTTTTAAGATTATGAAGTATTTAGAAATATATAAAAAAAGACCTTTTCATTGTATTCGAATTCTAATTTTATTACAATTATTTTCCATTTCCATAAATTTCCCAAACATCAATATGTGTGTCAGTACCACATAAAACAACTTCCGCTGTACCACAAAATACTTTTCTCTGATAATTTCAACTAAAAGTAAGTAATATTTATTATCAGATTAAGCAAACTTTCAGTCTGTTTATTATTTTATATTTTAAAGATTTCTTATTAAGAAAAATATGCTGTGTTTACAGATTTGTTAATATGGTCGAATTCATCAATTTTACTGTTACTCAGCAAAAAAACCCATTGAAATCAATTTAAATTCGATTTGAAATATATCAAGGTAATTTGCTAATTGGAAATATTACGTTTACTCGAGTAGCTTGGAATTAAAACTAAAATAAAAAATTCAAGAAAAATACTTCTTTCTTAAAACTCAGACAACGCTTTTTTATGGATGTATTCGCCATTATTTCAAAAATCCTAAAAGCAGGAATTTTGTGAGGAAAGCAGAAAAGTTGAGAAGTCTATGAATACATTAACCGTACAAGATTCCGAAATTCCAATTCAGTGTATTTCCACTAAGAAATTATTTAATAGGAGACATATATCAGCCAGTATTTGTTATTTTTATTATATGTAAACAAAGTGCGGTGTCTGCGAAGATACACTTACGCACTATAATAACTTCTATAATAATAATAATAATAATAATAATAATAAGGATGCACCACTCGAAATCAGATGTTGCTTGGCTGTACGGACCAAGGGCTTTAGGATGTCGAGATCCAATCCAACTTGAATTAACTCCAAAAACTGCAACAATCGGATTGGAAGCCCGCCTCACAAAAAATGACCCTCTCCTACAAATAGTAAAACATCAAATCAACTCTATCAACAAAAAAGCTGCACTCTTCAAGAAACAGCTTAATAAACCTGAAATCCTACCAACAAAAAACAAAGCGAATACCATTTACGCCAAACGAATAAAATAGAAAGCAAAACAACTTGGCCAAAAGAAATTACAATAAAACTGGGAGGACAAAAGGCGCTGCATGGGAAATACATAAAAAGATCGAAAGAAGCAGTTGTGGACCAACAGAAAACACATCAGTGGCTGAGGAGCACCGGGCTGAAAGCTGAGGCAGAAGGCAGCTCAGAACCAAAGCCTCGCAACCAGATCCTATCACCGTCACATAATCAAGGATGGAACTTACCCGAAATGCAAGATCTGCGGAAAATATGATTAAACTGAAAACCATATTATCTCAGAATGTCCAGAACTGGCAAAAATATATATACCCAAAGAAATAACAAAGTAGCGACATATGTGCACTGGAAGATATGCAAGAAGCACAGAATCGAAACCACTGAGAGATGATATGACCATCAACCAGACACAGTTACCCAAAATAATGATGTAACTATCCTCTGGGACATGCCAATTCAAACTGACAGGGAAATAAAAGACCTGATCATAAAAGACAAGAAATTCAAGAGGTGTGTCTTTATTGATATAGCAGTACCATCTGAGAGAAACACCACGTACAAATTATCGAGAAATTGTCTATATACAAAGACCTGGAAATCGAGATTAACAGGGAGGAATAAAGACTGAAACTCTACCAATAGTAATCGGAGCTCTGGGTCTCGTGAGAAAAAGAATGTTTTACTAACGATGTCCCAGGAAGCATCAACATTCAAGTTGCCCAGAAAATTGCCCTACTAGGAACATCCAATATATTAAGTAAAGTGCTATCAATTAAATGGCATTTCTCTTATAGGGTCTAAAGACCATACTTTGGCCCCGGTTCTACAGGATACAAAATAGGAAAAATAACACACGGACAATAATAATAATAATAATAATAATAATAATAATAATAATAATAATAATAATAATATCTATCTAGCAATCTATTTATCTATCTAGCTATTTATCTCTCTCTCTATATATGTGTGTGTGTCTCTGTGTGTGTGTGTGTTTGTGTGAATGTGTGAATGTGTGCGTGTGGAAGTTTATAACAGACCGCAGAATATGTGAAGGTGCATGGCTATGAGGAAAGATGCAATCCAAAATCTAAACAAACAATTAAGAAACGGGAAAAATCCATTGAACGCGAAGAAATGGTTTCTGAACTGCTATGCAATATCAATGCTCCTGTCTGGCAGGGAAGGCTGATCAATTCCCGCACATCTGAAGAAGATACTTGAAGCAGTAGAAATGTAATGTGGATAACACAGACTGACCATGCCAGTAATGAGGAAATTCTAAATAAAATAGAATCAAAAATACATTTATACTAAGAATCGGAAAGAGACGTTCGGAATTACTTTAGCACATAATGAGGAAAGAAAGTTTGGTGAGTTTGACGCTCACAAGGATATACTGAGGACAAGTGTGGCAAAGGGAAGCCATAAGTAAACTCTCTAACGGATTTGTGTGAATAGAAGGCAGAATAGGGAATGGAAACGATAGTAAAGAGACAAAGATTACTTAAAGCTATAAAGATAAATGGTTGTGAAGAGATATAAACGCCAACGTCCTGGAGGGGAAAGACACAAAAATGAAGAATTATTCAACCCTTTCCTTTGTGGCTTTGTGCCAACCATTCTTTTTAATAATGAAATTAGCAAATGGTCTCTTTGATCACTGATGCATTGTATCCAACTGTTTCATGGCGTTTGCTGATGAATTATGTAACTTACTCATCTAATGGGAAATGTAGATCCATGCTTTTAGTAAATGTATAAAACTTAACTGATGCCAAATTCTCACAGCCGGAAATTGAACTCGCTTCATTGGGTTTGCTTTAAATGTATTCAACCGTTATACCAACGTTTACCAAACACTGACAGGTTTGAATCATTTTCGCACAAATATTCTTAGGAAAAGTATAAAACCTTCTTTTCGGCGACATAACTAGCGAAGTATGGGTTAAATATCACGGCAGCCTGGGTTTGTTCTGTGGATTGACTGAGGGAAATTATTGGATTGAAAGCCTTTTCAATGTGAGTCAAATAGTTCCAACCCGTAAAAGCTCTGTAAAAGCTTCGGAAGCCAAGGTAGTAAAAAGCATTTTTTTAGGGAGTCTACACCGATGGTGTATTGGGGTAGTGAAAAATACGCTTCAAAAGCTAAGCAAAATATTAAGAAACCGAAAAAAATCGTTAGAAACAATGAAAACAGTATTGAACTTTTACATAATATCAGTCCTCTTCTATAGCAGTGAATGCTGGATTATCATTTCATTGATGAAGAAGAGACTTGAAACAACACAAATGTTCTACAGTGGGACGCTGAGAATACAATAGATCGAACATGGAAGCAAAGAGTAAGTTTTAGAGAAAAAGGAAACAAATGAACACCATGATAATCCCAAGAGGACTAATTTCTTGGACACATGAGAAAAGAAGGGTCGGAAATTTTCATAGTCACAGGACAAATTAAAAGCAAGAGGGACAGAGGAAAACAGCGCATAGCCTATCTAGCGAGCTTGAGTAAATGGATGGCGAAACAAGGTTTAGTAGAGATAACAAAATTTATTAGGAGCTACAGGGAATTGTAAAGAGATGTTCGCCAGCACCCCGAAGATAAGCAGCACACAGAAGAAAAAGAAATCAGGTTTAACTAACTTATAAACGAGACATTCAGTGTAAGATTTATTATATTTATGATAAACATCAGTAATTAGATAAAATTTTCTTCTTTATAACGTTCAACCAATCCAACTATCTTGCTATTAAAAGTCTTTCTTTTCTATTTCTCCATTTGCAAAAATACACCTCAGCGCGAGTATAGCGTTCATTAGCGTGAAAATTCACAAGACAAAAGCAAGTAAACAGAAAAATTCCGAAAGAAGACACAGAATAAGAAGAGCCGGTATAAATTAACGAAGAAACAAACAAACGGGGTAATAAATAAAAGATGAGACTGGCGTGGTTATTCTAAAATATACGAAGACAGAAGCGTGACGAGTTCTTCGTTTTCTTCAATTCGTCACGTCTCTGCCAAAAATCAGAACGAAAAAAGAAAATGGATAACCGCGCCCATTCAATGAATATGCACCTCACCCCAACTTTCCTTGTACAATCCGGGGTCCTATTGCCAATTTTATTTTTCTGGAGAAAGAATGGTATTGACAAAAAGAAATTAGTGGCAGCGTACTTACATACACAGCAGGGGTCAATGAGGCAACTTTATGTGGACTGGGTCTATTCATAGTATACCGTGTCAAAAGGTAATAGCCAAGTCAGCCGTGTTCTGCAGTCAGTCAACCGTTGGATGAGCCGGATGGTCTTACAAGTTTCACCTTCTATAGCATATATATATATAAATATATATATATATGTTACGTTCATTGGGTAAACATAATCTCTAGACTTACGGGAAGGGTTAGACAAAAGATGGATTGATCTTTCTATCCGCCAATGTTTCCTGTGTCTCGCCGAAGATTTTCCACAGTAATTCCACCAATAAATAAACAACATTTGTTTTTTTGTGGAATCCTACTTTTCGTTTTAGGAAGTCTTTCGAAGTTCAATATTTTTGAAAATTTTGCGAGTCACAAAATGTACGCATGTATCTCTGCCTGTCTGTACATGTGTGTATGTCTACATTATATATATATATATATATATATATATATATATATATATATATATATATATATATATATATATATATGTATTGTTAACAGTGAAACATGTAACTGTAGAGATAAAGGTAAATGTTCACTAGATGAAATTTGAAAAACGGAATAAGTAATTTACAAAACCGAAGTAAAAGATAGAAATGACCAGAGCAAAATATATGTGGCTTGTAATGAAAGCCTCTCCAAGAAGAGATAGTAAGATCACAAGTCATCATTCAAGCTAAAAAACCTAAGGAATTCTAGAAGACTAACCAGCCATGTATGGGAATTAAAATAAAATATAACAAAGATACAATTGTAAAATGGAAAATATTTTTAAAAAACCCAAAACTTACAGCATTTGTAGTCATACCTGCAAATTGTGCCAAGAGGAAAAGTTAACAATAATAACATTTCCAGACAAAACTCCTCTACTGAATGAAAGATCGGAAATAATGACACAATGCATGCACATCAAAAAAGTAGTTTTTGATTTCGTATAAAGCAGGATAAAGTATGTACATATTATTTACTCCCACTACAATGTAATTAAATACTCTTCCCTTTCCATTACACTTCACGTTTTTTGTTTACAAAATAAATAATAATGCGTTAGGAAATCATGAGGATGCTGAAAGGTTGAAACTAATGTAGCATCATTGGCTGATATCCTAATTTTGTTTTTTTTTAAATTTAAAAGCTCTTCATGTTCAATTTTATTTTCTTTAAACATGTATTGAGCAATTTTAATACAACTATTTCTTGGTCTTATTCATCCATAACCAGTAACTGTTTTATAATTGTCATATATATATATATATATATATATATATATATATATATATATATATATATATGTGTGTGTGTGTGTGTGTGTGTGTGTGTGTGTGTGTGTGTGTATGTATGTATGTATGTATGTTTATTAATTAAAATTTCAAGTGAGCAGTGCCTGACCACGACTTCCAGTTTCATGAGCTTTCATGCAATCAGCAGGCACTCGATAGCTGCAGTTTGTGAAAATAGAAACTCTTATACCACCAGAGAAGTCCATAATGTTAAGCCAACCACACTCGCCAGTCAGTGGCTGACCTATCCCGCCAAGATAAAAATAACCGAAGGATCAAAGTTCCACCAGAAATGGTTTGCGGGTCCGACAAAAAAGTGCTGAGTATCATAGGGAATAACAGAAACACGGTAGTCAAGATAATAGCTTCAAGCAAAAAAACGATCGACAATACCTTGCCGCTAAAGTAACTCACGTTAAATGATTTTTAATTTGCAATAAAATAAGCAGCTTCCAAAACAAACTGCCTGAGATGGCACACAGGAAAAAAGAGTGCTCAATGTCATAGTAAATGTCAGGGCATTAATACATATATTAAGTCAAATTTCAAGTGGACAGTGACCGACCTCGACTGCCACTTCCCGGCGCTTTCAAACATGCACCAGGCGGTCGATAGCTATAGTTTGTGAAAATAGGAACTCTTATAAAACACCAGGCAAGTCCAAGAGCGTAACCTAACCAAACATGCTAGCGGGATGTCAACCTATCCGACCAAGATCAAGATCGCCGAAAAACTATATATATATATATATATATATGTATGTGTATGTGTGTATGTGTGTGTGTGTGTGTGTGTGTGTGTGTGTGTGTGTATTATTAAATCTAACAGACAATGAATGTCTGTTTTGTCAGAGCATGAGCCGTTCGAATGTTTACTTTAATTTCTGGTGAAAATAAAAACAAAAATTGCCCAACATTTGGATATAATTTTTATTAAGTTGGTCCTAAGCTTTCGGCTCACATGAGCCATCCTCACATTGATTATACAGACGGGAAACAAAGCGACCCACGGTTAATTGATATTTAGTTATTTAGAAAATTGCGAAGATAACGGTCGCAGAATAGCAGATGCGGATCGTAAATTCAAGATGCGGTTCTATGACGTCATACCACGCGACAGACCGAAGTATTACAACAGAACCAATGTCAAGATACTAAGTAATATGTTGTGACTAGTTTCAAATGTAATTTTGTTGAGTGTGACTTGTTTCGTTTTAATTTAGAAGGCCTCCAATATCTGAAGGTTCTTGAGATTGTGTAAGTATTATTGTACTATCAACTAATATCTGTCTAATATTATATACATGATAGGTTTTTCTAAGAAATGTTGTTTAATAGGAAGACTGTGGTTGTAGCAAAACCAATGTAAGTAGCGGATTTATTATTAGCATCAGAGATACAATCTCTGAACGGGCGTGTAAATTGATAAAGTGCATTGTTTTTTTTTTGTTTTTGTTTTTTTGTCTGTTTTTGTAGAGGATTTAGTTGTGTGGTTGTAGGATTATTAGAGACTATGAGATCAATAGTTGTTGTTATTGTCACTGACTGTTTTTTCTTTTACTTACAGCTCCCACTGTTTCTCCCATCAAATGCAGATTTCTTTGCCAACCTCTTCCATGTCAGTAAGCAAGTAGTTTCTTTCTTTTTCAGGACATTCCAAACTGTTGAATTGAAAATGTCCAATGTTTTTCCAATGACTCTGATGCATTTTCTTCTTCTCTCAGCTTCAAAATGTTTTGCTCTTCTCCCATTGACAGCTCTCTTCTCTTCATGTTGGTTAATCCTTTTTAACAAGAAATGCAGTTTTTACAGGCGAAAACCAAATCTAAAAACAAGAGTAGTCATTCAGAACAATTTAATGTTTAAACAGTCTAAAAGGCAACACCTCTGCAACAAGAAACACCTTTCAGTTACGTGTCGCAATAGTTTTTTATCACTTGACAGTAGGGTGGGTTCAAACAAATGGTGGTACGTCCTAATATGTTTACACATATAAATGTAAAAATCAGGAAATAAGATCTACAATTCTGAACTCGTGTCTTACATTCATGTCTTCCTCTTGAGTAAACAACAACAACATTTCAAAGATATTGGTCTGGCCGCTCCAATATTTTCCATAGGAATATATATATATATATATATATATATGTATATATATATATATATATATATATATATATATATATATATATATATATATATATATATAGTCCTATGTCAATATTGAAAATAATGACGTAATAATGTCGTTTTTTGACGTTAAAAAATACGTCAAAAAACGACATTATTACGTCATTATTTTTGCACAAACCTAATATATATATATATAATTATTTAAAAATATGATTCCATCACTACATAAGAGTTCTTATGTTTCAAAACAAGACCCGAAAACTTCAATATGATTATTTGAATTAAATTGAATTAAAGTACCAACCTCTGTTACATCTTCAAGCGAAATTTTTTGGGGAATAACTAATTTTGAAATTTACGCGTTTCATAAGCATATTCATTATTAAAATTAAAAATAATATGGTAACGGCTAGAGCAATTATTTAAAGAAAGGGGCGTAAGTGGTAATAATTTGTATCAATATCTCAGTTACATTCTAAATTCAAAGCGGAAAATGACATCGTCTAGTCTGGTTAAGTGTCTCTGGAGATTTTATTTTATTTTTTTTATTTATTTATATATTTTTATATATTTATATATATGCTCTACTTTTGTATCGAGCACTGTTTTAAAAAATAATAACAAAAGTACTAAAGAACTTTGGATTATTTACACACACACACACACACACACACACACACACACACACACATATATATATATATATATATTGGAAATATAGTTTTACGTTATGGTATATTTATGGCTAAAAGTGCTCAGTGTCAGCGGTAGAGCGTATGTAAATATAAAAGTGGCCACTAATGTTATGCATTACAAGGCCCAAGATTTAGTGAAGGCAGATGGTTAAGTTATGTTTTTGTATGGGCGAAGGAAAGAAGAAGAAAAATGAAAAAGCAGAAAAGGTACCTTTTACCCTGGAATTAAACAGGTCAAGTGATTGGGAAAAACATTCTGAAGAATCTCTCCTAATGGAACTTACTTCTTACTCTAGTATTACGAAGGGAATGTTGACGATTTACTTTAGTGTAGGTGTTATGGAGGGTTACAGTCGTAATATACATCAGAAGTGTATATCACCTCGGGAACTTGGAACGCGCAACATTAGCAGCGGCTTGCGATAGTAAATTGTTAACTGCTAATCTACATAGGGTTCACCATCATTAGCATCTTTAAATTCGTTCTGTGAATATTTTTACGATAATAATTATTTTTTCTTCCCCGCTCACACTAGAACTTTAAATCAATCCACACGATGGATTTCCTCCCGTCGGTCAAACCGCCCAACCTCCTTACTTTCTCATCAAAAAAAGAGACCTCTGACAACAGCTGCTCAACGTGTATTCATCCGCGAGGAATTTTTATAGTCACTTGACCGTATCACTCCACTGCTAACTTAATAGAATTTTGTTTCTCCGAAAGCCTATCCACAGTCTGTAAAACCCAACAACCCTATCAAATTTTAGTACCATTTTCGGGTACATTAAGCATAGTTCTGTAATTAAAGAACCAGCCAGTAGGAAATAAGCTCTATTCTTCATATTAGACACTCCCACACCTTTCTTCGTCTTTTGGCATCTTCATTTCACGATGTTATTGTGCGAAGTGTTAATATAAATGTAACAGACTTCGTCATGCTTCTGTCTATTCTCTTACATCCCTGTCTCAATTTTCGATGTGCCTCGACTCGTATATGCAATTACCTTCTCATACGCGTCATTTGTTTCAATCTTGTCAACTGGATCTTTTCGTTCTGTTTATCGTACATGCACAATTTGTTCCGACACAGATTTGACGTTTACTTCTCTCTTTTTAATTTTTTTTAGTTTTTTTTCTAATTTTTTTTTCTTTTTTTTTTTTTTTTTTTTTTTTTTGCCCGTAGGTTATTTTTTCTGAATCATTTCATTTGTTGTATACTAGATTTTTATTGGCTGATTATTGTATTTGAACAACTGTTGCCATCGACTACACACGATTTACCATATTCGTTATTTCTGTTCTGGGAAATTTATTTTTTTTCAAACATTATTTTTTTACTTTTTTCTTTACTCGATTAAAATTCACATTCAGCTCTTATAACGTTTTCTTTTTTATCTAAAATTCACTCTTTCATTTTTATTTCTTTCATTCTCATCTCTTTTACAATCCATTTTACATTTACTTTTTACAGTCTTTCTTCCTTTTTTCATTTCCATTTTCCATTGTTTCTTTCTATATTTTTTGTTATCTTTCTTTTTTTTTTCTTACACTCATTCATTCTTTATTTCTTTATTTTTATCTTTCTTTCCTTTTCTTTTTCTTTTACATATTCTATTACTACGTGTTGTTGGTTCGTTTTATAGTCACTTTTTCATTGTCTTCCTCTTTGTTACTCTTGTAAGATTTTTACGTGTACTATGTTTTTTTTTTCTGTCCATTTGCCATATTCTTACCTTTTCTTGTTTTTTTGTTTTTTCCCCTTTACATTATCTCTAGGTGATTAAAATATTTCTCCTTTTTTGACTTTTTTATCTGTTGTTTACATTTTGTTGGAAACAAAAATTCCGCACAACTTTTATTAAGAACAATATAAAATGTTGTGCAGGAAATTTGTTTCCCGCCAAAAAATAACGTATATTTTCAATTTACTTTTCTTCATGTTTTTTCTTCAATATTCGATCATCAATGTCTTATTTTCTCTTTATCCTATGGAATTCATTCCTTCATAATTATAATACTATTTTCCGCAGTATCTTCTTGTATCACAGTTTCAAACATTTCTGTAAATACATTTTATTTATTTAATTTCACCGTGACCATAATTTGCTTTATTTATCCATTAATATTAATAATATTTTGACTATTTTTATTGTCTCTGTCCTAATTCAACTCAGTATTTCATCTTTTGCATTTTTCCTGAATCTTGTATTTTATTAAAATTAAGGCGACAATCTTTTTAGTTATTTTCATTCTCTTTCATTTGTTATCATCCATTTATTTTATTTCTTTTACAGAATCCCTTCTGAAAGTAAATAATTATTTTTCATTATCCCCACCCGCTTTCGGCATTTGCCTTTCTATTTTTATTCTCTTCATTTTTACGTCTTTATTTTCTATTGTTGTTGACATATCAATGGATAAGAGAGACTTATTAATTGATTTCGCCTGACGAAAGTTTATTAAGGATAAAGTCAGTATTCTATTGAATGGGATGCAACACTAATTAGTTAACCATTACATAAAACAATCACTTCCCTATTCAGTAGAATATATCCAGGGAAATGTTAAATTCTTAACATCAGAGATATTGACGAAACATCCATATATCCAGAATTAGATATATTTAATTCTCAGTTAAGCAAACACCTGGGACATTTTATGAGAGCCGAAATCGTCAAAGCTTTTAAGAGAGTCTTTCAGCATCAGCTGAATTTTTTCACCCAGAATCATGGGTTTTGGGATCTGCAGTAGTTTTGACATTGCTAATAAATATATATGACAACCATCTTTACCATTGATCCTTAAAAGCATATGAACCCGATGGCATCCCGATAATAGTCATTAACTCTAGAACACTAACCATCAATTAAAGTTACATCACTACTAACCATGGGTATGTCGTACCCGATTTTGAAAATATCAAAAAAAAAAAAATAAATAAATAAATAAATATAAATGTTTATTCGAAATATTTTATATGCGGGACTTCAAACTTTATACTTTGAGTTAACATTAATAGGAACTGAAAACATATTGTTTAGGTAAGAAAATCAGGTACTGAAAATTGTAATTAAAAATGGGAAAATTTGCTCTGGGTACTATATACCCATGGTTAGTGTTCTAGGGTTAAGTAACCTGAAAAGAGTTCATAGAAATCGAGTATTCAAAATCGGGTCTCATAGACAGAAAGCGAACATTTTAAGCTTCTAAAAATCGGTATTACTTTAGGTATATAAGAAATCCGGTTTTAATTATAAATATATTATACCAATAACATATGTATATGCACCGTCCTTTTGCGCTGGGTACTATATACCCATGGTTAGTATTCTAGGGTTAAGGACTGTGCTTCCGAACTGGATCTTGTTCTCTCTAAACTGCATAATAAATGCCTCGCTGCCTCCTGCTTTCCTGCTTTCTGGAATTTATCGTCTTTTGTTCCAGTTTTTTAAGAAATCTGGTGAACTGGACCCATTCAATTATCGGCCTATTAGACTTGCACTTCTTTTAGGAAGCTCCTAAAGTCCCTAATCAATGCTGATTTGTTTCAACATTTCTCATCTCAGGACCTTTTCGCAGACAAACAATACGACTTCCGTTTTAACAGATCAGATTTAAATAGATTTGATTTAAAATAGATTGGATCGGCAATATTTTTGACGTTGCTAATAATTACGAAAACATAAACAACACGCGGTCTTCCGTTGTTAGCAGACAGACTTAATTCACATTTTAAAAATTCCTAACCACAGAGGCAATTTTGCAAAATTGTTTGCTAGTCTCTCGCGATTTTCCTGGTAAATGTACAAATGAGATTCATTCCTTACTTCTACCATTTCAGACATTTACATTTAGTACACGCCAGGCCGCATACACCGGGTCGAATCATCATCATTTCCTTCACATTCTAAACGCAAGGCAAAAGTTATATTCCGACAAAACTTTTATTGCTGTTGTTCCTAGGTCCACAAGAACTAGCACCTATTAGGGTCCCATCTATAGGTAAATAGTTACCACCAAACTAACAAAAAACTCTATGAAAGCATAAAAATATATTTTTATAGTTGAAGTACCAGTAATGTATATTTGAAGCAAAGTGATGAGTAATTCATTTTACAATCAGTCAATTATGTGCCATACGTGATACGCGCTTAGGTGATCATGTATCTTTCGATACATGACAGACGAGGCAGATTCTTTTTCTGCAGTAGGTTGCCATTTGTGGGTGGAGGAAAATAATGATTTAGCGATGCAAGTCTTACAAATTTACCCATAGCTGGAGTGAGAACAGGTGGATCTATATACCTTTCCTAATGAAATTTAGGCGTATGTGAGTATAACGAACCAAAATGGACTTGGTACTTGACTCTTCGATTAAAAATTCTGAGCCATTATCCATGACACCACCCGCACATCCAAGCTTACAGCGATCACCTATCTATATACTGACCAGGCTCGACCCTACTTAACTTCAGTGATCGTTCGGGAACCGATGTTTCAACGTGGCATGGACGTAAGCCTTCAATGTAGAGAGTTCCATTCAAAATTGTTAGACCAGTTGCCATGCAGGGCTATAGAACCCAGTCTGCCTTGCTATTTACCCATAGCTAGGGGGAGGAGGATTTTACCTTTCTCAAGTATATTAACACGTTAGTGAATGTAATGAATTCGACTGGAATTCCAACTCGGCTCTACGATTACTCCATCCGAGCCGCTAACCCTTACATCACCGGAACTCCGCATTTTATAATAGAAATGTCAACAATATATTTTATAGCAAAATGAACAACAATACATTTTATCCGTAGATGAAGCCATACAACTGCGTTGGAAATATATTTAGTTGAAGCCATAAAATTGTGTTTAAAATATTTAGATGTCGGCATTAAATAATCCATACACGTTGATATGCCGCTAAACAAAATCAGCCAACCAATTATTCAGACAAAAGTTGTATTTAGACCAAAGATAAACGTTATTTTTTCCCATAGTACTGCTACATTGTCGGACAGATAACAGCAAGTTTCCTTCCATGACCACTTCAATGATGTTTGCCTCTTCAAGGCAAGGGTCATTCGTCATTTTTTTTCATTATACATATTCGTCACTTTCTATAACCTTCACTTTCATTTACATATAACATTTTCTTTAACAGTTTGAATGGAACTCTCTACACTGAAGGCTTACGTCCATGCCACGTTGAAGCATCGATTCCCAAACGATCACTGAAGTTAAGTAGTGTCGAGCCTGGATAGTACATAGATGGGTGATCGCTGTAAGCTTGGATGTGCGGGTGGTTTAACGGATAATGACTCAGAATTTTTAATCGACGAGCCAATTACCAAGTCCATTTTGGTTTGTTATATTCTCATACGCCCAAATTTCACTAGGTAAGGTATAGAGATCGACCTGTTCTCTCTCCAGCTATGGGTAAATTAGTAAAACTTGCATCACTGAATCATAATTTTCCCCACCCCAAATAAAAACTGTTGTATCGTCCAGGGGAATGATAAACAAAAAAGAATGAATTCTTAATATATTTATTCAGCACCAGTATCCGGTGCTAACGGATATATACAAAAAACAAAAAAAACAAAAAAAAAACATACACAGAACAATAAGTTACAAACAATGGACAAGACAACTTACAAGGAATAGATGAGGGACAAATGCTGTATAGCCAAACAAAGTAAGATCAGTTTGAATATTAATCAGCTTAGTATCAACTTATTATTAATCAACTGTTCGAGTCCTTAATCATAGACTATTTAAGGCTATGAGCCAGGCCAACTGCTAGAGTGTTGAAGGGGTGCTAGCTATTCTACGAAAAAACAAAACATTTTTATAATATAAAAAAATAAGCCTTTACAAGGCCCGAGGGCCAGTCGCGGTAGACTTAAGTTAGGAGGCATTTTGTGCCGATGGGAGGGTAAGATAACAGTTAACACTAATCTTAAACAGGTTAAGATTGTAGTGACCAAAGTAACATCCACTTGTGAGTCGGTTGCAAAGAGCAGTAGTTCGCGTTATTGGAAAGCTACTAGACAGTGAGATAGACAGACCGACAGAAGTAGCATGGTTTTGAAATAAGCCACAAAAGGTGTATCACCCGTACAAATGTAACCATCAATCGATCAGTCAATCTCTACATGGTGTGGCTCTCAAGCCTTGAATTAGGTGAAATTTTAGTATAAAATTTTTAATAATGACTCTCTCAAATATAGGACAATAGTATGCTGGACATACTAATTTATTTATTGTAGTTATTTTTCAATCAGAACACACAGCAAAACACACGCATTCTATTATTACACTCCACACACTATCTCTAATTTCCTTTTCTCATATATATATATATATATATATATATATATATATTTCTTATGTCTCCCTTGTTTCTATTTGTTGTAGGGCAGAATTAGGAACATCTTTCTCATAATATTGGCAACCTGTTCAGTTTTTTTTACGACCTGACATTCGTCAATACGTTTGCGGATCATTCAGCGTTACGCTGTGAAAAATCAATCGCTTCGAAGAAAGCGACAAGAACGTATTCATTTCTTTCTTTCGTTTTTCCTTCCTTCTTTTATTGCGTCGACCGCGGACGCGCCAGAGGCGGGAAAGTTGCTCGTTGGCCCTTGCAGTAATTTTTGTGCGATGGCGTGCAGGAATATGGTTGTAATTTGGCCTGTTATCAGTTGACTTATTTTATTCTTATTTACATTTAAAAATTTTTTTTTTGGTGCGTGTGTGGGTTACTTTCAGAGGGGTGTCCGATAGAATTTACATTAGTCAAGGAATCGCTCTGCAAGTCAAGCATACCTAATTTTGTCAGGGTATGTCCCCTTATGTTATGTACGACGTTACATAGGGTAATATAGAAACAAGTACATCCCCTCCTCTCTCACAAAATGTGTGTATGCATGTGTTCAATTTATGCATATGTGTGCGGATATATTTGTACGCAATTCTCGAAATATATATGAAGCTTATATGAAATCTTAAGTTACACAACCTTAAGCAAACTATAAATCAATGAGCATATATTAAGAAAAGATAATGGTGATATGGAGATGTAGATAGATAGACATAGAGAGATAATGGCAAAGATAGATAGATAGATAGATAGATAGATAGATAGATAGATAGATAGATAGATAGCTATAGAGAGATAGTGATAGGTAGAGAGAGGTATATATATATATATATATATATATATATATATAGATAGATAGATAGATAGATAGATAGATAGATAGATGGATAGATAGATAGATATAGATATATAGATAGAGATAAATAGAAATAGAGATAGATAGATAGATAGATATAGATAGATATAGATATAGATAGATAGATAGATAGATAGATAGATACATCGAATTTTATATAGAAAAAAGGGCTGAACTTCCACGTAATATCAGTCCTTCTATATGTTATGTAATACTAAGCAATTTCCTAAATGACGAAGCGAAGACTTGAAGCAACAGAAATGTGGCTCTACAGAAGGATGTTGACCATACCATTAACGGGGCGTGTCTTCAATCAGGAAGGTTTAAGGAAAATGGAAGCAAAAAGGACAATTTGTATTGCCGAATAGCTGAAATTTTTATGAAAAATAATGAGAAACTCAGGCCAGGAAAAATTAACACTCTCAGGACATAACGAAGGCAAAAGCGGTAACAGGCACCCTCCCTGACGAGCTTAGCGCTGAATGATGGTAGAAATCGTAATGTATATATATATATATATATATATATATATATATATATATATGTTTCATGCTAGACCCTATCTGTCTATCTCTCTCTCTCTCTCTCTCTCTCTCTCTCTATCTATCTATCTATCTATCTCTATCTATCTATCTATATATATATATGTATATGTATATATATATATACACACACACAATAAACAAATGCGATATGTGTGTATGACTGTGTGTGTATTTAGACAGAATATCTTCATTCAATCATGTTTGATTGAATAATTTATATATTGAATATTTATTTTATTTTAATCTTCTATAAATTTACGTGAATTTGAAAGGATTAAAATAAAAATAAATATATATATATATATATATATATATATATATATATATATATATATATATATATATCCATGTATGTATGTGGGCGCGTGTGTGTATACATACATACATACATTCACACGTGCTCATAAAATAAATTTCAAATAAATAATAATGATAATAATAATAATAATAATAATAATAATAATAATAATAATAATAATAATAATAACAACAACAACAACGCCTTTATACTACACCAGACATAGATCACTTGGTTTCTGATCTGCATTGGTTAGAATTGTTAACATGCATATTTTTTGTCTTTGTGTATTAAGATATTCTACAGTAAATATTTCTTTCAGGACAACAAATTTACACCAAACCTGCCTGATCCTAAGGAGGTAGGCATGTACTTTAGGAGATAAAATAGTGTCTCTGTTCTTGAGCGAGTATAGCGAGGTGGCATTATGACTGGGTGTCGAGAACATTGATTTTTTTTTATCTTAAACGATGAGGCACTCAAGCCATTATGGAAGTGATATCGAGATACTTGGGAACACCATCAATCGGAATAGAATATGTTTTTAGACTAGGTCTCTCCTGAAAGCTACTTTTATCAGAAACTCACACTAAAAATATCGCATTTGTCTGTGATGTGTGGGGCTGGTATACACTTATCAATCTGGCTGTCATGATCCATATATTAGGATTCGCATATTTGTGCTCTAGTGTCATATTGTTGGAGTCATATTCTCTCACTCACTAACACAATAATAATAATAATAATAATAATAATAATAATAATAATAATAATAATAATAATAAATGGCAGTCCCTGCAGACTGAAATACATCTTTGCAGATATTCCAAATGCTATCAAAATACAAGGACCTTGAAATCTAAATCTAAAAAATGCAGCGCATGAGAACATCAACAAACCCTGTTGTAGTTGGTGCACTCGGATTGGTTGGGACAGATTTCAATAGACTCATTGAAGGGATTGCTGGTAGCCTATGTCTTAAAGAAATACAAATAATTGTTTTCACGACTACATCCCACACATTACGAAGGGCTTTATCTATGCAAATTAAGTATGCTTTTTTGTTTTGATTGTTTTAATTGCTCAGTAAAAATGTCATGATGCCATTTCTGACCTTATGTCTCCCTTTGGGCCCGGGAAGAAATGAGTACACTCCAGAAATCAAAGGTGATAAAATGATAATAATATCTAGCAGATAATGGGGAAGTAGGCAAAATTGCCAGAAAATCAGCCAGAAAACCGAAACAAAAAAAAGTTAAGCCTGAAGTAAATAGTAAGCTGGAGCCAAAAGCCTCTACATAGTCAATTCCTTCTTCAAATCAAAATTTCTGACGTAGATCAGTTCTGCAACCCAGCAGTGGCTCAGGACTTCAGGACTTTATTGTGAGACTGCAGTGTTTATTATTTTTGCACAAGACTAGAGCATGAAACAAAAAACGCAACTACCAAGCTCATATATTACATAATAGTATCGACCCAAAATGTTGTTTCTGTGACCAATACATTAAGACATTTGATCACATTATCCTGAGATAATGTGATCTTACACCCAAGGAGTACAAATACTGACATGACAGCGTAGCTCAATATCTGCATTGAAAGATATGGCATCACTACAAGATAAAAACAGCTGCAAAAAGGAATGAACATCATCCTGAATCTGTAATTTATATTGCGGATTATACTATTATCAGAGATCGAAAAATACAATCAGATCGCCCAGACAGAAAAAAAAAAGTTTGCACACTCATTGACATGAGCATACCAAGTAACAAAAAAAAAAACGTTCGATGGTTTTTAAAAAAAACTAACCAAATACAAAGTTGCGGAGATAGAAAAATTTGGCACTTAAAAACTAAAACTGTTCCTGTTGTGGTTGAAGATTTGGATATGGTCAAGAAAGGAACTCATGCAGAAATCAACAAAACCTCTGGTACACAATCTCTCCAGAAAATCTACAAAATAGTTTTAACAATTCGGTAGTATTTTCTTTTTACTTTAACGGGATTTTCTTATTTCTTAATACTTTGTTTAGCTTTTGGAAGTTATCTTTCGCTCTCACAATGCGCATTCGCATTTCAGTGTCATACACTCCTTACTCTGTTAAAAAGCTTCCCAGATATTTAAAACGTTATTTCTCCTAAACTCTGTTCTGTCATCCATTTACTTAATCTCTTAAAGTATATTATGCTCTCTTTTCCTCTGTCGCTCTTGCTCTCAATCTGTCCTATGAGTATCAGATTTTATGTGCCCGAGAAATTTCAACTGTCTCTTCCTGATGTTAAGTAGAGTGAACAATCACACACCTTTTTCCCACATGCCAGCTTAATATGCTAAACCTGCAGAATAATATACCATGCTAAGACCAGACTTCTAAGCCAATTCAGACGCAGCACACAACAGGACTGAGTTTAGATCAAACAGGCCCTAACATTAATCCGCAAGTTAAACTGATAACTACTAGTTTATATTAATATGAATGTGGCAGTCATCGTTCATCGTTCTCGAGAGACCATGGATATGGGTCCCATATGTTATGCCTCAGCTGCTGATGTCGACACAGCATTTGTTATGGCTGTACAGGCCCACACGAGATTGATATTCCTGATTTCAACGAAAGCGTATGAAAACGCTCACCCCTGATGTAGCCGTGATGTTTTCTATCCGTTGAGTACGCTTCACCCCAAAGGCAAGTCTCTATTTCTTCACTCTTCGCTCCAGTCCTTGGTATAAATCACATCTTCAGCGCGAGCGATCGTTGGCGATGCCTTCCCATCTCTTGATGTCCATGGCTATTGTCTTCGTGTTACATTTACAGACGTTCTTGATGCGTAGATGAGGTCGATATCGTACCGTATTGCCGGTTGCCAGTTTCCATACAGAAGGAGCTTTGGAATGCTCTCATCAATAGACTGTTGCTTACTGTGTTTTTGCCATCGTAATGAAGCGACGCTTGAATATCATATTTACATATACATATGTGTGTGTGTGTGTGTGTGCGTGTGTGCGTTTTTAACATTAAAAATGTTAAAAAGGTAACATTTTCAGACATACTGGATTGTATATCAATAATTGTTTTGTTATTTCAATTAGGTCCCTCGCCTAGTTTCAGCCAGCATGGACATCATCAAGAGAAAAATTTTAGGAGAAAAAAAATAAGAGAAAAAAAAATTCTGTTTGTTCGTAGCGGTCAACTGCAGAAGTGAATGACTGTTTATGTATAAAATGAACTTTATCTATCTATCTATCTATCTATCTATCTATCTATCTATCTAATATATATATATATATATATATATATATATATATATATATATATATATATATATTATAATTATTTAAAAAATATGATTCCTTCGCTACATAAGTGTTCTCATGTTTCAAAAACAAGACCTGAAAACTTCAATATAATTATTATTATATGCAATCGTCAGGCCTGAAGATTGCATATAGCATGAAACAGACTGTCACCTCTAAGTGTTGACTTCTATGTCCACTTTTATATTTACACACGCTCTATCTCTGATACTGAGCACTTTATTCCATAAATATAGCACACCTTAAGACTATATTTCTTTATATATATATATATATATATATATATATATATATATATATATATATATATATATATATATATATATACAGGCACGATGAAAACGAATAGTGTAGACTTACAACTTTCGTAATATTAAATTTAAAAGAAGGCTCAGTGCATAGTAGATCAATATTACGATAAATTAAGAAAACTGATTCATAGATAATTAAGAAGTTTAAACCTTAAGGTTAAGATAACTACTAATGTTAAAAGAATAGATTTTCTATATGTTACTTTGGATATCGTTAAAGATGTATTTCAAACTTATATGTAAAATAATGTCAATCCAATTTATATTCACCCCAATTCTAACAACGTTATATCTGTAATCAAACATGTCTCTTCGTTTGCAGAACGTAAGATTACCAATAGCTCATCTGGCAAAGATGAGTTTGATAAATATAGCTGTGTTTACACATAGCTGTTTTAAAGAATAGCGGTTACAATTACGCTAAATAAAAAAAAAAATAGAAATTGGAAGATCATTTCATAAACACTCCCATGTAACCAACTGGTCAGTACTAAGTTAGGCCAGAAGTTCCTTCATTTAATTAAAAAAAAAAAAAAAACATTTAACTGAAATTAAATATATTGAAACTAATTTAACTGCACCAATAATCATGAGAAGATATGTAACTTTATAATCTTCTCAAGATTATAAAGTTACACAATTATAAAATTTTAAACCAATTTAATGATCTGGATCATAATGCATATTTCAAGATAAATATTCTTAATGATAATAGTCAATGTAATTGTAGGAATTCAGACTAATGCCCATTTCCAAACAAATGTTTAACCAAATGTCTTGATTACCTCAATACTATCTCTATAATAGAGAATCCGACAGATGAAAAATTCTATATTGGTAGTACTAAGAATTCTTTGAAGATTAGGTGGTATCAAAACATCTTGTCCTTCACCAATAATACTTACAGAAATAATAAATCACTTTCGAAATATTTTTGGAGTTTAAAAAATGATAATAAAACTCCTAAGGCGAAATGGAAAATTTTTTAAATGCAAGGACATGTAGAACCCTGTTTTCTGTGTTTACAGGAAAAATTGGAGATTTTCAGGTTATTTGATAAGAATTCTCTATTAAATCAAAGATCCGAATTAACTGTAAATTGTAAACACATTCTACCTGCTACCTTACAATTAAGTTAAAATATACAGATGTATTGGTATTTAGTTAGTATTTTCGACAATTTATATTGTTTAACATCTTATATGGATGATATTTTTTAACGTTTGCATGTTATTTACAAATAATTCTATATGTTTAGATTAATTAATAGAGGCCTCTTATTTATGAATCGCAATGTATGTAGGAAATCCACAAATATTATAAAGAGTTGGGTATTTGGTTAAATTACTTATCTAGACCTAGTACGACCACCCGCTTTTATTTCTTGTGAAATTTGACTGTCTGGCAAGTGTACATTTATTGTAACCATCTGTATCAGTCTTTAAGTTAATTTCTGGCTGCTGTTTAATGTCAAATCCTGGTTATGACACATTTCTATGATAATAATTTCTATTTTTTTTTGTTTTTCGCTTATTTGAATGTAACGTAGGTCATATTCGATTGGTTGAACAGGGTAAAGCCCTCAAGCCCTAATTTTTTCAACAAATGAGGTTGTGTTTTGCATTTCAAGTCGTTGGAATATTGTGTGAACCTGAAACTCGAGTCACGACTAGAGCCATCCTTTCATAGGATTTAACATGTCCAAAAACTCATCAAAAGCCTTACTGTCGGAAATCTGATGAAAAATGTTGGTATCAAATAGAACCAGAATTCATCAGATTTCGTGGAGTAGCGCTACAGAATCATAAAGAACATTACTAAATAACAGGAACCACATCATTTGAAGACTTTCAAAAGCAGCAACTACAAAAATGGATAAAAGATGTAAGTCGAAGACAAAATAATGACACAATAAATATATTGACGCTACACGTTCCATTAAACAAAATATAAGGAAGGAAGCCACCATTAATACTAGAAAGAGAAATTAATAGTTTTACTGGACATAAAAACTCTATTTTTCTGAAAAACCTCTTTTGAGATAATTGTCTTTATAAATTACCTTCAGTCATACTAACTATTCGATCAATGAATCCCGAATGCTTCCGTATATGAAAATGGCTAATATTCACATAACTATTAGAAATGAGAAAAAACATATACTACACTTTGATCCTAGCTCGATAGGGGAAGACAAGACTGAATATTGCCGAATGTTTCCTTATAAGTAAACGGCTTATATATACCATTACTGTTAGAGATAAGGAAAACATATACTACACATTGATACCATCCACAATGACCGGAGAGTGAAGAAAAGAGTAATTTGAATAGTACTGACTGCATATCAAAGAATGTTTCTTTATAAGATAAAAACTAAAAAGTAATAATTAGAAATTAGGCCGATGGCAAAGAAAAATATAAAACGTGTAGCACTGGCTACTCGGCCAATAACAGCCTTATAAGGAAAACGGCAAAAAATATCATGATTATGAAGGGAATAAATATTGTCGTTTTGAAACCAAGTTGATAGCCCATGAATGAAGTAAAATGTAACTCGAGTAGAATTGGCTGCCCGGCCAATGACATCCGAATGTTTTCTTATAAGGAAAAGGCTAGTCTTCCTATTCCCTATGGTTAGACCGTTGTTGAATATACAGAATTACAAAATAGATTAAAAAAAAGGGAAGAATGTCAAGTCAGAAATAATATATAAACAGGAACTGTATTGAGAATAAAAGATCTTATTTTTTATGAAGGTTAATAAAGCCGAAATATTGAACTGAATCGAAACACGTATTGTCAGTTTTAGTTTCTCATGTCAACACCTATTTGAGTGGGCTCGAAACTTGTGTTCTGCCTTGTGATCCAGTTGTTTCCAACCGGAGATTCGAAGTCAGAACATTATTATTGATAAGTCTCTCCTCCAAATTGCGAAGCCTAGTTAATATACTCTTAATACTTGGTATCATGAAAAAATATCACAATGATAAAATCGATGAATAATTATTTATAAATATATATACTGGGACTCATACATTGAATTATAAGCAATCCGTTATAATATTTTAAACTTTGAAATCAAATATATTTTCGATATATTAATTTCTTGCAATTCTTTCTAAATCTTCGATTGTCTTTCAATTATTCCGCCTCAACTGCTATCCTTTTCCATCGCAACGTTTGGAAATGACTCTGCTATACAAAGATGACATTTGACATTCTGTTTTAAAGTAAGAAAATTTTGAACATTCTACGATATTAAAAGGAAATTGAAAATAAAGTTCTGGTGTGATTTGAGCTCCAGTCCCCATTCTTTAGAAACCTCTCTTACATAAAATCGATTTACAAATTTGAGGAGATGCTTTTGAAATTGGACATATTTTTCATACAAGTTTATCTGACAAATTACTCTCTTGTGGACTATATAATATTAATTGTGGAACGAAGTTGATTTTAAGTGAATTTTCCACCAATCTATCATTGTGGCAAATTGAATTTGTTAGCCATTAATATCTGTCATCGGTAAGCATTTCTATACAAGAAACTTTGTAGGAAAAGGTTCGTTAATATCCGCGTTCCCAAATATCTGCAATGGAATGTTTAACATTTCACCGCGGCCAATGAAGAACTAACGTATGTGTGTGTGTATGTCCGTGTAACGTGATGTGTCTGTCTGTGTAAATTTATATATATATATATATATATATATATATATATATATATATATATATGTATGTATGTATGTATGTATATATATATATATATATATATATATATATATATATATATATATATATTGAATAAAAACAAATCCCTTTAAGATTCCATGTAATAAGTTATTTCACCTCAACCCTTTTAAAGGGCTCTGGATCATCAGACTTTACTTCCTTTACTTATATACATATATATATATATATATATATATATATATATATATATATATATATATATATATATATATATATATGTATGTATGTATGTATGTGTGTGTGTGTGTGTGAACACATATATTGTTAAAATCAGTAGACATTTTCCGTCTATAACATGTAATGATACTGATTTTAATAATGTACGCATATACTTTCGGAAATGTATCTTTTTGGATATAGAGGTCAAAACTCCATCTACCGCTTTAAAATATTTAGTTCAATCTTACTCTCAAAAAAAGATTTAATTGCGTTTCTCCCCCAATTAATGATGTCTCATGTGAATAGAAATTTGGGACAAAACAACATGAATTTGGCCAATTTATCCACACACAACAACGAAAGCATATACGTACATTACAAAAAAGTAATCATTACATTAATCAAAACCGCTATTATTTTTAGCAATATATGTTTCAAAGAACAACCACTGCTTAATATATAACGAATTTAAGCATCCATTTGTGGACGTGTACGAATGGATGGATATAATCATTTAGACGTGAATATTTATGTATGGAGGTCGTGCAAACATACCATTGTCAAAGACGCTCGTGCGTTTGTATTGATGAATATCATAAAATGTTTCGCAAGTATATATGGATATGACGTATACTTTTCATTTTGATATATATATAAATATAAATAATATATGTAAACACATACACACACCAAATGCACATAAACAAATATCACGCGAGCATACAGACTTATATGAATATATTTCTTTATATGTATTAATATATATATATTAAAATGCATTTATGATGATCATATAAGAATGCCATTTTAAAATGATAAAGTTTATTTATAGGCGCATACGCATATATACATGTTTCATTCTGTGTCGTAAAATATATCGTACATATGCATATATGTGAATACTTAAGAAAATCGATAAAGAGAAGGACATTTAATCAAAGTATAATTTTCCCTGAAGAAAATAGAACTATGCAAATGTCACATTTGCATGCGAAAACACGTGTATTCACAATCACCTATGTAATTCAATGCGAAGGGTATAGTCATTCGCGTATTCCAAGCGAATGCTTATGTAACAGACACCAATACTTCAAAATTTTACATGTAGCAACACTGATTAATATGAAAATTGACACGAGCAATATGTGCACTCGCGCAAGCTGAGCGCTTTTTTTATAAGAAAGCATAACTCTTTTCACATTCCACGTATAAACCAATAAACACGCACACACACACGCCCGAATACACACACGCACATATAAATACACACACACACACATATATATATATATATATATATATATATATATATATATATAATTAGTTTTAAGCATTTTTATTTTCCATGAAACATAATTGTAAAATTATCTCTTCTACACGCAAGCACATGCATATATATATATATATATATATATATATATATATATATATATATATATATATATATATACATACAATGATGTACCAAAAAACATTTTATTTCAGTATGTAATGGTAATGCTTGTACTTGCTAACGTTTCATGAAGTTATGAAAACCCTCAACGCTGTATCTATTGCTGTATTCTGATATCTGGTGATTCAGGTTCAAGTCCGTTTTGTCCGCTTATTTACAGTCCACATGAATTATCAGAACTTGGTATTTGGAGCTTTATTAATTGGACATTCCATTTCTATAATTTGGGCGAAAGTTGACATCCCTAGACTAAGGTTTTATGTGTGTTTCGGGAATACATGACGGAATGTGTTACCGCGGAACATGAAGAGCTAATGGCTATAAACGCGTGGCGAATGATTGTGACCAAGTGTTTGCGAGTATTTTCTACGATGACAGACAATCGACAATGAGTTAATATCAGATGCTTATCTAGCAGGTCGGTAACATCAAAAACTTAATCCTGAAAGACATGTAACTTGCAACTAGGTCCGATGTGTCCAGCTGTTACTGGTTGATGTTGTGGGTAAGGAGTGAGGCAGAAGTCACGAGATCATGAACTCCAGATAAAAAGAGTCAATGAGCCCAATCGAGACGGAATAATTCAAGACGGTTTTGCAAAATTGCAAACGCCAGTACGAGTCATCCTCCAATAAGCCAATTATCAATCATGGCACGTACAATTTCAGTTCTACACTTCGCTTCAAACGACCGCACGATCTGCCTCCAATGACCAATACAGATGGCCCCTGTTTTTCAATTTCTGAGGGCTCTGGGTGAGTGCCTGGGTAAATTGAATTCCTTCTCTGGCATTGTTACGTGGATTGGTCAACGACACTTCGGCGCGTTGTAGAGATATCTCCACTGCTCGAATTTGTCAGCTATCCGGTAAATCGCGAGTCTCGTTTGTGCAGGCATTGGAAATGTTACCCGACACTGCACTCCCACACGTTCACTATTTTTTGTCTTCCGGCTCTGTTACATGATTCATTTGCGCTACTTGTCCATCAACTTACCACAATTTTGTTTTATTGTCACTTATTAAGACTAAAAATTTTGATAAATATATTACAATAAAAATTATGATATTCTAAATATTGAAACTGATTTTCATGAAATAAATGAATTCTAGAATTACGTGCATCCTGGAACTACTATTATATTACTGGTAAATTACTTAAATAATAACGTATACCTACGCTTTCAGGCCCCGGATACACACACACACACACACATATATATATATATATATATATATATATATATATATATATATATATATATATAAAAGTGAACATAGAAGTCAACACTTAGAGGCGACAGTCTGTTTCATGCTATATGCAATCGTCAGGTGGCCTGACGATTGCATATAACATGAAACAGACTGTCGCCTCTAAGTGTTGACTTCTATGTTCACTTTTATATTTACACACGCTCTATCTCTGATATTGAGCACTTTATTCCATAAATATAGCACACCTTAAGACTATATTTCTTATATATATATATATATATATATATATATATATATATATATATATATATATATATATATATATATGACGTAATATAGTCGTAAGGTGTACTATATTTATGGGAAAAAGTGCTCATTATCAGGGATAGATCGTATACAAATATAAAAGTGAACATTGATGTCAACACTTAGAGGCGACAGTCTGTTTCATGTTAGACGCAATCGTATATATATATATATATATATATATATATATATATATATATATGCACAAACATAGATATGTGTGTATGTGGAAGTGTGTAGATTTATGTAAAATTAGACACATTACAACTTCATTTTTAAATTTAAAATCTGTTTTCTATTGTGTAGTCAATCTCTCGAGTCCAAAATATGGGTATATTTGCACAATATATATATATATATATATATATATATATATATATATATATATATATATATATATATAAAGAGAGTGAGTGAAAGAGAGAATTAGCTTGGTTATATGGAAGAGGCTACAAGAATTTTCTTGCTGGAAAGCTGAAGAATGTGTCAAACGATGTTTGGCTCTTCTTCCCAAACTATTATTTGCATCGCTTGCATAGAGACGCCAAATCTAACAAAACTGTTCAGTTATCCTATTCTTTTCCCAGTCACATTCCGAACTTAAAAGTGAAAATTGAATAGGAAATATTATCAAAAAGCCCGTATTTTGACAAATATTATACAAAAGGAAATCTTTCCAGACCAAACTGAACTCTTCCGAAATAATTGCAGTGACGATGAGAGTGACGCACCAAAAATATGTTGTGATAAATGTGAGAATAGAAAAAGAGAGATGAAATAAAAGGGGGAAAAGAATAAACAGAAAACAGACAAAAATATTAAGAAAGGGAAAAAGATTTCACCGATTAAATAAAGCGATGTATTTGGAGTAAATGAAAAGAATAAAAAACAAATGTACAATCACAATATAAAATAGAAATATTTCTAGAATATAGAAGAAGATAGGTTCAACTATCGCCCGGTTTACAGCCCTCCCCGGTTTCTGGAACAAGAGTAAAGGTTTATCTCTTGCTTTCTGTCTAGAACTGGGTTTGTGGTTCAACTTAAATCTACTTCATCTCTATACGCTTAACAGTTTACTTTATTATGCGAATACGTCTCCACATATAATCCCTTACCTTGAGTGGATCTTGGGTCTTGTATTGTGTAAACATTAGTAAATAGAAGAACAAAAAATATATAAAACGTGGCTATGACGAGAAGTCAAAAAAGAACGGTAAAGGGATAAAAAGTAAAAAAGGAAAACGTAATCCCCATCACCCAAAAACAACAACAAAAAAAAAAAAAACACAAAAAAAACGATAATCCCCAAAATAGAAGCAGTAAGCGAATAGAATTCCAGTTCTATTTTATGGAGGCGATAAACAAACATATAATAATTAGATAGTCTCATGACGATATCTGAGAAATAAAAAATATATGTTCTTTTAAATTTCATATATATTAGGTTGGTGCAAAAATAATTTCGTTTTTTCACATATGTTACTATGTGAGAAAACGAAATTATTTTTGCACCAACCTAATATATATATATATATATATATATATATATATATATATATATATATTAAAAACTCAATAATGCTGCTGAGACCAACTGCTAACTTGCCAGAAAACCTTAGACAATAAAATGAATCTCGAACAAGGAAAGAAACAGAAAAAAATGACAAAAGGCAAACAACTATTTACGCAGTACATGGAAGTACTCAACGCCTACCGTATCTAGACAGAGTAAAAATAAAAAAAACTGCTTCAAAATACTCATCGAAATACAACAAGAATTGTCTATCAAATTTCATGCGCTCGGTATTTTTGGCAACTAGAAACATCTAGACATTTTCGTCGTAGAGAATTTTTTTTTCCTTTGATCAGAGTAGCATTATGTATGTCAAATTTGTTGTCAGTCGCGTTACGGTTGGCAAGGAAACTATTCGATGCATCGTTTTGTAAAATATCTCTTTTACTTAGATTCCTTGAGGTTTCCCCTGTGTATTTTTGTGGCAATTATTACAGGCGATCGAGAAAATTCCTCTTTCAAGTTTTAGCTTATTTATTTCTTTAATATTGACTAAGTATTTTATTGTTTTAGATGTTGTAGTAACATATATTCTGTTTTAGTTAAGATAGATCTTTCCAGTTATATATATGTGATAGAGTTAGCTGGAACGATAATATATTTTTTCATTCGTTGGGTTTTATAGGACGTGCTGTTTTTTCTATCTGGAATATTTTATGAGCTCTTTGTTTCGCACTGAATATAAAATATTTAGGGTATTGAAGAAGCTTGAGAGAGTTTTCAATGTATTTCTCCCCTTCGTGTAACTACTGAAGGCTGCAAATTCTGAGTGCTCTTAAGTAGGCTTATGTAATTATACAAGGTTTTATTTTGTTGTTAAGAGAAAAATAGAAATTTATTAGGTCGCTTTTGTTGGTTGTATTGGGCACCAAAATTTAAACCTTTGTTAACATGGTGTAGCTTCATATTTCAAAATTTACAGATCTTGTAGAAAAAGAAGAAGAAGAAGAAGAAGAAGAAGAAGAAGAAGAAGAAGAAATTTGCAGCCTAACCTTTAAAAATTCTTAGCAGAACTTCTGTTATGAATGTGTGCGATAACTACTAACAAAATTAATGGAAAAAAGAAAATAATCTAAAGGAAAAAGAATAGTTTTAAAATAAATAAGTTTAAAATTCTCAATTAAATTAAAATTCCCAGCATCCCTCGTTCGTGCTCATATGTAGTTAACTACAAATTTTGTATGTTGAAATCCTAAAGAAAGAAACGCGTCATAAGAAGACTTTATCCACTTGTCTTATAATAATAATATTCTTGGTATATATATATATATATATATATATATATATATATATATATATATATATCTGTGTGTGTGTTATTTTTATTATGATAGATTATAATAGAACATGTTGAAATCGCTACACAAAAGCTTTCATGTTTCAATACTATGATTGTACTACTTAAGGTGATGGTAATTAACTGGTGATTATATTATGAGTTTTAAGGAAATTTAAAAGTGTTACCTCTTTTCCAAAAGTTAAAGTGGGAACATAAGGTCAGAATTAAACACAGACTTGTCGGTATGTCTTGATTAAACAATTAAATGTCCGATCTATGTTAAATAAAAATTAAGTTCAGAGGGTGAAGGTGGTTGAGTTATTTTTTCATATCACGAAAAACCGGAACATAGGCGTTCATTGACGATTGCGTAAAATATGTCCGCGAAAAAGGAATCGATTCTAGTCAAATATAACATGTTCAATTTTTTTGAAAGAGCGTTGAAGGGAGGGGTGGTTTAATCTGATGTAAATTTAACAGTAACATTAAAAAATATGTTCAGAAAGCTTTTCTAAAAGCTTTTTTATTATTACGTTGGTGCAAAAATAATTTTGTTTTCTAACATATTTTACTATGTGAGAAAACGAAATTATTTTTGCACCAACCTAATAGTATATATTAGTCCACCTTCTGCGGAATAATTACCATTGTTTATTCAGCTTTAATATTGCTATGTATTGCCGTCCAGTTAGTATTAAAAAAATAATTATATATTTCTCTACTTTGTATTGAGCACTTTTTAAATGCTATGAAGAATGTAATTTGTCTCCATCTGCCTTTTCTCTGATTTGTTAGTCTATATATATATATATATATATATATATATATAATTTAGATAAACGGAAAATTAAATGGCAAAATAATGTGTCAACATATACCACGGCTATATGTGGGTCAACTGTTCAAAAAAAAAAGAAAGAAAACAAAACTACAAATTATATTTGTTACATGTTAATATTAATATGCCTACAAATTGCTTTTAAGAACCCACAAGGAAAATTATCTCACTCTCGGTGAACTGTGAGATACGCAAACTCGATTTACACTCTTGCCAAGTAACCAGAATTCGAATAAACTTGGAATAAGTTTGCATTTTTAAAGAAATGTCCTTAAGTAAGGAAATTACAGAACAAACCATTTAAGAATCTATCAAACAGGACCGAGTTCTTATTCATCACAAAACAAATTCTAGTCATATTTTTTCATTATTAATTCTCTTCTAAATGTTATACTTTTTTCTGTTATCCGATAATTTTTTAATGTTTTTCCATATTTTTTCCTCATTCAGGATTTTTTTTAGAATTTTTAACCGTATATAAACGAAAATACAACAACGATTTTGTTATTTTTCTTTCTATAAATTTGTTTTTTACAAAAGGCATAAATTTATCAAATCAGTTTTTCTTATATTATTGCTTTCAAAATGACATATAATCCAGAATTAATATAGATAACATATGGATTCATATATTTGGTTTTATCGGATTTGACTTTAACTGTAATATTTTTTTTTCTTCCTTTCATTTATTCATTTCCTTTATATATTTTTCTCTTTTTTTCTTATTCTCATTTTGATTTCTCGTTTTATTTAATTACTTTTTCATTTTATTTTTGCTTAATTTTTCTCATCTTGTTTTTATTAATTTCTTTTAAATTTTCATTCGTATGTCACTCACATATTCAGTCCTGGTTTCTTTTGTTTACCCCGCCTTTCAATATTTCAAAACATGTTTTTAATCAGTTAACACTTTACTTCTGTCACCGCAATGTATATTATTATTCACACTTCCGAAGACATTATAACCTTCAACGCCCAAATCTTCGCAGGGCGTTGCCTACATTTACAGTTCTGTGCATTATGTTTACGGCTCTCTAATAGGGAAGGAGCACGCATTCTCTTGTCAGTCCACAGCATCAACTTGCATCCAATCTAAACTCCGCGAACCGAACAAATTTAACCCTGAGAGAATCGAGTGTCTTTTCCTCGCTAGAACTCACACAGTCCCCAGTTAGCCTTAGTTACATTCACTTTCCAGGCCATTCCAGAAGTGATAAGGTACCATAAGTGATGCGAAATGACAACTAATTTTCTATCGCAAAGTTCGCACCACTGCAAACGGCATCTAATCATCTGATTGTCTCATGATAATGATTACCATTTTATTTTACGACCAGCAGCGCACGAAACGCGGCCAAAATGTCGAAAACACTTCATGCAGTAATTGGAACCAAGAAAGAGTCATCGGAAGTTAATTCAATTGAAAAGGAAATATCCTCACCTCTGCCTTTCACTCGAAGCCTGATTTAAGTGTGTCAGTAACGCAATGGAAGAAATTTGACTCCAGTATGTTCAGGTAGATTTCGAATCTCGTGGTGAGCAGGTTTTAAGATTTTTGAAGTACTGATATTTGAAGGCTGATATTTTCTTGTGAAATTCACTCGAAAAAGCGGGAAGCGTCTTTACTTTAAACAAATCTGTTCCATCCAAACTAAGAAAATAAAATGTAAGAAACATTTACATAAAAATCATGCGCTTGATTAAATTAAATTAAATATTAATTACGATTCATTTTCAACTCTTTCTAAAGGAGATCAAATATGAAGGCCAGCTTCTTTCGTAATTCTGAGATATTGAAAACATTTTGGTTCCGTTATCTTATATATAAAGTACAGTGTGTGTGTTTGTACGTGTTTGTGTCCAAGCAACACCCCCACTCCCACTGGTCCTATTTTAAGGATTCATTGCTCATTGAAAAGCCCTGGAAAAGATAGGTGCAGGGAACGATTTTCGTTAAGCTCAGATTCATTTTTGCCAGATTATATTGTATCCAAAATTGCAGTTAGCTTAAAATTTTAAACTAGCTTAAAAGCCGCTTTATCAGGCGGCACTTGAGTTAGCGCCTGTGGAGGACTCTTGGTTTGTCCATCAGCACAATATCTTTAATGAATTTGTTTTAAAGGCGTTATTAAGGTATACAACGGAGGGGATTTCTTTGTCCCGGTTGCTTACAGGGCCGATATGAAAGAAAGTGTGAAATATCACGACCTTGATAAAGAATTGATGAATTTGGGACGGGTTTACGTAAGAGTCATGCCAATCGTTTTATGATTATTGGTAACGGATAGAAAAATTTCGGAAAAAGTCTGGAATGTAATAAATGTAGACCGTTTGGAAATAAATGTGAAGTAGGCAAACATAGGTTTATCGGTCAGAATAAAATTACAGCCGAGAAGGACTTAATTTGGGCAGGTATTGCATTCTGACCGTAAATAGAAAATAGTAGCTGCCGTATATGCAAATAATAATAATAATAATAATAATAATAATAATAATATGGGACTACACAATACACACAAACAGAACAATCAAAGCTAATTGCCCAGACATTGTTCTTAAAGACTGCAAACAAAAAAATTGCATCCTTAATGATATGACAGTCTCTAAAGACTGTAATGTATCTTTGAAGATTTTCCAAAAAAAATCTATCAAAATACAAGGACCGTGAAATCGAAATCATCCATCCCTGTTGTAGTTGGAGCTCTGTGGCATTAGTTGCAAAAGATTCCAATAAACTAATTGAAGAAATTCCTGGAAGTCCACGTCTTAAAGAAATACAAAAAAATATTATTTTATTCTTGCTGCACAGGAATAAAGCTAGCTACCTAGAAATTACCAAGAACGCGCACTGAAAAATTGTGTTAAATAGAAATGCAGATTCTGTGATAAAAACCCAGAAGCAATGCGCCATCTTGTAGCAGGCTGCACTGTGCTAGCACATATTGAATATAAATATCGACATGATACACTGGGCAAATATCTACCGTAGAAACTATGCATTTTCTACGGGAAGGAAACTACAAGAAACTGGGATGAACACCACCCAGTCCCGATTACAGTGAAAGGTCCTGTAACAATTGTATGGGAGTTTACAATACATACAGACAGAACAATCAGAGCATCATGATCAAAGACCATAAAAACAGAATGTGCTTTGGCAGTCCCTGCAGTTTGTAATGTATCTTTGAAATTTTTCAAAAATCTCACAATACAAGAATCTTGAAATGGAAATCTCATAGAAATGCTGCATGAGGAGATCAATAATCTTCAGTTCCAGTTGAATTCCTCAGATTGATTGGAAACGGTTCCGATTGATTCATCGAAGGGATTGCTGCTAGCATATAATGTAAAGTAATACAAAGAATTGTACTCAAAAGTACAGCTCACACATTATGAAGAGATTTATCTATGCAAAATACGTGTAATCTTAGTTTTTTGTCTTATTTTTACAAAAAATGATCAGTTGAAAATGTCATGAAATCTTATCTGACCTTAAGTCTCAGGTTGGAATCCGGAAGGTAATGTGCAAACAACAGAAGTCCAAAGAAATAATAAAAGAAAGGGAAAAAGAAGAAGAAATAAATAAATAAATTGGTATGGGCATTGCCCATACCCGACTAAAGAGATAGGACATGAAACAATTTTTTTGGCCTTTACACAGAGAAAAATAATGAAAAACTACACAAACAAAATAATAAATGACTGGCAGGGAAACTCTCCTGATTTAAATTCAGTCGAGAATCTGTGGTCAATCTGCAAGGAACGACTTCCTAGAATAGATATACGAAGTACTCACATGTGCACTGGGTCATGATTCATTAGAAAAAATAGAGAAAAAATAAATAACGGAATTTTTCGTTTTGTTTCAATTAATTTGAACAAGGGTGTACATTTGGCTCAGATATATGTGCCAGGCATACCGATATCAGACTGGGTGTCATGATGGATAAATTGAGCTGCGAATATTTGTCGCTCAGTATCAGTTTTTTAGCTTCTTTCACTCTCATTGAATAATAATAATAATAATAATAATAATAATAATAATAATAATAATAATAATAAAATAATATAGTGTCAATCACGATAATTACAGGCATTTGGAATCGGGATGTATATTTAGAATAGAAATAAAAAGTGCATATTAATATGAGTGTGAATATTTTGCACAGGGGTTTCACCTAAGTATCATTCACCATTGTTATCTGGACAGTGTCCTTTCGTTTCTTGCATTTATTCATCGTTATTTTTAATGAATTCTCTACGTCCGGTCCTGCCATTTCCACAGTTTGGCCGGTAGACATCCATGCTCAATGTTTACAATCGGCAGGTGTAAATCAAAATTTATGTCATGTCTACAGACATATTTTCTTGCCTTGAATACAATATGTGTTGTTTATATTGTAGTTGCTTTTGTTATAATAATAATAATAATAATAATAATAATAATAATAATAATAATAATAATCATTATTATTCTTTTTATTATTGTTGTTGTTAAATAGATACAATTATTGAATATTTCATTTGACAACGACGATGCGCTTCTACGATTCTCTTTCATCACAGCTTAGATTTCTGTAAAAAGGAAGAAAGGAAAAAGCAAATCACACTGCGTCAAAACAGAAATTCGATCAGAATGGACAATATGTTTAAATACATGTAGTGATCGTGAGGTCTACAAGTGTGTATTTCTGTACACTTACCTTTTTATGCAGACATATGATCGGTCTATTCGCCAATGCATTTATGCATGAGGAATATATATATATATATATATATATATATAT
>OZ010576.1:126376364-126406364 GCA_963932145.1 Acanthosepion lycidas | reverse complement strand
GTACAAATCAAGATAGCATTACACTGGCGTAGGATATATTTATGTAGGAAGTGACTCACTATAAATGAGGACAACATTGATTTGCACACAGTGTTACGCCGGGTCTTCCGAAAACGTAGGTTCACCATCGTATTAACCTGGAAGAAATTTCCTTAGCCATCGGGTGAATGTTTACACTTCTTTTATTCAGTGCCAGTCCCCGACATGTCAACAACCTGGTAGACACAGTTCCCTTGAGGATGTGCTCACGTGGAAAAAGCGTATGGAAGGTATATATATATATATATATATATATATATATATATATATAAGCACCTATCTGAGAGGGAGTAAGAAAGAGAGAGTGTGACATATTCTTGCGCGAAAGTAGAATCCATTTTCGTGGATAATGAAGTCCCAGAAAAAAGTAACGGAAAATGATTACAGAAAAACTATCACAAAAAGTCAATTATTGCTATGAAAAAAGCCAGAGGAAAAATGTCATAACATGATTTTGCGAGTGATACGTTTGGTATATATAAACCCATCATCGAGGGTGATATTTGAACTACACTGATTAGTGTCATTAATTTCCATGCCATTAAACGCATGTATTGTAGATCCATAACAGCACTGGCATTCGAGATTACCACTATTCCTGCTATCTTCAGGGTTAGGGTTAGAGTTAAAACAATTTTAATAAAGGAAGACGTAGAAACAGCGCTACCAATGTCCTGTTTCTTTTTTTAGTGTGAATTTTTGGCCGTGAATTTTTGGCCTGTAAAATTTTTTTACCTGGATTCAGTCACACACACACACACTGGCCGACAGCACTTGACGAACACAGGTAGGGAATAAAATAAGATGTTTCGTATGTAAAATTTAGTCTTTTTTTCTCTCTAAACTATACGACAATAACGTTAAAATGTGTAACAAGTGTTGCATACAAGTCTGGTGAAGCAGAATTCGAAATCCAGGTTTAAGAAATGGCTTCAAATGCTAACCCGTCGGACCAAATCGGAAACAATTTTTCTAGCTATCTACCCCTTATACACTCTAGAACTGCTTTAATCAGCCTTCGATTTCAAATTTTGCCAGTTACACTTAGCACGATACAGTTGTTTTCTGGAATAAGCGTGAACTTACATATACATACATATATATATATATATATATATATATATATATATATATATATATATATATATATATATATATATATATATAACACTGTTTATCCATATATATATATATATGGATAAACAGTGTGCTGAAATAAAGGTTCATGCATTGATGATGTTCATGAACCTTCTAGATAAATGTTGATTTCTATGTTGACACTGTTTATATGAATAAATGCTATGTGGTTGTTTATTAAACATACATCCCCATTAATACAAGACATTTTAAACAATATGTGTGTGCGTGTGTGTGTGTGTGTGAAAAATACGATCGTACCTTTAATTTTATAGAGAATAGGAGAGAATATTGAGTAATGGATAGCAGCTTGGATTAAGGAATCGGAGAGCTGTGTTCTGTTTAAAGATTTTCGTAGGTTGCAACCGGTCTACGAGAAGAATAACTTTGAATTCAATCATGAGTACTCGAGTAGTCGGCTACTAAAACGGATCTCTTACAAGACGCTCACTATTTCTACGAAACTCATCAATTGTCTTTACCTATCCTGATGATGACTTAAGATAGTCGAACGTTTGGACAACATTTCTCTACCGAAATAAACTTCAGACAATTTCTCATTGTATTTCATCATTGTCTTCAAAGGATTATTCGTAATTTGGAAAAGTTGACCATTAAAATTAATCAACGCAAATGTCTGTCGTTTTTAATGATATATATATATATATATATATATATATATATATATATATATATATATATATATATATATATATATATATTATGTTTTTAATTTAATTGCAAAATTAAATTCGAAGCATTTAGCTTCCATTTTTGAAGCATGGTCATTACTGTGTAGCGAAAAATCCATATTTTAAATCAGTTAGTTTATAATATTAATGCTCTGTAAATTTACATTGAGCACTATTTTGTAAAAAATAAAAATATCAATAAGAACACCGGATTATTTATCTTACTGTTCTTATATATATATATATATATATATATATATATATATATATATATATATATATATATATTTATATATATGTGTGTGTGTGTGTGTGTGTGTGTGTGCGTGCGTGTGTGTGTAAAAATATATAGAAAATAGGAAAGAACTTGTTTGGTAAATAATCGAAATTTCTTTAGTATTTTTGTTATTATTTTTAAAAAATAGTGCTCGATACAAAAGTAGAGCATAAATATAATTATTTATTTAAAAATATGATTCCAACGCTACATAAGAGTTCTCATGTTGCAAAACAAGAGCCGAAAACTTCAACATAATTATCTGAATTAAAATGAATTAACGTACTAAGCTCTGTTCCATCTTCAAGCGAAATTTTTTTTTGAATAACTTATTCCTGAAATTTACGTGTTTTATAAGCATATTCATTATTGAAATTAAAATTACTATGGTAACGGCTAAAGCCATCGTTTAAAGAAAAGGGGCGTAAGGCTTATATATATATATATATATATATATATATATATATATATATATATATATATATATATATTCGGATATATTATTTTATAAAGAAATACCCAACATTAAACTAACACTTATTATCAAGAATAACTTCCTTATGTGATAAAGAATAAATAAATTTAGCCTTAATGAAATTCAGAAGTAATAATGAAAGTTATCACCCAGATTTAAGTATAAATAAACGCACTATTAACATTATCTTTTTTTTTTTTAAATAGATGCACCCTAATTATGAACAGGTTGAAAATGAAATAAAATATAATTCGCCGGTATATATATTTTTAAATCCTTTCTTTAATAATCAAATAACAAGATTTAAGAAAACAGAAGATAACGGTTGATATAACATATAATATTGTATAGATAAAATTTGACTGGGAAGCTAGAAGTCAAAATTGCGTACCACAAGCAAGAGGTACGATAGAAGAAAATATTAACAAAGAACTTACGGTTACCGCTAACCATTTCATCTATAAAATGATGATACCTTGCCGCAAATACAGAGGAAAGTTTGTCGGAACAATTACCATGAAAGTATTTATGATAAAGGCACATGAAAGATATATTATGGCGGTTGGATATTGACTGAAGGCGAGATACTAGGTCAGGGTCAATAATATTGCAGATTCTTCTTCGGATTTCATCAAGACTCTTTAAAAGGATCAACAGAAAAGATGTGGCAGAAAAATATAATCTATGGACGAATGGTAGATTTATAAATTTGTTCTGGATAGTAAAATTATGTACCGCGACATAGAGAAACACCTTCCATAGCAGCATCCTCTACTTCATGTCAGCCGATCATGTAAGCCCGAGAAGGTGGAACGAGTCACTCTCATGGAGTTTAGCATCAGTCATGCAGATGGGAGACAAGAAGCGGTCATTCAGCTGATTCACAGAGAGAAGTTTCCCATTAGAGGCGTTGAAATTAACAAGCAATTCATTACCCCAGTTAATATCACAACGGTTCTAACAAACACCTTAGATTTATCATTTTCTATAGAAAATTCAAACCGTCTAATATAATTATTACCAATGACGCAGAAACTCAAAAATAAATTATCACACCCTCTGCTAAATTGCATCTCCAGTATCACCAATAAAAAAGCATTAAATTCTTACATAGGCCACACATGCAACACACTCTCTCGAAGATTGACTTGTCACATGTCAAAATCAATCAATTCGTGCTCATATCGAGTAGCACATCAAAAATAATGAAAACAAATATATCAACTTAAGACACATATAACCTGTAATACAAAACACTATACAGGACTCAGCTCAAGGTAAAACTGAAAACCTGAAGTTTTAGTCGCTGATTTTATCAAGAATCGTGGTTACAGGGTTATTTTTTTATATTATTTCTTCTGTAATGTAAGATTCAATTAGCAGAACGACGGTAGAAATGAATTCAGAACGAAATTGCAACAAAAGGAATTTCATAATGGACACCCAGGATTGTCGTGCACGAACTATTATTTCATTTATTATGCATATATACATATACTACTACAGCAATAACATGTCAATGGCTAAAATTTTTCTTCTTATAGAAAGAAGTCAAATATTTAGCATTAATGAGGAAATAAAGGAACTACAAGAAAATCTACCTAATTATAGTTCTTATAACTAATTTCTAAAATAGTTTTACCTTTCTCAATTATTAAAACTGCAACAAAATATCTTTCTGAATATGTCAGCCATTACAAGGCATCACATCGGTTCAAGTATTTCACTAAGAGAAATATATTACACATTTAATCCGATTATCAGTTGAAACAAGTTAAATTACACACCTTTTCTTGTTGTTCTTTTTTCTTTCTCTTGTGTCTCTTCCGCGACGTCGGTGATCATGGCTCTCCAAACTTCTTATCCATTGTCAGCTCTTCTTTTGCCAAGGCTTCCACCCCCTGATTCACTATTCCTTCATACTAGCCCGTCAGTTAAGTGGCTCGCTGCCTTCCTATGTCTCTCTTACCCTCTATCCAATCCGTGAGAATTATTTTTTTCCAAACTCAACTTCCTTATTATATGTATATCATTGCTGGTAATATTTTTTTTACAAAAATGTATTGCTGGTATTAAAATTTATTTTTCCATTTACATAGTGTTTTGACCCCAGTTTTGGTGTTAAATATTTGCCCATACCTGGGACCATAACAGGTGCTACCGCCAGGGGTCAGGGTGAAATGGGAACACCAGCAATTAGGAGGTGGTTCCACGCTCCTCAATACCTCTTGATTAGAGGCTTTTGTTGTCAGATGTAGTTGATCGTCTCACCCAGGACACCTCATTTGGCGGGTGTGTGTGTGTGTGGGGGGGGGTCTTACCCCTCTGAAAAGGTGCAATCCGCGTATTCTGAAGCCCCAGCCTATAGGGCAAGGGTATAAATGATGGAAATAGTAAAATTCTGAATGATAAAACACAAAATGCTACCATGCGATGAGATGGCCTTCTGCAAATTTTTATTATTTTAGCTATTGGTAAAATAATAAAACTCGGCCGTCTCATCACCAATCAATGTTATTTCACATTCAATAACAATTTTTACCTGTCTATATTTCTGAGATGAGGTGTTATGTATATTATTTACATTATTCGGACTATTGTCTTCATCTTTGTCGCCATATTTATTACAACGTTACGGCCGTTGTACGCTCCGGCCTTCTTCAGTATCTGTCTATATTTCTGAGATGAGGTATTATGTAGATTATTTACATAATTCGGACTATTGTCCTCATCTTTGTCGCCATATTTATTACAACGTTTCGGCCGTTGTACGCTCAGGCCTTCTTCAGTATCTGCCTATATTTCTGAGATGAGGTATTATGTATATTATTTGCATTATTCGGACTATTGGTCTCATCTTTGTATAAGGAATACCACCCGTCTCTTTTTGATTTTAAGTTTAAATGTTCTTTCTCTTACAATTTTTCCATTTTCTCTTACCATTTTTTAAAGACTTACTCAATCCGACCATAATATTCTCAGTATCCTTCTGTATAACCTCATTTCAGCTGTCTCCGTTTTCATCTTTATCTGCAGTTCGATAGTCCATCATTTACTCTTTGGCAAGATCAGGAATATCACAGCAATTCAATTCTCTCTTCTTTTTTTTTTGCTTCTAACGAAATCTTCCTGTTTCTTAATACTTTTTTTAGCTTTTGGAAGGCATCTTTGACGCACCCGACGCGCGTTATGATTCCCATGTCGCATTTTCCATAACACTCTCAACTGTATTCATATCATTTAAAATGGCATACTTAGTCTTACGTTTCAATCGCAATAATTTCAACATCCGGTTTTAGAAAAGGAGCGTAGACAAATGTGCACAATACCAGTGTTCATACGAAAATATCTTTATCTCATACGTTATATTCATTTATTTCTTTTATTTATATATTTTTTTTAATAGGGGCTTATTAAGGAAGTGAAAAATAGGGTCTCATCGGGTCACCGGGAAACGAGTGGATACGCTCCGTTTCTTTTCGACCAGTCTCTTGGGAGACTGCCAAAATGTAGATAATGTCATTTTGAGAAGTAATTATCAGAGCAGATGTTTACTGCAGAGAGCCGAAAGCACTTCTTAACTCAAAACACACACACACACACACACACACACACACACACACACACACACGCACGCACGCTTGTGTGTGTGTGTGTAGAAATAAAAGCCTATTTCTTATATTGGAATTTCTTCATACATAAACATATAAATTTATAAACCATATATTTATATCTCTGCGTGTGTGTGCGCATGTATGTTTGCACGTATTTAAATATATATGTAAGGTGTATCAATATATTCGAAACCTGACAAGTAATTATTAGTTGAATTTCTGTCTGAGATTTTCGATTAATAATGTTAAGTCTACATGATTAATATTTATTAAAGAATTATGTACATTGAAAATGATGGAGATTATGTTGAAAAACATTAGTCGTGGAAAACAAATGATTTTTATTACGTTGCTGGCATGAATGTATATATATATATATATATATATATATATATATATATATATATATATATATATATATATATATATATATATATATATATATATATATATATATATATATATATATATATATATATATATATATATATATATATATATATATATATATGACCAAGTTCGCTTTCCTACCATGAGACCCGGGTTCGAATCTCACCATGGTCGATTTTTCAGGAAGAAGACTTTCTGATTTTATCCGTCTGGAGTGAGAGATTCCAGCATGAGGCACGTTTGGAAAGAGTTTGAAAGCGATAAAAGCATTATTAGGTTGATCCAAGCCTTGTGATTGAAATTGTTTAGGCATCGATGGTTGTGCTAGCAAAATGTCACAAGATAACACGTTCTTTTCCAGAAACTGCTAGTAAAATATCACCAGATAACACTCTCTTCCCCAGAAACTGTAACTCAGCTCAGCATAGTTGCAGTATAAACCACAGGTAGGCTCTGTGGGTTTTGAACAATTAAAAATTTGCCTGAGCGGGAGTCTGAAATAGGGATTAGCTAGCCACCCTATTGGACAGGTATCCTCGAATACAAGAGGCCAGCTATTATGTATACGTATATATGTTTATACATATGTATGCACGTATGCTTGAATATGCATATATGTTTATGTATGTTTGCATGTATGCATGTACGTATATATGTAGGTAAATATATGTATATAACTGGTGTAACAGCCAAATTGTTCAAATGGTGTAAAAGTAAAATTGTCTGTTAGATTAAGCTTTGAATTGTTGTATAGTAGAAATTATTAAAAATATCATATGGAATTTACCAGCGTTTTTTAAATCTATTGGACTATACTTTGCGCATTAAGAATGTATAATTACTCTCTAAGCTTAACAGAACAATCGTGATGTAATCAATCATAAACGAAAAAGACATGTTCATAAGTAATTTACCATAGCTAAGCATCGGGAATCATGAACGATAGAAATTAAGTTCAAACATATATATATATATATATATATATATATATATATATATATATATATATATATATATTATTCCAGGACCCTTTTCCAACTTATTCAAGATGATCTTCGCCCTCTCTAACTTTCTAACTTTCTGTCCTGAAGTAACAGGTTGCTTCACAGATTTCACGTACGATTTCATTTTCAATTCTTTTTTAACTACTTTTTGCACTGTCATAGGTGAATCTCCTTTCTCACCTGTCAAACCTCTTATGGTTTGAGTTGGAACTTTTCTAATTGATCTCTTTAGATCTAAGTTGAAATGATGATCCCTTTTTCTGTTGTGACCTCCTGATTCAGCTTTCTTCCCAAATATCCCCTCTTTTTAAAATGATTCACTGTTCACTTGATGGGTCTTGAATAAACTTTGAAGATGGAAGCCAAATTATGAATGTTGGTACCATTACTGAAGGTCTGAATAATATTGCTCAGTTGGAAAGACAGTCGGGGTGACATAAAACGATTTATACCTATTCCCTTTTTAGCTCAAAAGGGTTTTTCAGTGATTCTAACGGCAAATGATTTCAAGATGTCTAAACATCTTATCTGAAAACCTGGAAAAAAGAAACTTACTTAGTTTAGTGTTTTTATAGATTTAAAAAATTTGGGGATGTTGACTTACGCTGTTACACGATTTGGACAATTTTGCTGTTACACGATTTGGACAATTTTCCTCTTACGCGATTTTTACAATTTTGCTGTTACACGATTTGGACAATTTGGCTGTTACACGATTTGGACAATTTTGCTGTTACGCGATTTGGACAATTTTGCTCTTACGCGATTTTTACAATTTTGCTGTTACACGATTTGGACAATTTTGCTGTTACACGATTTGGACAATTTCGCTCTTACGCGATTTTTACAATTTTGCTGTTGCACTCGGTTCATATTTATGCGTGTATGTATGCATTTATGAATGTATGTATGAATGCATGTATGCTTGTAATTATGTATTAATTTATGGATGGATGGATGTATACATGTATGTGTGGGCTGAAATCAAAACGAAATATTACAATATCTTGTGATAGGAATAATCGATAATGAAATGGCAGCCAACATATATGTATGTATTTATATTATGTATATTCAAATGCGCTGAATACTTCATCTAACACTATGGAAGGAAGGCAGATTGCCCAAATGACTTTTTGATGGCGAGTCAGTACAAGTTAATCGACCTGCTCATAAACCACCAAAACGTTTCCAGAATGAAGTTGAATGTAACCTAAAGACTCTTGATGTTAAGTTTGAAGAAATTGTTGCTGGAGATAGATCTGGTTAAAGAAGGTTGATTTGGGACGCTGCAATAATTCTGAGCTGAAGAGAATTGCGCATTCCAACAAAAAACCGCGTCATTATAAAGGAAGAAATAGAATCTGTCCCAGAGCTATTTGCACACCAACAAACTTGAAGTATTTTTTGGTAAAACTCACCCTTTCGGCGGCTGGTTTAGCTAGTCATGTGAGTTCACAGCAGAGAGGTCAGCAGCAAACTTCTATTAATGTAAACCTACGAGAAAGACATGCAGGTTACCTGTGTGAGTTTTAGGACAAGGTTTGTTAGTTAATTCCAGGACTCAAACAACCCATTATGAGACACACGAACAGGCAAGTTTCCAACATAGATAACACACACAAACTGTATATTTGCCACACGTGTAAGAGAGGTTGTAAAATTGAAGCTGACCGTAAGAATTAATTACGGGCCGTACTAGAGTGTTAGCTCGGGTATAAATTGTTTGCTTTGGTTTATTTTGTTTTACGGCATATCATCCTCAATGAGTCGTTTAATTTCGACAAGATTTTTATTGCTGGTATTATTTTTCAAAAATATATTGCTGGTAATAATGTGTTGGAGGTAATATTTTTTTCTTCAAAATACATTGCTGGTAATGATTTTTTTACAAAAATGTATTGCTGGTATTAAAACATATTTTTACATTTTCATAGTGTTTTCACCCCAGTTTGGGTGCTAAAATTTTGCCCATAGCTGGGACCCTAACAGGTGCTACCGCCAGGAGTCAGGGTGAACTGGGAACACCAGCAATTAAGAGGTGGTTCCATGCTCCTCAATACCTCCTGATTAGAGGCCTTGTTGTCGGATGTAGTTGATGCTCTTACCCAGGACACCTTCTGAAAAGGTGCAGTAGGCGTATTCTGAAAACCCAGCTGACAGGTCAAAGTTATAAATGATGGAAATAGTAAAATTCTGAATGATACAACACAAAATGCTGCCATGTGATGAGATGGTCTTCTCCATTTTTTTATTATTATTTTAGCTATTGGTAAAATAATAAAACTCTGCCGTCTCATCACCAATCAATGTTATTTCACATTCAATAACAATTTTTACCTGTCTTTATTTCTGAGATGAGGTATTATGTACTGCATTTACATTATTCGGACTATTGTCCTCATCTTTGTCGCCATATTTATTACAACGTTGCGACGTCAGTTAGATCAAGTGACAGGACCCAATACCCGGTTAAGGCAGTGGAGACCTTGGAAAGAGAAATTAACAGAAGATAACTGACAACTGACATCCATTAAACATGTCACGTTGAACTAGAACAGTCTACCCCAGTGAACGAAATAAAGGGTTAAGTTCGACATTCCAACCACCTGAAGAAGGCCGGAGTGTACAACGTCTGAAACGTTGTAATGAATATTGCAATAAAAATGAGGACAATAGTCCAAATAATGTAAATAGTGAACAATTTTTATAAACAAAAATTTGGATTAACAATGGGATCCTCTCTCAGTGGAGTGATATCGTGTTTTTTTTGTTTTTTTTTTTTTAATTTCTCGAGTCTACTTCTTGCCAAAACATTTTACCTAAACAATCAACTTATTTCCGATATGTTGATGATACGCTATTAATATATTACATGATACAAACTTACCGGATCTTGTTGGTAAACTAAACAAAGAATTCTCATACGAAATAAAAAAAATATATATATTTTAAATTTCTTAGACATCACGATACACCGAGTTGACAACATCCTAAAACTTAGTCGTCACCGAAAATCAACCAAGAAAAATTTACAACATTTGTAACAAAATTTATGTGTAAGAGAGGTTGTAAATCCATTGTGTTAGCTCGGGTAATAATGAGAGAAATAATAAAATTCTTAATGAAAAACTCAAAAAGCTACCAATTGAAGAGATGATCATCTTCTGTAAAGAAGTGACGAACATTGTATTATATCTATATGTATGTGCGTATTCGACGAAGATTTACAGACGAAGGTACCTAAGTCAAATTGATAGTTTTGTTTGATTATATTCCAGTGTGGTTATGGGAAATGCAAACGCAATTGTTTGGTGAATATAAACCCTCAAGAATTAATTTGCTCTTAAACAACTGTCTCTATCCTTTTATAATAATGTTCATCGTGTACAAGGTCGAAGAGCCACTCAAGGCAGAGGGTTACAAAGTAAGAGGTAAACGGCAAAATTAATGAGAATATGTGTGGAAGATGACATTTAACCCTTGATTTCTACAGCTTAATATAGAGCCCAAGGAAAAAATCCACTTAGGAGTCGGTTCGACAAAGTTGTTTGTGAGAATAACCTGTTCGACTGGAAATTACATCTCACCAATGAAATACGAAAAGAATGAGTGTCGTTCGTTACAATGGGCGTGGGCATTGTGTATCTTAGCCGTGAAGGTTACAACTGGTGGAACTAAGGAATCTAGTTCATCTGAACTCGTGCCATGGAAATAGCAAGAGGCCTGTAAAGTTTCGTATGTGGGAATGGAGTTCAAGGTGGAATATAATTTATCACATAAAAGTCAATGGAAATGTTTATCGTAAAAGAGAGAAATATTTTATTTTCGTCTACTTTCGAGAATTCTTAGAGAAAAATATGAGCTATACGGCAGAATTAAAACCTGCGTTCCCCTGGAGAAAAATCTCATTGAATCCGTAGCTGTAGCCAAGAGGTCAAAACACATCAGACGTTATTCATCGAAAAAAACTTTTTTCTTAAGACAGCAGTGTCATATAGTCCAAAGACAACAGTGTCATATTCATAAAAGCAATTCATTTTTTTTTTCTAGTTATATAATGTCTTATTTTTGTTGCATGTCTTATCTTAATTTGAGTTAAGTTTAGTTTTTGGTAACTGTAGGTCCTATTTTACAAAAAAAGAATTGATAATTTATATTATCCATATATATATATATATATATATATATATATATATATATATATATATATATATATATATATATAATTTTAAATTTTTCACTTCACAAGTAAAAAAATGAATTTTCAGATGAACATAGCTACTTTGTATAACAAAAACAAGACCCTGAAGATGACACTGAACAATTGTCAAAAGTACTCGGAAATAAAATGGATAGACATCAACGTGATAATTTTCTTACTTTGTTTAATAATGACACTAAGAAATTCGTCCGTAAATATGAGCGGATCTTACGAAACTTGTCTAAATTGTTTAATGGTACATATCTTAATATATATATATATATATATATATATATATATATATATATATATATATATATATATATATATATATATATATATAAGTGGGTATGAAAAAAATAACCTATAAGTTAAGTTTGGAAATGACACGACCTTTAAGACACTTGAATTTGGGACCAGCAAACTAGGGAAGGACATGCAAATTTTGATAACGATGGTAGGGTCAGTCGAAAGTAGTCGGATTTAAAAATTTAACTCCACCATTTTCGTAATTCTTTGTTCCTTATCTCATTCTTCTCATTATTTATCGTATATACTCAAGTATAGTACACGATTTTTATGATCAGTTTTTTTTACACTGATAATAGTGTGTCGCACTATACGCACGTAAGTTTTTGAAAAGTTTAAAATCATGCATTTTAGGTCACCGTTTGCACTATACACAGGTAAAATATAATTCATGCAACAAGTCAGAGGTCGGACTATACATCAGTCGTCTTATCCACGAGTATATACGGTACGCTCATTAAGAGATTTACACCAACAGTAATAGGTCACATTCACTGGAAATCAACTAACGCGGTGACATGTGTAATTCATTACTTTTCTCACTGTTCTAGTTGATGTTAATAATGTTATCGTTGGAATGATTTACTGTCTTAAATCAGATTTTCAATTTTTGAAACACTTTGCAAAACATTAATCCAAGCTCTGCAATAATGATGGGCCCCGATGGCGTATTTCATTTTTTTTTTTTTAATTCCGCTCGATTTGGGTATTTCTTTATTTTTATTTTTACTTTCTTTCGTTTTTTGCCGCTCTACGCTGTTGAAGCAGTGAAAACTATTGGTTGATCTGTTTTATTCTTACTATTTAAGATGAATAAATCTGCTTTAAAATGGGTGATCAGATTGAATTCCAGAGGTCACTATGCATTTTTAAAACTTCTCTAGAACTAGCATAGTGTGACGTCCCCCCGTTGTCGCTGCGCCAATTGTGACGTCTACCTAGCCGCGTCCGTCGTGCTATCCTGTCCTGTGACGACCAACTGGCTTGGTATTGGTTGCGGCACCAAATGTGACGTTCTAACCTTTTGGTGATTCGGATGGGAATCTCGTTAGATTCGGTATCAGCCTTGTCGTTCCCAGCTCGCGTCCAACGTCTGGTTACCGAAATTCACAACGTGGGTAGGTTAGACTAGAAATCAAAACAGTTACTTCGGTAACCAGACGTTGGAGGCGAGCTGGGAACGAAATCAATCAGTCGCCGGGCCGTAATGCAAGCCGAGTTCGATCAAGGGTAACACCGCACAAGTATATGCAAAAGAAAAGAAAATAATAACTCGAAAAGTTCAAATGTGTTAAAAAAAGGATAACAATATTTTATATCTGGTTGCTGAATACAGGACTGCGTCTTCTTCCCAACCCGCTATATGGATTCGTGACACTTTGTGTTTGTTAAGAGAGTCTTAACATCTTAAGTTGTTTGTTCTTTAAGAAACCGGTTCTTGGTGTATCTTCAGGTGATATTCGTAAAATTTGTTTTGGTGGTGTGAATCTAAGTCGTTCTTTAAAAATAAATTGTTCTTGGTTAGAAATTGAGTCGTGATTTGCGTGGAATCTTTCAAGTCAGCTATCTGCGAGGCGGGTGCAACTCCAACTGCGAACTTGAACTCGAACTCGAACTGCTTTTCACTCGCTGCGACTCTGCTTATATGGACGCCGACCAAAACCGGGTGGGCTTGTCGGGGTTTGAGGTTCCTTGATAATTCTAAACCCACAATCCACTTCTTTGTTTTCGGTCAGGAAAATTTTATTATTTTCCATTTTTGGAAGTATTTCGTCTTCCCACTTTCTTCTGTTCTCATATTGGTATCTCACAATGCCCTCAGAGGTTGTCAACGGGTTTCTCCTCTCTCTCACAGTGGCATCTCACACCTATCCCTTCAGGGAGGCGCAAAATAAAAATCTTACCACTTTTCCCCGCCAGAAAAAACAACACCGCTCAGTGTCCTTTTCGTGATGGCTTCTTATCACCTAAATTTAATTCTCGCCTTCTATTTTCTTCTTTCTTTCTCGCGACGTAAATAGTGTCACAATAGGCTTTGTGTTCCTTCTGCTCTTCCGTAAGTTCAAGTATCACAAGCAAGCATAACACTCATAACGATTTCTGTATTCTATTTGAACCAACACATTGCATTTGTTTATGGCTATGCATTAATCTTCGAATATTTTTATATTTGCATGATCCGATTGGATTGCAACGAGTCAAGTTATTATTATTATACGCACTTGAGCAAATTAATTAAAACAAAACTAATAATTCCGTTATTATTTACTTTCTTCGTAATTTTCCAATGAAACATGACTCATGACACATGTTAGTGCTTTATATGTCCATTACACGATGTTTTCCCTTGCAGATTGATCAAAGATTCTCGATTTGATTTAAATCAGGAGAGTTTCCAAGACAGTTGAGAGTACTTTGATTTGCTCACTGGTAAGTTTTACCATTGTGTTTGTGCAGCGTTACAATTTTCGCACGCTTTCTTGAAGTCCATCGCAGACAATGGCCGTAGGACAACTAATCGTCATTCGAAACTTTATGCCCTTTCGGTTTGATCCTTTGACATGAGACACGTGTTAACTTTATAGACGATGATATTTATCTAGAAAGATGCAAAGTGACTCGTCACTATTCGTGTTATATTTTCAGCATCACGATGCATTCAAGTCTGTATCTCTTCAAGGATTAAATGCATGTGACTACGACAAGTGGCATTGCAGTTTTTATTGAGCACAGATCAGTCAGTCAGTTATGCATCATGTATCTTTAGATACATAACTGACGAGGCAGTTTTTTTCCGCAGTAGGTTGTCATTTCTTTCTGCGGTAGACCAGTTGACGTTAAGTCTTGGAAATTACAGAAACATGTCCTAATTTCTCATACAAACCTAAGAAGTTTACTCAAGTTTACCGAAAAAGAATATATAGATGCATTACATGCAAATGTGCGTGTATATATATATATATATATATATATATATATATAAAGTGAGAGAGTGAGAACCCTTTTGAAATTTAATTAAAACAAAACGAATAATTCCGTTATTATTTTTTTTTTCATATTTTTCCAATGAAACATGACCCAGAACACATGTTAATGCTTTGCATGTTCATATCACGAAGTCTTTCTTTGCAGATTGATCACCGATTCTCGATTGCATTTAAATCAGATGTTCCGGGCCAATCGATAGTCCGTTGATTTGTTCATGGCTTGCCAGTGTGTTCGCGCAGTGTTACAATTTTCGTACGCTTCCTTGAAGTAAAGACCATCACATACAATGGCCGTAGGAAAATAAACCGACAGTCGAGACATTAGTGTCCGCCCGTGATAAAAATCTGATGCAATCACGGATGACGCAATATTTTTCGAGTCTAAACAAATTTCATTATACACACCTAAACTCGATTCATATTAATCCAAATCACTGAGAATAAAATAGAAATCGATTACACCGTGTCACTTCAGTGGTTCGAAAACTGATCGTTTAATGAAAGAACTGAAATTAAAACGATGGTTTAAATTAACTTGCACAAGGATCTATAAAAATATTTTTGACTAGCATTTGTTTTTCTTAATTACATGTCTGGTATCAACCAATGACCTAGGACATGCAAAGGATGCCATTTTTGGTTGCTTCCACTTAAACAAAAAACAGCCTATTAACAAAATAAAAAATTCAATTGACAAAGCTCTTCGCAGGATATGAGCTGTGCTTATTAGAACTATTCTTAATTTTTTGAATATATCGTGAACCAGGGATATTGTTGATATGTTGTTAAGTTCCTTTCTTTACCAGACCGAAAGCTTCAACCAGAACATGCAGAGACTTAGATTGTAAGTGCCACATTTTTTCTCTTTCTATATGTAAAACTTTGAATCTATTTAGCTTTTCAAAGTCATTCTCAGCGATATGCTTGTCATTGTTCATTTTCAATCATATTATTATTATTATTTTATTTTCTTTGATTTCTGGCGTATATTCATTTCTTTCCGGGTTCTAACCAGAAGGTCAGAAATGGCATCATGACATTTTCCACTGATCATTTTCAGAGGGAAAAAAGCTTTTATTTTTTCAGAAAACGGCATAATATCTGGGATTTACTACATGGATTGCGGGCCACAACCAATAAACTGAGATATCATCCAATTTTTCTCTGAAGTGTTCAGAACATCCAGGATTATTCTTGCCATTCCGAAGAGGATTCTTTTTTGCAACCTTTATGCTGGCAATCAATGCCAATTTTCTTTACCCATCAATCTATTTTGTCGGTCACTGTACGCAGATCACCAATGATGATGACTTCCAAAATTATTATTATTATTATTATTATTATTATTATTATTATTCTATTTTGCCATTTCTTTCTGTAGTGGAAGTTTCCATAATGTATCACCAAAAGACTTCAAGACATAATAAATTCTTTACATCAGAAGATGAAAACAGACAAAATGGCACACAATCAGAGAGACCAAAATAAGTCAATGCGGTCACTGCAGGGATAGAATCTACGCAAAATATATTAAACACCCCTGAGTATAATTTTTATGCAGTTCATATATTTTAGGTTGGTTGGTTGGTTGTTTTCGCTTAGAGGCATATCAACACCTCTATGGGTTATTTAATGACGAAATCTAATTATTTTGAACACAATTGTATGGCTTCACCTAAAGATATTTTGAAAACAATTGCAAGCCTTCAATAACAGATAAAATGTATTTTTGTTTATTTTAATATAAAATGTATTGTTGCAATTTCTTCATATAAAAATCTATTTTTATACTTTTATAGTGTTTCTATTAGGTTGGTGCAAAAATAATGTCGTTTTCTCACATGGCAACATATGTGAGAAAACGACATTATTTTTGCACCAACATAATATTTAGAGAGGTTCACTATTTGCCTATAGCTGGGACCCCTAACAGGTGCGAATAGAGTAAACCTGGGAACAACAGCAATGAGGAGGTGGCTCTATGTTTCTCATATCTCGATCAAAGGACTTACCGCTGGATGTAGTTTATCGTAATACCTACGACTAACATATTCTAGATCTGCCAGAGTTTTCATCTATACATTTGTTTTCTGCTTTTGATATAATTCCCTGAGTTCCACTAACATCAAGTAATATTGCTGTTTTGAGATACCACAATCTACTAATCTTTTTCTTGATGTCTTTCTATTTACTTAGTTTCCAAGGATATGATTTTGCCAGTTGTGTCTGATGATGCTGATCCAACGGGCAAAATCAGATCATATGAAAGATGGTTTCAAAATATTTTTTCCCAAATTATGCCTGGTCAATTTGCCTGGACTAGTCTGTCAGGATGACCGCTAAAAGTCAAGAGGACGGTCAACTCTTCTTTCTTTATAACTTACGGCGAGTTATTTTCTCGCCAGTTTGCTCGGGAGGTTGAATGCACAACATATTGTCTAATGTACTATATCGTTACATGTACTCTGTTGGAACCAGCCGGTCACACCAACATATTATTATTATTATTATTATTATTATTATTATTATTATTATTATTAGGAAAATAATTACGGGTTTTACTGATATGCATTAGAAGTCAGCTAACCCAGGCTGAATGGGTTGTAAACAATGTCGAGGATAAGTTTATCATCTCTTTTATTCAACCTTTTTATTGCCTCAGTTTATTCCTCAAATTCGGTTCATGTTAATACTCCCGTCCTCTGTTTCACCCAATGGCTGATATACACGCCAGTCGAACTCGTTTTTTTAGATTTTCTTAACCTACCAAATATCCTTAAGATCTAGTTCATTAGCTAATCGATCGTCTGTTTTCCTCGAGGTCCGCTACTGCTTTTATCGACTGATCTTTATCTTTCATTACAAATTTTATGTTTAAACACACCAGATAGGATCTCAGGGACATAGCAGACATGAAGTCGTTGACGATGACCAAATGGAAACGGCACATCAACTCCTTATGGGTCATTTAATGCCGAAATTTAATTTTCTTGGAAGCTTTGAAGTAATAAAACTATGATATATGTTATACTGCTCTCACAATTAAATAAATGGTAGATGATACTCAGCCTTTGTGCATATACATGTTTGTGTGAACATAATTGCTAGAGGCGATGATATGTATGCTGTTATGTACTTAGATTTTGGAATACAGTTTGATTTGAAAAAAACTTAGAGGATATACGGATTAAGGTCATGAAAGAGTTCTTTCATGTTCGTTGTTTGGTTGATTTTGTTTATCACGGCATATTAACCACTATGGGTTATTTAATACCGACATCTAAATATTTTGAACGCAATTGCATGCCTTCAACTACAGATAAAATGTATTGTTGGTCATTTTGCTACAAAATGTATTGTTTGTCAATCTACTATAAATATGTATTACTGATAATTTTAGAAAAAATAGTTTCAATACTTTCATTGTGTTTTGTTTTCATGGGGTTTAGTGAATCGTTACGATGTTTGGTGAATTGCTACGATGTTTGGTTGCTTCAAGAATTCAAGAAATAAAAATAATAATACAAATTTCCATTTACGATTCTCTGCTCAAAAGATTCATTTTGCTATTCTTCAGTATTACAATGGAAAATGAGAGTGGGCTAAACAACTAAAAAAAAAAGATTGTTAGGATGGTATGTTCTATAGCCTTTACACTCTCCAGACTTAGCAGCTGGACCATTTTCTTTGATTAATTCGTAGAACACACAAAAACAAACAAGATGAAAACAATTTTGGCGAAAAGAAAATATTTCTTTAAACCGAAAATCTACCTTTCGTTTGAAAATTAACTTGATTAGATTTTATGAATAATATTCAAATACATTTAAATTATATCTCGTTTTATAAACTTTCTGGTGAAAATATTAAATTTACGAGCACACTGCAATTATTATTATTTTTATTATTATTATTATTATTATTATTATTATTATTATTATTATTATTATTATTTCGTTTTGGTTCTTTTGTATATACATTTCCTTCCGGACTCCCAACAGCGAACTAAGTTCAGAAATGGATTCATGACATTTTCCACTGATCATTTTTATAAAAAATAAAAACAAAAAATCCTAAAATCCCACACATTTTACATAGATAAAAAATTCTTCTTTTTCTTCTTCTTCTCATTATTATTATTATTATTATTATTATTATTATTATTATTATTATTATTATTAGCAGCAGCAGCAGACTTATTTGGCATACATCGTTATTTCTGTGGGAACAAATAACTACCTATTCAAATTAACAACACTTAAATCGTTCATTCCCGTTTCAATAGTGTAATGAACAGCAGCATTTCCACCTTGCCCTAAATCTTTAATACTTTTAATCTTGTGTCTTTTATTTTCTCTTGTTTCTCTCAGTATTCCAAAGATGGCAGACACAGTAGTTACTTACGAGTTCCACAATATTTGAAGTTCTCAGGTAAGATGACGATTTTTTCTGTCATATTCACTTTCTTCATGACCACCTGCTAATGACTAGGACGACTGCTTTTAATTTTGGTTATGTTTTCTTTGTTTGGTTGCAAGAAATATTACTATCCTAGAAAAGATATAAGGAATGTATTCAATCCCAATGTATCGTAACATTTGCATTCTAAATGACCCTTTTTCTACTCTATCGCTATTTTAAGAAAATGTTTAAAAGATCTCGTTTCTTTATTTATATTAGTTCAGAACATTACACGATATGATATTTTCACCGTATATAATCAAGTTCATCTTTCCTGTATTATACTTGAAATGAGCAAGTTACACGCATGCATTTTCCCAATAACTATTAATTTGTAGAACAGATTTCCAGGTATATACTTTCATGCTACAAAACGAACAATGTGTCTTCTTTTTAAATGAAGACATACTATCTGTAATTAGTAAGGTTAATTCATAATTTCATTTGAAGGTGTTGGAATCTATTTATATTAAGTCCTACCAGCCAGCTCTTTGTAAGCAGAAAAGGTGATTGGTAGACCTAAATGAAACTAGCTTCGTTATATGTTGTGATAACATCATGTATTTGATATTCATTTCTAATCGTCTTCGTTTAGTCTCTAATATGAGAGGACCAATAAATCAGTTTAACAGTCTTTTTGTAAATCCTATTGCATTTCGATAGTACAATTTTTCGGTAATATAAATCTTTGTTATCCATTTTTCTTGTTTTAATATGTCCGTTTTTTTATCGCTTTAATAACATTTTTAGCACTGCAAAATAATCCAATATTTATTGAATTCTACAATGTTAGCCTCATCATATCAAATGAGAGTAATTATCTATCCTTCTTATACTCCCAATTTCCACTTCCAGTCCCGGACTTTTAGTCGTATCTCACGTATTTTTCAGTAAAACTCTATCTTAAGTGACTTACAAACCTTGTGTGTTGCTAAATTTAGTTTAAAAAGTAAAAAAGAAAATAAAAAAAAATTACTCTCAAAGCAGGTGCTGAAATGTTCTGAGCATAACCAAAAAGCCCTATCCCCCCCCATCCTGCTGAAAAAAAAATGGTGATATTTTGTCATTTCTTTAGATTCTGGGAAATGGATCAAGGCGGGAATATTTCGGCAACCCCTCCTTTGTAAAATTGAGGAAAACAAAAAATTTCATTTCTTTTTTATTTAACTTTCATCATTGAGCACATGTTAATAGGAATTTCCTGTTATTCGCTTTGAAAACGTTAGCTATGTAAGTACCCATACCAAAAACGAAGAAGTGTTCTATTTTTGGTGGAAGAAATCAGTCCATTTTAACAACCACCACCAACACCATCAACAACAATAACAATAACAACAACAACAACTATACAGACTTCACGGTAAATAAAAACAGACAGGAAATGCAAAATTCTAATCCAGCATACTAAAAGTTTAAATTTGTTATAGATCTAACTTGAAAAAACTGTGATTAGAGTCATTAACGAGTGATTCTTTTATTAACAGGATACACAATCTTGTTGTTGTTGTTGTTGTTGCTGCTGTTGTGGTGGTGGTTGTTGTAGTTGTTGTTGTTGTTGTTGTTCTTCTTCTTCTTCTTCATCTTCTTCTTCTTCTTCTTCTTCTTCTTCTTCTTCTTGTTCCTCCGCTTCTTTTATTCCCTCCTATTTTCTTCTTCTTCCTACTTTTTCTTCTCACTCTCCTCCTTCTGTTTCTTCCTCCTCCTCATTTTCTTCTTCCTCCTCCTATTCTTATTACATCTTCCTACCTTTTCTTTTCCCTCATCTCTCTCCCCACTTCTCCTGCTTTTCTTCTCCCTCTTCCCATTGTTATTCTTCTTCTCCTCCTCTTCTTCTTTTTCTACTTTTTCGTTCTATCTAATGTAACCCAAGCGGACGTAGGCGTAAATGGATCTCAACAACTTCCCCACCTCTGGAGCTCTTAGCAATTACTGTTTTTTTTTTTAATCTATCATTCTCACCCACCCTGTTCTGACATCCATTTACATACGCACATCCGATAATTTACATTCCCCTTCTATCAGATTTGCTGTTAATGACCTGTGAGTATCAACATTTCAGGCCGCCTTTTCACAATATATGTCGCAGAAATTTCAGCCGTTTCTTTCTGATTCTAACTACGTGTGTTTTTTTTTTCTGTTTCCATTATCCTCAAAACTTCATCAATGCTTACATGTACCGTCAGTGCTATGCTTAGAAACCTTCCGTAGAACCATCTCTGCTGCTTCAAGTTTCCTCTTTATTTGTCAGGAAACTGTTCAGCGTTATCTGATATTGCATAGCAGTTCAAATAAAACTAATATATATTATTACTATATATCGAAATAAAGGGTTAGGTTCGACGTTCCTACCACCTGAAGAAGGCCGAAGCGTACAACGGCCGAAACGTTGTAATAAATATGGCGACTAAGATGAAAACAATAGTCCGAATAATGTAAATAATGTACATAATACATCATCTCAGAAATATAGATAGATGTTGTCTGACTTGTTTACAACTCGCTGGTAAATATTTGCATTTTATACCCACCATCTCTTAGATTTAGAAATAAATTTTAGGCTTGAAAAGTCGACTCGTATACTACAATTATGGTTTGTTTGCTTATTATTTGGAGCATAAGAAAACGTCCATCCGTTTTTGTATTTTTTTCTTCTGATATCATTCTGATGATAAATATTCAGATCTCATAAGTTGAGTTTTCAATCTTTAAAATCCATGTTGCTTAGTTATCGTAGATGAAATATAGATATGAGTTAAGACACAACAAAATAAAATTATCAAAAACTACTAATAATAAGAATACATCATCTGCTGTTGCTAACTGTGTAGACATCTTGGGTATTATATGATTACAACATCATAATGTTAAGATTTGCTGCTCTAGTTTCTAGATCAAGGCAGATTTTTACGGGTGGAGTTCCTCGTCTAACTCCCAACGAGTTATGAATCTAAAGTATTTGTTCTTCTGTTTTTTTATACTGAAATTAAAAGAAAAATCACCTTAAGGTTTTTAAAAAAAATCCACTTTTAAAAACTCTGAATTTCAAATTAAAATTTTATTAGCGCGAAAAAATGATTGGTTGCAGTTTGAATGTCATATCAACTTTGTCGGTTATTTAATACCGAAAAGATTGTTTTTTAATAAACATTTGTAAGCCATCCTTTAACTTTAGAAGGCAGTTATTTAGTGCCATAATTTGTGGTATAGACCAACTACATTCAAGTAGGCTAGGAAACTCTCTACATTTACCTTCTTGAAAATGTCCTATGGACAAGTCATGTCATAACATCGTTGACGTATAGGAGAAATATCACTACAATCGACTAGAATGTTTTACAGTATATACCTCCTGATATGGGGCACATCGAAATGGTGTAATGGTTAGCAAGATCGTCTCGCTAAAACAATTACGACTGAGTAATGAGTTCAATCCTCACTGGGTGCTCTCTACTTTCGGCCTTGTGCCACATCTAAGCTGCGCTTAGAAGATCACTATACCTCCTGACATGCTGTGCATATACGAAGATATTTATTTTTAGGATAAATATGTAGGTGCGTACTATTCTGAAAATGTCTGGGACGACTTCTTCTTTCAGATAAAGTCTGAGAACATGATGCCGTTTTCCTAGAAGGGGTTTCATTTTGTAAAGTTTGTTGTGTAGTTGGAATTTTCATAACTCTTGCCACGTATGAGTTTTCTAATTGCTTTGAAATCTGTATAGGGGATTTTAATATTTGAAAACTTTGAACAGATAGAGTATCGGTATAGAAACAAATGAACGATATGAATACAGACGGGTGATTTGAAATTAAGCAATTAGCAAAAAATAAACATTTAAGTCTATATTGCATCAAGGTTAGAGCAAGATGTTTCTCTACATGATTTAAAGATTTCTTATATAGTATTTGGGTGATTGCAGAGATCATTTTATCCATTGATCCTTCGAGGTAGCGTCATCTGTAAGTTTTTCCAGCTGGTGTGAAGCCAACATTGTTTCAAATGTTTCGGCCATCCAGAATTTCATCGCAACTTTCAAAAGGCTCTAGCAGTCCTCGGTTGGATATAGAATTTCAAATTTATTTTATATGAAGTTGATTTTTTAAAAAATTGAATTTCACCTATTTTAATTTGAGCGTAAAAAGCTGTTATTAAAAATGGGGTATGTTGAGATGACATGGACACATACTTTTAGAAATGTATTTGTCTAAAACCAAGCGCACTTGTTTCAGTTTGAATCTGAACTTCACCAACTTATATACCTACTATGCTAGCGTTACATTCACAAGGCAGCAGATAGCAATTTTAAATCGAAAACTACTCGTGTAAAATCGAATATTATACCTGTAAACTTAAATGACGTATGTTGGATAATTTTTCCTAACTTACCAACACGCCTTTACTAGTTCAAAATGTTCAAAATACATTAAACGATTTTTTTCAATCGATTCTCTCTAAGTAACAATCATAGAAGAAATACAAATATAAGAAGAATTGATTGATATCTTTTAGGGTTTATAAACAGGATTGCGAATATTAAGAACCAAAATATATTTTGGACTGTAAAAAAAAATATTGTTTTTCGGGTGATTATTATTTTAACCATTTTATCTGCGAATAACAATGGCTTTTGTCCTACTATTTAACCCATATATGTGGGGAAGAAATGAATTCAAGCATTTTCAAGGATATCTGCGCGTAAGTGATTGTAACGATTCTAACAGGAATTCGAAATCGGTTCTCCGATTTTCCATCCTGGCCGCTATCCATTACACCATCCGTCTACCACATATGCCACATATTTTTGTTCGATACCAAACAAAACTGAACTAACATACGCAAATATATATATATGAAGGACTCTTTTGCGCAAATATACGAGCGTTGTCAGCAAGAAATCTAGTCATCCCGAAAATGGGTTGCGCAGCATTGATAGAAATTGTTAACCAATCATAGGGGACCTTACTACACATGTCTGAACAGAAAATCTCCCCTGAGATTGTTTTTGCTGCTATAAATCATCAGCGAGCGAACCTTTGTCTAACGTGTGAGTGTTACGTGTAGTTTTCAATTTCATTTTTTTTTTTATCAAACTAGGATATCAAATCCCACCCAATCCTACAGTCTAGATTTGACCCTTTTTTCATTCTGAACTTTTCCATAACTTAAACATCCATCGCAACAACGTGGACCCGAATGAGAAAACAACTACTTGGCAGCAGATGGCGACTCAGAAAAAGGAATTTGCCGAATGTTTTCAAAAGTAGAAAGGGCATTGAAAATGTGTGTTTGTTCCGAAAGAGACTACATTCAAGAATACTAAAGTAACATTGATCTAGGTAGGCCCTTGGTAAATATCAAAAATAGTTACTTTCCAGATTGATTTCGTATATTTACTGAGTAACGGGAAACCTGGATATTTCCCTCTACTTAAAGTATCTGATATTAACAGAGAATACGTTTCCCTTCATGAAGTTTTGGCTAAGTATGTAAATAGATTTATGCTTAAAATATGACATAAAATTCAAATACCAGTAAATATAGAGACTTAGGATGATACACTTCAAAGAAATCAGGTTCGACTACGATTAATTTAATGCATGTATAATTTTTAAACTTTTGAAAATACCACACTCACATATCTACACACACATATATGCATATATATATATATATATATATATATATATATGTATATAGATAGATAGATATAATTATTTATGCCCCAATTTTAGCTTTAAAAATAGAAATACTTACTATTTCACGTGAATTTAAAATAAATGGATGGGAATGACAATAACTCTTAATAGGTTTTTAACATTTTCATAATATTTGTTAGATTTACGTTTTGGGGATATGCTAGTAAAACATCATCATCTGAAGCAGATGGAGTCTTTAGGTTGAATGTGATTAAATGGACTGGATTCTTACAATTCTACGAAAAGATATGCAAGGACACTTCTTATTGAGATCCGATTGGCAAACCGAATATCTCTTTGTAAAAATGTTTTTTTAAAGAAAGAAACAGTCACGATTTATTAGTTGGTAAAAGTCTATAATTTTGTTGACCGGTAAAGGAAATTTTCTCTTTATAGATTTGCTGATTTATTTCTCAGGGTGTTAATGCCTTTTTTTTACAGATATCTTTGTGTAATGTTATTTGATATCTCGACCTATCATAATTTTGTTTTTCATATTGTATTTTTGGATGATCTAATCCAAAGAGGGCATATTATACAAGGGACTAGTAAAAGTTTTACAATTTTTACCATTAATTTACTAGTTTTTAGGGGGCGCTGTTGATGCTGGATACAATGATTTTAATGGGTATTTTCATAATGTTTGATAGATTTACGATTTGGAGATATACTAGTGAAACATCATCATCTGAAGTAGATGGAAGTTTTAGGTTGCTTGTTATTAAATGGACTGGATTCTTACAATTCCACGAATAGAAATACAAGAACATTTATGTGTAAGCTGTATAGTATGGTATGTGTTTGATGATATTCCATTAATTTTCTCCATATTTTGTTTTCATTTTCAGTAGTTCATCTATTGACGTATTGAAAAATTATATGATTAAATTTAGCGTTTGTTTGTTATTTTATTTTTTTTTTGTCAGTATATATTCTCATTTGTCAGTGTGTTACTGTTCTTTGGTAAGTTATCATTTACCCATATATATCCAAGGGGTAGGGTCTTTTTTCACGGTTTTTGTTAAGTGAGACAGATATGATTCCTTGTATGAATACTTTTTTCAAATTATTTGTGGATTTGTTCAAGGATTTTATTATAGAGGCTTCCTTTTTTTTTATTCCCTTTGCAAATTGCGGAAAATATAACATCCTGAAAACAAAAAAAAATGATGTATTATCCACACGAAAATTTCTGAAGATATGATTCTTTGAAATAATTGTACGAATATCAACAAACCTCGAAAACCATCAAATACAGATACTAAAATTACAAACGCTACCTTAAGACGATCACAGATTTAGACAGCAAAAAAACAGAGAATAATCACCACATCTAAAGCTGGGATATTTAAAATTGACTGCTTGTAAACTATAAGATTTAAGTAGGTTAAAATTCTAGAACCCTAATATCCCACGTCGACGTACACACACACACACACAAAAAACATTCGTTGAGATACACCACTAAACCACTTAGTAACACATAGAAATAAAAATTTGATTTAAAAAATGCCGCTTTAATAAAACCAAAGTATACACACCCCGTTACGAAGAAAATATCTATAAATTATATTAAACAATAACCCACAGAATTTAAACACAAGTCACAAGCAATTCTTCATATCACAGTATTTATAACGCTAATACTTAAAATATTTAAGATCAGATCAAAATGTAAGTGATATACTGTAAATGTAAACGTTCACTTCTATGTAAGTGTAGCACAGGCCAATATACACATTTTAAACACACACCAAAAATATCCCAATACAAAAAAAATGGAAAAAAATCCGTATAACATTAATAGTAAAAATTAACACATGCCAATCTTTCCATATTCAATATACATAGAAATGTCTAAATGCAGAAACATATTTCTTAAATAATTAAATAATAATAATTCAAAATAATATAACAAAAAAGTAACCTCACCTTAACATCAAGGGCAGAATCCATAAATTAATCATTGGACATAGACGGGGAAATTGATAAAAAAAAACATAGACATAATAACTATTTTAAAATGGTCAAGTTTCAGGAATGAACAACTCAGAGAGAAACATGTATAAAAAGCACTGAAGGCTCACTAAAATAACTACACACATATATACAGACATGATTAGTAAAAAAAAAACACATAAAATAAACACGTGATATTTGCCCGTCTAATGAAAGCAAATAGCATTAAAAAATATCGAAGCATCTGGGCGTTTCCCTCATTCCTTACAAAAATATTGATGGAGCTAAAATAAGCGATACATGTAAAACTTATAAAGGTTTTCGCTACTTGTACCTTAATAAATCATATATATATATATATATATATATATATATATATATATATATATATATATATATATATATTGTAAGCATCGGTTTATCTTGCGAGATAATGGTAGCACACTGTTTGATCAAATTTTAGTCCTTTGGTTGTGGAGCTGGAGCGATATCTCCACGGCGGAGGCCTGGGCGATGGTATATGGTGATCGTGCACTGTTCAGACGAAATGGCTCCCTTCTCGGTCGTATCGATAAGATCCAAAGGAATACAGAGTATTATTTGGAACCCGTTTGGCTGCAAGGTGTGCCAGAATTATGTCAGTGCTGACAGCAAACCGCCTTCTGGGCTCCACACCAGATTTTCTCTCTGTATTTACTTATATAGACTTTTCCGTTTTAGGATATAACTAGAGAGTACAGATTTCAAAATAGATTTTTTGTCTTCCCCTATACATACGTCTCTCTCTCTCTCACTCTATTTCTCTCTCTCTCTCTCTCTCTCTCTCTCTCTCTCTATATATATATATATATATATATATATATATATATATATATATGTCTATCTATATGTATCTTTTAACTGAGTTATCAAAACCAACCGTAGAAAACCGGAATTGGTTTAACAAGTTTATTACTTTTTGATACAGGGAAATATAATGTAGAATAAAAACTAGGTAAGAGGAAGTTTAGCTGGGAGTTAGTGTTTTCAGCAAAGATTATTGCTGCTGTTGCTTCTCCTACTCCTCTTGATGTAGGTGTATATTTATGTTTTTCGTCTGAGGGCCGGTTCCGAACTTGTAGGGAAAAATTCTCCCTCGCATCACTATCTCTTTCTCTCTCTCTCTCTCTCTCTCTCTAACCATATATATATATATATATATATATATATATATATATATATATATATACTTTATCAAATGACCACCTAACACTTAAAAAAAAATCTAAAGAACATTACATCATTATTTTCAAAAATAATTAAACAATATATATATATATATATATATATATATATATATATATATATATATATATATATATATACATAGGTTCTCCTGTTTCAAAATAAGTTTAAATTAATTGGAAAGAGTTGTTTTTTCGTTGTTAAAAATGGCTGATTTATATTTTTCTTTTCACAACGTAATTCACTTTATTAAAATATCTTTCACAAATCAAATATACTTCTCTGAAACTCAATTTGGGGAATATATCCTTGATTATTATTTGAAAGGAATATTACTTAATTTGAGTTTCAAATATTGAAGAAACAAATTTTGTAACACGGAGGTGAGTGTTTTTATGAAGAGAAGACAGCTTTAGCGACAACCGGACACTTCTATTAACAACTGAAAATTTAACCATTTTTTAGCGCGGGAAATATCTATACTTGAGGAATATAATGGGAAAATATTTTTTTATATATTCTTAACTACCACATAAGCTTAAAAATTTAGGAAAATATTCTAAGTGAATTTATTTAGTTCGGTTTTAAATTTACTATATTTATTGCACTTATCTTCTGCAGGTACGACCGTACTTATAAAATTCGGCACGTTTGTACACAAAAAAATTCTAAATTATTTTAACAAAATTGTCTCTGAAGAGTAGTAAGCTGTTGCATTTACGATTAGCATGTATTGTTTTACGTAATAACAAATTATCTAACCGGTAAAACTTAATACAGAATTTTTAAATGATTTAAAATTTTACAAATTATTATAATTAAAATTTAAAAAATGAAAATAATTTTTGTAAAAAAAAATCATTAATCATCTAAAATATCCTTTGTCTTAAAACAGCAATGGCAATAATATCATTTTATAAAAACAATTAAACGCTTTAATAATTGGATAATATCTTAGTTTTATTGCATTTTTGATTTTCCGATGAAGAGTAGATTTCTGTTGACTGGGGTCTTTTTTTGCATTAGAAAAACAAAAACAAAAAAATGACTAAAATTTTGAAGGTTAAAAAAAGATGAAAAATATAATTTAATAATAAAAAACTTTTTCATTACTCCCAATAATAACATAAACGTTTTGACAGTGAAACTTTATTTTTATTAAGTTTGCCACTTTTTTATCATGTGTGCTTTTACAGTATTTAAATCTACTGGATTATACTTAAGTCTATGCCACTTTAACTGAAAAACAAATATAACAACAAAATTTCATGGATTTATCATATTACAAATTTCAAACAAAATTCGCACTTGATTGATTTGAACAAGAACTCTAGCATCGCGGCATCGCACACTCCAAAAATATGGATTTAATTGTCAATAAACAGAATATTGAAAAAAAATATTTCGGTCTACACTAAATATATTTCGCCTAAATTTTTTACCTGTATATAGAAAAACATTGCGCTCTGAAGATGACAATTTGAAATTGTTGAAAGTACTTGGCGCGTCAATTCCATCTGACAACAACTCA
>OZ010576.1:126303864-126373864 GCA_963932145.1 Acanthosepion lycidas | reverse complement strand
CCACACTCCTAGATACACACATACCAATATATAATAATGGACTCTCCCGTCGGCTTCGACGTATGAGCTTAGTTGATTCAGTTATGAAATTTTGCGCGATAATCTTAAGTGGCATATAAGACCCGCTAGGGATTTACAAAAAAGGCCACATATGGAGCAAGAAGGAGGATTGTGAGATGAGATCACTGTTAGATTTGCTGACCTTTTAGGTATTGCTCTTGCTTCTTGAAGATGATACAGACAAGCAGACTGAAAACTGCTGAGTCAACTAAAACATGTTGATCTCCACCCGCTCAAGGGTGTTATGTGGTATACTGACAGCTGACAAGTTACACACACATATATATATATATATATATATATATATATATATATATATATATATATATATATATATATATATTATCTTACATTGCGTGCTGGTGTTCATAAAACAGTGTTCGATTTGCTATAACAGAAATATGAATTATGTTAAATATTCATATTACTACCCACTGGTAGACTCAGAATTTCATGCGCAAAACAATCTTCAGGTAATGAGTACAGACATCATTTTAATTTTAATAAAAATATTTGATTAACTCACTGATTGCATAGTTCATATATTATAATCCGGGTTCTTTTCGGCGCAATTAATTAAACAAAAACTGCTATTGTGCAGTATTTATCTAGTGAGTCTAACCGTGATTTGAACGAGCGTTATTTCTCTCAATGATAACGAATGCATTTATATTTGCACCAGAATATACCAAGTTTCTTCATTTTCTAGATAAATATTTGCATAACCATTGTTGATATACTGTTACGCTTTCATAAATACGGCACGATTACGTTCTTATCCGTGAGTGTTAGAATTAGTTTAAATTCACTTAGCTGATTTGATATGCACTAACTTTACTCGCTCGAATATTATATATATATATATATATATATATATATATATATATATATGTGTGTGTGTGTGTGTGTGTGTGTGTGTGTGTGTGTGTGTCTGTTCGTATTCTTCTATGTCTGTGCATGCTTTTGTGTGAGTTCCCGATTCAATCTGCAGCAAGAATTTAATCTAGATATAATTCCGGCTGCTTAGACTATTTCGACTCCCATCTCAATTGTATACCATAGTTATATGAGCCTTTTGCTAGAGACGAGGTCATCATCTGATAAGATTTTACCGCCATATTATTCCGAGTCAATGTGAAGGTCCAGAATTTAGTGGTCGGCTCTTTGCCTGTATGAACACCATTCGGGAAGAGAGGAATTATAATGAAACAAATGTTGCCGATATCAACGAATGAAGCGCTCGTAATTTCTGATTATGCACGTGTAATCATTATAAGTCATAATATGGAAAACTCTTTAAAAGGGGGAGGGGATAATGAGAATCTGTTCTTCCTGGCTTCATATCTTTCTTTCTTTCTCTATTTCTTTCTTTTTCCTATTATTTACTACTTTGTCCTATCCTCTCTTTTCCTTTACTCCTATACATTCTATTCGTATTCTTTCCTTAACCTATTGTTTCTTTTTTTCTTTCTTTCTAGAGCCAACTATAATGCCCCCCCGCTTTCCTTCTTCTTTTCCTTATTTTCTTCATTCTTTTAATCTATTTGTTTTGCTTTCTAGGAGGTAGCTATAAGTTTCCAACGTGTCTCTTTCTTTCTTTCTTTCTTTCTTTCTTTCTTTCTTTCTTTCTTCCATTCATTCTTTCTTCCATTCTTTCTTTCTTTCTTTCTTTCTTTCTTGGGCCAGCTAGAAATTTCTGATGCCCCCCTTTCCTTCTTCTTTTCTTTATATTCATCTTTCTTTTAATCTATCTTTTTCGCTTTCTAGGAGGTAGCTATAACTTTCCAACGTTTCTCTTTCTTTCTTTCTTTCTTTCTTCCATTGTTTCTTTCTTTCGTTCTTTCTTTCTTTCTTTCTTGGGCCAGCTAGAAATTAATAATGTCCCCCTTTCCTTCTTTCTTTTAAGCTAACGTTTCTCATTCTTTTCTTCTTTCTTTCTTTATTTCTTTCTTTCTTTCTTTCTTTCTTGGGCCAGCTAGAAATTTCTGATGCCCCCCTTTCCTTCTTCTTTTCTTTATTTTCATCTTTCTTTTAATCAATCTTTTTCGCTTTCTACGAGATAGCTATAAATTTCTAACGTTTTTCTTTCTTTCTTTCTTTCTTTCTTTCTTTCTTTCTTTCTTTCTTTCTTCCATTCTTTCTTTCTTTGTTTCTTTCTTTCTTTCTTGGGCCAGCTAGAAATTTCTAATGCCCCCTTTTCCTTCTTCTTTGCTTTATATTCATCGTTCTTTTTATCTATCTTTTTCGCTTTCTTGGAGGTAGCTATAAATTTCTAACGTTTCTCTTTCTTTCTTCCATTCTTTCTTTCTTTCTTTCTTTCTTTTTCCGTGTTTTCTCAATATTTTTCGTTCTTTCCCTTTCCCGTTGTATTTGTGATCTTCAAAATCTTTCTTTCTTGGTTGTGCATGAGATTTTCTCAGCAAATGCTTAGTTACGTATCAGTGGATATCCGTTTCGCTTTTAGCAATATGTATGCACGTATATTAGTGCATGCGTAAATGTGTATGTGAGTTTGTGAGCGCGTGTATTTCTTTTCAAAATAAATACTTGAAAATAATAATAATAATAATAATAATAACAACAACAACAACAACAACAACAACAATAATAATAATAATAATAATAATAATAATAATAATAATAATAATATTGTGACTCTCAAAAAAGTACATGATTCCATCTACCCTATACAAGAGTCAGAACAGACAAAAAAATATAAATCTTCGCTGACATCCTCATGCCGGAGTTGCCCAATCCTCTCTAACCATCACAGAGTTAAAAAAAAAAAACAAAACATTTAGGAGGCATTGTAGGCATTGAATCATCTTCCATCTTACATCCCATTTCTATAGAGGCAAGGCCACAAGGCTATCACTATTTCCATGGCTAATATTCAAAAGAGCCCCATCTTTTATTTCAAAACTTAACAATAATGATTCCACTCGCTGCATTCTCAGGAGTGATAGTAGGGCGTCCTACTTCAAATGCTTTTTTCCCAAGAACAGCTACTTTGTTTATCAATTACCGCGTGGAGGCTTCCCCGGTCACCATATTAACCCCTTATAGGGTCACTTTTATCAATCCGCCATATCCTAGTAATCTTCTCATCATAATTCCCACTTTTCTATTTATATCACAAAAAGCCTCTACCTTGAGTGACTTTTGGGTTTTTCTACTAGGCGAACTCTTGTAAAACATCTTTCACAAACTACATTGTTATAAGTTTAATATCATATATTAAGTAACCGAATTATCCGCGCCTGCCGCGTGTCACACATATTGCTTCTAAGAAAATGATGATAGATTGTAAATAGTTTTTATAATTTGTGGGAAAAAAAGATGCATTTCACTATTAATCAATTATCTCGCCGATATGACCCCCGTCTTCTTGCATCCTCCTATATTTTGGATAAGAGACATTCCCTTGTTAATATAATATTTATATGATTGAGAAAAATTAAATATTAGTATTTTTTTATTTCATTTTAGAAAAATGAAATAACGAAAATTATTGCTGGCAAATTCTTGCAGCAAAATTAGTTCCAAAAATTATGAAATACGCAACTAACGCTATACATAAGTCAATAACCGCACCTGAGATGTAAAATATGATGATTAAGGTCAAGGATTATAATAGGGGTATTAATATTTAAAAATATCATTCACTAGGTGTTAATTACGGTAGGTGGATCAAAAACTAATGATGTATTAACAATATAAAATGTTTAAAAAATGGGCAAAATTGGTTTATATATCACTCAATCAGTCAGCTATATACATCTGATATCTCCACCGTCCTGGGTATAACGATAAACTATATACAGCTGCAAGGCCTTTGATCAGGAGAGGGGTGGTTTTGATGGGCATGAATCGGGTTGGTAGCACATGTTAGTTTCTCAAATATAGCTAAATAGTGACCCCCGTCCATTAACAATAACACAATGAAAGTATAAAAATGCTTTTCATAGTAAAAATCCCAGCAACAATTTTTCTATAAAAATATCACAATATATATAGTAAAATGACGAACAATAAGTTTTTTAAAGCATAATGACCAGAAATGGATTTTATCTTTAGTTGAAGGCATTCAATTGCGTTCAAAGTATATTTAGTTGGTCATAAAATTGTAATGAAATTATTTAGATTTCAGCATTAAACAATCAATACGGGTTGATATTCAGTTAAACAAAATCAACCAGCCAACGTTTCTGCCTAAATTCTGGAACTTTATTTACTATTTATTTATTTTTTTATTTATTTGTTTATTTTCCTCAATAGGAGTGGATAGGTTTGCCTGTCGTCTTGTTCACACTCTTCCCAGTCTTATTTTACAGGAGTACACAACTATCCTTTTTTATTACACTGGGCTTCCAGTTCCATCTAAACTCTTTTCATTGTCATACACTCTCAGTGTCTTAGTGACATTATCGCCTTGATTGGGATGAAGTGATTAAAAAGAAAGATTATAGTTACAAGATTATGAGGAATTTTGATTTCTAAGGAGATTCTGATAAAATTATTTAACATAAAACCGGTAAGTATTTAGTAGATATGCAATTTAATTCTAGAAAATTCTAATCTATATTGAAAACTGATTATAGACGGTAGGAAGTAAGGTTAAAATCATTACTGTATGATACAAGGAAAAATAAATGAATTCCATGAATTAATTTTAAGGGAAAAAGCTGCTAATTTTCACTCTTTTTTATAACACCGAGCAAAAGCACACGAAGTAATGTGACAGAAATATATATTGTTTAAAATGGAAGAAAAAACTCCCCTAGAATTGAGCAAACACCACAAAAGTTTGAAAAGATTTTAGGTTATATTTAGTGAAATTATCGCATAAATATCTACAATCTAGTTACTTAGAGATAATCATAGATACCTCGAGGTGGCGTAAGAGCACCTCGAGGCGGTGTAAGAGCACCTCGTGGCGGTGTAATGGTTAGCAAAGTTAGTCTCGCTAAAATTTACGACAGGGTAGTAAGTTCGAGCCATACTTTCAGCCATGTGCCACATCCAAGCCTCGCTTAGAAAATCAATACTTAGAGATAAACATTGCGAATAAAAATATGAAATATCTCAGATGTAACCTAAATTGAACAGGTCGATGTCGAATAAATGGATTGTACATTTCAATACATGAAAAAATATATCATTTCTTCATCATTGATGAAATCCTGCAATTTCCCCAGTCATTACGAATATATGCAATCTAAATGAGACAATTTTTCTCAATTTCCATCCAAACCTCAAGTAGAACTCATATATACGATCCATTGCTGAAAATGAAAATATTGCGCGCTCAATCTAACGTTCCAAGAATTATCTTTTCAAAAGTCAAATTAGATAAAAATAAATGCAGTACAGCTGACATACCTGAGCTGGAACTGTCCAATTTTCACTTTGAAATTATCATAATTATCGTTACACTATATATATTTTCATGGTAAATATCCAGTTCCATCAGTTCCGACCTTTACAATTACGACATGATTTTTAATTTTCACATTCTCGAAACACCTGAATATCCTCCTTATTCTCAATGTAAATTTAATTTAACTTTTTCCCATCGTGCCTTCAAAATCTTCAAGACAATTTAATTTTATCTATCCTACTTATCCTTATAACTTACAGTTCTTGTCACTGCTGTTTTCTTTCATTTCACGCTCATCTTTTATAATAAGCATTTTAACTGTAGCCATCTACCTTGAGTAGCGCTAGAGCAATGTTTCTCAACCTTTTTAAGCAACGGTACACCTAGGTGCAAATGTAAATATCACGGCAAACTTAGCAAAACCTTTAAAGAATATACATTTAAATGTTATGGAATAAAACCATAGATTTAAAAAATACACACACAAATATGAACTTTATTTCAATGTTTGTATTCAACTATTTAAGCAGCTTATTTAATGTAAAACCTGTGCCGGGCAATTTTTCACGATTTCTTCATTGTTTGTTCGAATGTGCGATAAGCAGATCCTCATATCTTCTTCAGTTGAGAATATTTCGCGGCAAACTTAAGACGATCGCAGGATGCACTAGTCTGTCACGGCACGTCGCTTGAGAATTACTACTCTAGAAATTTAGTAAGAGAAAGACACCTCCACACTTCCTGAAGGTAACAACGAAAGTAAATAAGAAAAGCATTCGATTCTCCTAACATCTCATTATATTTTGCAGACATTTATCGAAACACCCACTGAAATGAATGTCACACAAGGTGGAATTTGAATTGGAGGAGATCTCATACGTACAGGGAATCAGAAGCCAAACATCATCCATACTTCTTGACACTTTCCCGGAGATCAGTTATAGCTCCCTCTTAAAGAAGACATACGGCATGGGCTGACCGAGCCCGGGTCCGAGATTGAACTCAGAAAGACTTTTGATTCTTGCTCTAATCTATTCTGAAAGAAAGAAAATTATTTCTGACATGCCTGTCAGTAATTTTGAATTTTGATATCATCCTGAATGACTTTATGCATGGCATATAATTTTACAAAAGCTTTAAAACATTTATTTAAAATCGTACTTTTCAGTGAATGACGCAGCAACTTCCATCGACCCAATTTGGGTGATGGCATTAATGGTTTAACTTTTGAATATCATTGTGATTTTCTAAGTATAGATTAGATGTGGCACAAGGACGAAAGTACGGAGCACCCAGTGCAAATCGAACTCACTTTTCAGTCGTAACTGATCTAGCTGATCTGAGTTCAGCCCGAAGTCAGGCGACCGGCTGATCGGCTGATCGGTTAAACTTTCTGCCTTCGGGCGGGGTGGAACCCGAGCGAGGCTACGCCGAAGGGCGGTGTCTCTTTCGGGGAGGTAAACCGACCCTGAACCCGTTTATACGGGTTGAAAGGGCATATTTTTCGCCGAGCCCACGGGCTCGGAGATCCCACGTCAAACCGGCCTTGTGCCACATGATGCCCTCGTGGGGGGGGGGTGACTAAATACCGATCTAGCGAGACAGCCCGCAATTCTTTAAAGAATAATACCAACAATGTAATTTTTCACTACACAGAAGCCATCGTCGCAAAAGTGTTAATGAAACTTGATTTACAAAGTGATTTTGTTATAAAGAATACTTTCTTATTCATATGTATTTATATAAATATATTTAAAATAAATATTGTTCGCATAAAATAACCCTTTGAGGTTGATATGCCATAAAACAAAACAAACCAAACCAATCGAGCGAGACAAGATTGCTAACCATTACACAAGGTGAAGTGCACAAACTTTTGAATATTATGATCAACAATACTATTATGGTTAACCATATTTAAAAAAAAAAAAGAATTTATATCGGATTTTACGGCCGGTGTTAATGTGTTACATCATAAATTTTAACTTCCCCGCATTAGTATTACTTTGAAATTTACATGTATTCTTAATCCTGCGAAATGCCTCGCAATTTGTTGCAGGAAAACAAGAACTCGCCATCATTGGTTATTGCAAATTCTTCAATAAATTTGCTAACATGTGTGTGAAATGTAGAGACACAAAACACCTTTTCTCCCTTACAAATACGCTTATAAATTTAATTCATTTTTATTAGTTAACTCTTGAAGATAAGTATGGAATAACTTTGCGAATTTACATTATAATCGCGAAATATAGGACGGAAATTTTAGTATATGCTTAACTTGTGAATATATATTTTGAGTTAATATTTTGTCACTATATCTGCCATAATTAAAAAGAACGTTATTTCTGACACATTCGTTTAATAGATCCCTACCCCCCAGGTATCAAGGGTTACATAAACAACTAGCCATTAAATAATGTGCCTGTTTATTTTTTCAAAGACATCACATTTAGCCAAATTTGATGTAAATTCAGATTCAGCAACTTCGTAGACCAACGAGTTTGAACCATACTGCAGCTGTTTTAAGTGGGTCATAAATCGACAGACTACTTGATATGAACAGTTAATTGTGTGTAAAGTTTTGATGTGTATCCAACGTCAAGTATCTGTAGTTGCTCTCAAGAGGTTGATTGTTAAAATTTGAACGAACGAGAGAGTCAGGTGGGATGATGGAATGGTTTTTAAGGGTACAGATAAAATAAAATAAAAGGAAACAAGATCAACTCTTCAGCTTTTGATAAATATTTTGTCTCAAGTCTCTATATTATCCATAGTTTCAAGGAAGATTTTTTTTAATGAAAATGTTATTAGAATAAGTGAATATTTTTCAGTTTGAAAGTTGGAAGCAAACAACACATTGAAGAGAATATAATTATTTGAACTTAACATTCTGAAATTGACTGGAGACTGTAAACTCCCTTTTTCGTAAGGAAAATAAAAGGGACAAAAATAATAATTAAACAATAAAATGGAAATCAGCCATAAATTAAAAAAATATATATAAATAAATTAGTTTACTCTTTTCAATATTTATAATTAAAAGTTGAGCCAAATGCATGGTCAATATATGATTTTCTTTAATAATTTCAGCCCAATCAAGGCAATAAAGCCACTAAGAGACAAAAGGTTACCGGTAGTGAAAGAAATGGAGAATACCTTCCTGAGGAGAAGTGACAATAAAAAGAACAAAATTAAAGAAAAAATAAGATGACGGTTGATGTTGCATTTAAATTATTGAAAATCTAATTTGACAGAAAATCTGAACAAGAGTTGAACACGCCAGAAGAAAGAAAGAAGAAAATAGAATTCGCTCTCTCACAGACGTGCCGTCACCTCTCTCTGTCTTTTTTACAAATACTTTCATGGTAATTGCTCCGATGAGCTGCTTTTGAAGATTTTTGGTTCCCAGGCTTCATGATTTCAAGCGCCCTACGAGGCTGGCATCCCGCTCTCACCCGTTCACTGTAGAAACTTTTAAATGTAGCCGTCTCTTCTACTCCAATATCTTCATATCTCGCACCTCTCTCCTGTGGAACTCCCTTCCCTTTTCCTGTTTCCCTGATAGCTATAATCTCCAACTATTCAAATGTAATGTGAATAGACATCTCCAGTTGTCTTGATCTATCCACTATCCTTCTCTTCACCCTTTCCTCTATCACTCCTATCTGCTCTCGCTCCAAATCCTATATAACCTTTTGCGTACTAGTGGCTTCCAGCCTTGCTTGGGGTGAAATACATAAAAAAAACAACGAAAACTTATGCTTAAGGATAGAAAATTCAATAGAATCAGAACGAGACCTAACTGCCAATCTAGTATTTTAATTCATGAAGTCGTGTTACCAAAATGGAATTAACAATAAATGATAAAAGTATGTGAAGGAGATGTACAAATATCAATAATAACTTTGCTTTAAAATTTTAAAATAATATCAGTTCATTTCATGATTTCAAATATACTCTGTACAATAAACCTTGAGTAAAAAAAGGCCTGCTGCTGTTAAGTGTAAGAAAATAATAAGGCGTAGATTAAATAAGGAGTAACGAAGAATATATCTATTAGGATGAGTCATAAATTATTTCCTTTTCACAACTTTATACTTAAAAATAAAGTACAATTACATTTTCATCACTTATATATTCGCCATTATTTTCAAAAAACTTGTTGCCAATTATCGTATTTCATTAATAAGAATTAAGCTCTACTCTGGTAGATTCTTCCTAAGAACTACTGATTTGTGTAAAACATACCCGGCAGTGTGTTTTCCTAATCAACAACATCTTGAACTCTTCAAATCGGGGTGTCACCGTTATCTTTCACGCATGACCCTATGAGCATCACTCCTTGCCTTTTTTATGCGCATAAAAAATCACACAGTAACACTCTACCTTGAGAGACTCTTGGGCCTTGGACAATAGTGTATAGAAGCCTCCTGAGAATTTCGATATAAAAGTAATAAATATGAATAAAAAATAAAAAATATAAATGAAAACTAGTCAAAACTTAAAAGGTTGCAATACTTCATATATGAAGATGTCTTTGTCGAAATCTAGACAAACCATGATGAACATGATAGTTTCGGAGTCTGTCTATATTTCTGAGATGAGGTATTATGTACAGTATTTACATTAGTCGGACTATTGTCCTCATCTTTGTCGCCATATTTGTCACAACGTTTCGGCTGTTGTAGAAGGCAAGAAGGCCGGAGCGTACAACGGCCGAAACGTTGTGACAAATATGGCGACAAAGATGAGGACAATAGTTCGACTAATGTAAATGATAATTTCGTATTATTTTATATCACTTTCATATTTTATAAGTGGGAAATTTTCATCGTCATGTCTATTCCATACGCTTCTCGTATTTGTATGCAAAATACATTGGTTCATCTTGTTCATTTATAAATTGCATTGCATGATTAGTAACTGGAAGTCTAGCGATGAATATTTGCTCTGTAGTACATTTTTAGTCTACCGTGTCTTTTCAGGTAGTAGAAGATCATGGCTCCACAATGATTCCATTTTTCATTTTATGTATGAATTGCTATGCCTTCTTGAGTAAAAGAGTGTAGTTTCAGATGCATTTGTCATGGTTTGGAATTTTGAATTATATCCGCTTAAACTGCTTACCTCTCTAAACTAGGAACTCCAGTATACTCTGCAATTTAAATCATATCTGGAAATAGCTTGGATGAACTCATGGTTCTTCTGGAGGAATCAGAGCGAAAGTTAATTCAACCGATAAGGCGGGAATTTTAACTCGATTCCCGGATTCCACTTTTTGCGCCAATTTAGTTATTTACCTCGTCTCCTCACTGAGACGTGGTGCAAAACAATGTCGGGTTTATTGTTGGGGAACACGAGCACGTACACTCAGGCAAAGGAAAAAATTTTTCCTGAGTTCCCGTATGTACTCCCAGACAGGACGTGATACGTCTGCCGTCCTGCGTACTCGGGAAAACAAAGAAAATGCGCTCTCCGGCAGGACATGATACGTCGGTCGACAAGATTATATGTACACCAAACAACCATCTCAATGCATTAGTTGCTCACTATAATGAAATTCTACTTTAATTAAAAAAACAAAACAAATTACTAAGACGAAGGTGTTTAAAAACGCGTTTTAATCGCTAGATTACCCGCCGGAAATTTACGTCAAGGTACTTACATTTTAACTTTTTTTTTTTTTTTTGGCAGATCGATTATCACAAGTTGAGATATTTAATAGCAAAAGGGATAAGAATATAAACAAATGCAAAGAGAACTAATTGGAATTGGCTAAAAATATGAAATACGATACTTACCTGATGTAGGAGAAACGGTGAACAGCGAGGCCGTTCTCCGAGAGTGAGGCCCTTCCACTGCACTCCGGAATGTTTGACCTCTGAAATCGCCCCAAATGTGGGCGACTCAGGCATGCAATTTCTAAGTGCAGTATGGAGAAAGAGATTTCGATTAGAGCCTTCAAACTTATTTATATATGTATTTAAATGATGGTAATACTATTTATTAGGTTAGTGCAAAAATAATGACGTAATTATGTCGTTTTGTTGACGTTAAAAAGAGGTAAAAAAACGACATTATTGCGTCATTATTTTTGCACCAACCTAATACAATATGTGTAAGATAGAACTAGGCTGGAATGAAAGTAAATAGAAGTAGGACAAAGATTTTCCCGAGCTCCCGCAACTGTCGGTTGCGATGGCCTCGGTGGCGAGAACCGACCCCTCTCTATAATGCCAGGAACAGTGCTTCCGCGAGCAGCTATCTCCAAGGCTCGGCACCTCACAGTATGATTTTGCTCTGTTGCGCCTCTGTTCTATGACAGAGCCGCAAATCAGTCACACTCTGACAGAAGACAGAGCCGCAAATCAGTCACACCCTGACAGAAGACAGAGACGCAACTGAAAAGATAAGCCCTACCCGGAATATGACAGGATATATGATAAAATACTCATATATCCATAAAGCAATTCTGACATCAAAATATGTCTGAAGACACACTTATTTAAACTTGAGTCTTCTCTATCAAGATTCAACCAATAATACCCTGCACTGTCTCTGGGGATGCGGTCACATCACGTTGAAAGACCGGTTTCCGTACGATCACTTTAAGTTAAGCAACGTCAACCCTGGTCAGTAAAAGATGGGTGACCGCTTACGAATATTAATTGCTGTAAGCTTGGATATGCAACTGGTGTAAATGAAAATGGTTCGGAATTGTTAAGTTGCCATTCCAAACGATTTCATTATATTCACTTACGTGTGACTATCTTTGTGAAAAGTGTAAATACACACCTTCTTCCCCCCACTAGAGGTTGATTTGTATCACTAAAATATTATTATTTCCATCTCCTCTCCCACCAAAATTCTTACAATTTCAAAATATTTTTTAGATTTAAATAAACTGTAAATGTGTGTTTAAAACGATTCAACCATCATAAATAATGAATATTTCTCCGAAAAGATGTCACAGTATTAAAATTTACGTTACGAATTAAGCATTGAAAATATGAATTTTATCAGAAATCGCTGTTCTTTAATAAAATAATTTAACGATTAGTTTTGTATCTTTCCTATAATAAAGCCGCTAATAGGAAACATTAGACAATTTAAAGTAGAAAGAACAACGTGAAAGCAATATAAATAAGAAATATAAGTCTTGACCTCGGAACTCTTTTGAACCCATATTGCAGAGGAATATATCCTGCTAGGTAGAGAGCTGTAACAAGAAGAACTTACTCGACACGTTAGAGCTTCCCCAAGCATCAAATGACAAAGTAAATAAAAATAATAGGTCTTATTATTTCTGACAATTTTTTTCTTTTAAATTTCAAGAATTCAAAAATAAGTATCCTTAAGTGGGAAAGAATGAGGAAGTCACTCCTTAAGAGTCGCAGTTATTTATTACTCTTTCCATACAACATGATTTAGTTTCCCACTTGAACATTATACATTTGGCAATATATATATATATATATATATATATATACCAGGTGTAATAGCAACATATATATATATATATATATATATATATATATATATATATATATATATATATATATATATGTATGTATATATATCGGATGTAACAGCAATATAGTCCAAATCGTGCAAAAGCAAAATTGTCCAATTGTTAGATTAAGATTTGAATTATTGTACCTTAGAAATGATTAAAGATATCTTACTGGAATTCTTAGAGGTGTTTACAACACTATTAGTCTCTACTTTAAGCAATAAGTAAAAATGCAAAATTACTCCCCAAGCTTAACAGAAGAATCCTGATGAAATCGATCATAAACGAAAATGACATGTTCATCATTAATTAATCATAGCTAAGGATCGGAAGCTCATGAATGATAGTAATTCATTTCAAATATATATATATATATATTAGGTTGGTGCAAAAATAATGACGTTTTCTAACATATGTTACTATGTGAGAAAACGTCATTTCTTTTGGACCAACCTAATATATATATATATATATATATATATATATATATATATATATATTTTATTTAACAAGTTTGTTTTCAGTTGCATTGAATGTGACCAACCGTTTTTCCACACTGGAAAGTTAGTGTTCGATCAGAAAAGTGGTCTGCTGCCAATCTCTGATCGTCAAAAGTTTTAGAGGTGCGCTTGTATATCGCCATTTGCAAATGATCGGAGAATATTCTCAGGTAGCTTATTTATGTCGATCAAAAATTTTGTTGGTCTGTTAAGTGACTCCTAAGGGACGCCTGCGTTTACATGCAGAGCACCGGTGGAGTTTAGCTTTAATAACTCCCGTCAGGGATCTACATGTTAGGAACGATTTTCTAAAAAAGAAAACTCTTCCAGTGATTCCATAAATGGAGGTCTTGTGTAGCAAATTTTTGTGACACACCCTGTCGAAATCCTTTGAGATATCTAATGCTATGATCTTTGCTGTATGTGTGATGTCAAGGGCCTCGCTAATTCTGTGAGTAATGGTAGTTATGACGTCAAAAGCGGATCGCGCTGATCGAAACCTATACTGTTCGTAGCACAAGATGTTGTTCTTTTCCAGGTGCTAGACGGCCTTCTTCATTAAAGCCTCAAAAAGCTTACTGAGGAGACTACGGGGTCGATACGGGGAGGCCGGTTTTTGAAGATCGGGCATACGCTTGACACCTTCCATGTGCTTGGAAACGATTTCTCTTTCAAGCAACGTTTCAATAACATTACTAGGATCGGGGATAATTCTAAGTTGATATTCTTAATAACGACTACTTGAATTTTATCTGACCCAGTAGATTTTTGGCGTCGAGTCTTTTGATATGTCTAGGTCCTTCTCTTACTGAGATTAATATATTACTGAGATTTTGATGAGTGAGACATGGATGGGATGGTCATTATCATCTAACGTTGAAGATCAAGGGAAACTACTCTGCTTTTGCTGTCGAGTAGGATATAAGCGCGGGGCCATTTATAATAATTGGCACGGGCGATTTGCCTCTGTTCAACATTTGGTTGGTTGGTAATCTTCCAGAAACCCCGATATTTAATTTGTTTATTTTCAATCTTGGCCTGGACAGATCGCACGTAGCTGCACTTTAAGTTTTCCTTACATCGATTGCTTGCGGTTCTGAAAGAAATAATGGCCAGATTACACCGCTCCTTGAGATAGATTTTGAAATAATGGTTCTGCTATGTTATGGCTGCAGCACATTCAAGGCTGAAACAGGGTTAACTATGTTTTATTCTGGAATATTTTTTTGATAAAAAACACTCCATTCCAGAAAGGATCCATTCGGAGATTAGGGCAACATTTTAGGGGCAGTATGTTTGAAGAAGGTTGGGAGAGGAGCTTCTGTCATATGGGACCGAAAGCTGTTCCTGTCTGCCTTCGCATAGCGAAAACTCTTCTCTGGAACGGTAAATGAAGAGATGTCATTTGTTTGGAGTCAATCTGGACACTGACTAGGGAATCATCTGACATGCCAATCAGTGATAAAACTTTTTTTAAGCATTTCTTAGAGTAGGATGTTAGAAAAATGTTCGAGGATTTTCCCCTGCTGTCCCGTCGCATCCGGGCATCGGAGGAGGGTTCAATGATCTGGGCTATTACATATCCGATGTAAAAGTCTCTGCAATATCTGCCTTGAGGGGACTAACTATTCTCTATGATGAAAATTAAAGTCACCGCATATATGAATCTTTGCTTAGAGAAATCCGGTGAGGATATTTTTAAGCCTCTTTGACATTCAGATTACCGACCTTTCATACTGAAGACGCTACAGAGAATAGACGAATGTTGTACTATGGATAAGTGCCACGCGGAATCACATATCAGTGAGATTAAGGTCCTCGCTTTTTTGCGTCCATGTCCCAGGGAAACATGTGCTTGCTGCAGGCACCGTGTTTGTGACCGTGGCGAGTTAGTTGGTCGTATCTTGTTATAATGGGTGCGCAGCCCAGAATTGCGACCTCCTGAAATGGAATTGATAACTGTTTCAGACAGGAACAGGAAGTCATGTTTAGACTGAAGAAGATGCAGTTCCACTTCTGTTAAGTTGGAACGGAGACCTCATTACATTGGTGTAAGAGATGGTTTACCAGGGGTCTACTATTTTTAAGATTGGTTTTGCTAGTTATTTTCGCTTTCAGTATGATTGCTTTCATATTTGTTTTGCTTGGTTTGTGGATGACTAGTAGGCTACGAAATAGGCACCCATTGGAGATGCACACATAAATAGCCTGGGTTAACTCGTACGGAAATACTGCGGTAACACTGTCCATCATCAGGAAAACTTTCAAAAAATGGCTGTACAATAGACCTACTGATAGGATAGTCTCCTTCGAAGTTAGTCGAAGGTTAGAATCCCGGACGATCAGATGGATAACGCCAAAATCCAGAAAAAGTTTACCTCCAGTACCCTTAATGAGGGAAAAAATAACCCAGGAATGGTGCAGGCGCGAGTGTATGTCTCTCATCCACCTACAGGTATGGGTAATAGAACTTCTACTTAGAAACAACGTACTAGCTAGAGACCGAGGCTGTCAAGGCAAACTAGCTCATATATATGAGGATTAAAAGAACCAATGCGAGGAGGATGTAACGAAGGATCTCGGTGCATATTCTCTCACTCTCTCTCCCCATCCGCGCGCGCGCACACATACATATATATATATATATATATATATATATATATATATATATATATATATATGCTACTGAATAGAATAATCACCCGAAGGTTGTTAATGAACAATAATGCTTAGGACAAGAACAAGAAATGTAAGATTTGCCAGCGGCGTGTAGAAGTAGTAGTCAACTTCTAGAAGCAAGTTAAGTGAATTCTACAATAAATCTCCAACTGCAGACCAACATACAGTATTTACTACTGTATTTATGTGAATGGGGACATGCCCATTATCGTCCACAGGTATGCTACAACAAAAATTCATAAAAATTCTTTCTTCAAATATTTGAAATTTAGCGTTGCGACCTGCACGCTCCAACACTTCATAACCGTTAATAAATAGCTCATTCTTAAAAACATTTTTCGGTCGTAAAAACACATTTATTTCATATTTCAGTTTTGAATATAAAGGAAAAAATACAGTCAGAAGATGAATGCGTGAAGCTTTCGAAAGTACTAGCTGAATTAAAAAATATACCATATCCATTTTATACATAAGGATCTCATGATTCAGTAGATTATAAGTAGTATAATGCTTATAATTATGTCTACTAGCGAAGGGATTTCGCCAATAATTGCATTGTGCTTGTGGCATCCGGGTGTTCGCAGACTCACGCCTCTGCTATCGGTGAACATCTATTAAATTCTGGTGTTTGTAGGACTGAGTATTCTCCCCATTTCTTTTCGGTATTGCACAGGGCTAGGAACAGACTCCACCTCGACATCTTGGAGTCTGTTATTATCAACATATGTAGCCCGGCCCTTTGCGTACAACGGGAGATGAAGTTTAAGTTGGTCTTATTCGGGGAAACGGTTACATGATTTGAGGTAAAACAATTTTTTTTGTTCCCCCCCTTACCATCCTGTCTTATTACAGTATTAATAAAAAAATTTCTTGTTAATACTCCGTTTTAGATTACCGACGATTGTGTTTGAAAATGTGTCGGTCGAAAGGTACCTTACATTTCAAACGTGGATATTATTGTATCTTATGTTTAATATGATTTCATATTTTTTATTCCACAAATGTTTAATTAGATTTGGCAGTACTAGAAATTTTTTTAATATATATATATATATATATATATATATATATATATATATATATATATATATATATATATCCTTGTCAATGATTCATTATGGGTAGAAATACTAAGTATTTACTGTTTATTGTGTCAACCTATGTTGTTTAAATACTAACAGTTATTGGATTGCCAGGAACTGTTATATTTTAAATTATTCAAATAATTTTAAACACCCCCGCCAACAGTCACGGCTTGATGATTGGATTGAATTAAGTGTATGTAAAATTTCAGATAGAATCTGTAAAAGAATAATATAAGGACAATAGGAAAACATATGTTAGTTGACGCATTTTGTCCACTGAGGGATTTTATCAAGACAAATGTAAGGACTATATTTTATTACGAGTATTTGCATAGAAGAGCAGAAATTTTGTTGTTATTTCAAAAGTTTGGTATAGGGTTTCTCATGAATATTAATCAGACGAGCGGAAAAGACATATATATATATATATATATATATATATATATATATGTGTGTGTGTGTGTGTGTGTGTGTGTGTGTGTGTGTGTGTGTGTCGGGGAAGGTTCTCTCTCCCCCTCTCTCTCTCTCTCTCTCTCTCTCTCTATATATATATATATATATATATATATATATATATATATATATATATATATATATATATATATATTGTTACTTCCCCCGAAATAAACAAAGATACCTTATGGTTCATATGCATTTTTATAAAGCTTTCATGAAGCATTTATTTTAGCTTAAATTTCAAGGTAATATATTAAATTTTCTATTTCCAATAAAGAATATTATTTGCTATATTTTAAAACTAATTGGGATTGATTAGAATGAGTTTCTTTATTATTTTTTATTATCATTAAATAAAATCTCTAAAATCGTCCATATTTACAAATCTGCCAACTTTCTTCTCTTAATTAAAAGTCTTTCAAAAATAAAAGATGTATTTTTTAAATTTCTTTTAAGGAAGATTAGCTGATTTAAAGTTTAATCAATTTGATTTCAAACGAACATCATTTCAGTTTAAAATATCGCAGAAAAGCATTTTTAACAGGTAGGAGGCTATTTTTATGAGCTGTTGACAACTGTTGACAGAAATATTTTCAGGATTTTTCTAAGAGGGACATAATTATAACAGTTATTTTAGAAGATAAAGTGAACGCTTTTTTATATATATTTTTAACTAAGAGTAATCTTAAAATATTCTGAGAAATCTAATATTTTATTGAGTTTTAGTAATTTTGGCATTAGAGTTTTATTAAAGAAATCGTTGTTGACGAAATGATAGAAAATTACTAATAAATATTAACTTTACTATACTTCCCACACTTATTTTCTGCTAATGTCGCTTTTGGACATCCGTATTTACAAAAGTTGCCAGGTTTATACACATATAAATAAAATTCAAAATTATTTTTAAATTAGTGAGGGTCGTTAAATTGTAGCAAATTTTTCCACATATGATTAGTATTAACAGATTTCATTTAAAAATTCATTGACAGTGAAAAATTAATACATTATTTTGAAAGATTTAAATATTTATATATTATTCTTATCAAAATCTAAAACAATTCTTGCAAAAATTTATTATTCATCGATTTTTACTCGATTTACATTATTTGGAGAATTTTCCTCATCTTTGTCGCCATATCTATTACAAAGTTTCAAGGACAATCAGATAAGGCCAAACAAGCCATTATACTATCTGTCTATATTAGCTTTGTAATACCTAGAAATTCATACACAGACGTTCTCAAGGACACATGGCATAGCGGATAAAGGCGTTGGTTAGATCCAGGGCCCAAAGAGTGTGAGTTCAATACACGTTTAAGGCAGTGGAGAACTTGGAGAGGGGAATTAACAGGAGATAGTTGATAACTGACATCCATTAAACATGGTACGTGGAACTAAAACAGTATGCGAAATAAAGGGTTCAGTTCAACATTCCAACCACCTCGAGAAGGCCAGAGCATACAACGGCCGAAACGTTGTAATAAATATGGCGACAAAGATGGGGACAATAGACAGAATAATGTAAATGGTGTACATAATACCTCATCTCAGAAATATAGACAGATATCGATATTTTGGTTTCATAAGACAGTGCTATCCATAATATATCTGATAAATAAAAGCAATTAAAAAGTTTTTTCTGATGAAATAATGTCTTACCGTTGTTGCATTTTTAATTTTACGATACAGAGCAGATTTTCAGTAATTGAAGGTCCTGATTGACTAAAATCATTTCAAATTTTTAATTCCCCGAGGATTTGTCCTTTTAACTAATACAAGCATTAAGTGTTGCGAAAAAGATTAAATAAGTGGGAGTTAACAAATGTAAAAGGAATATTCTTTTAAAAGTTTTCTAATAAAGAAACATTTAAAAAATTATTTAATTCATTTGTGAATATGTTCTGAAAGATTAATAAAAATCTGACACTTATTACATTTTTGCAAGAATTTCTAATTCAATATGTTTTTTCACCGCACAAAAAGGCTCAATTTTCCCATTTTAATTTATATTTAACATTTGACGCAAGAAAAACGATATTAGTATTGAATAATAAAAAAAGATACTTTGAAAATATTAATAGAGATTGTTATTTTTTAAGCATTTCACCCGAATCCAGGCGCCAGTGCTGCCAGCACGTAAGTGGTTACAGAGATTAAGAGCAAGAGTAAAGAGCAAAGAGATGTGTTTGAGGAAATAATGTAGATAAGAACCAGGATCAGGATCAAAGCATCAGAAGATATCGATTGACATTACATTTGGATATTATAGCTATCTGGGAACCAAGTAGGAGAAAGCGAATTCCACTTGTGGCAAGTGTGAGAGTTGATGAATTTGTCATTGATGTGTTTTCGTCTGTTAGATCAAAATATATATATATATATATATTTTTTTTTTTTCAATTCTTCTATGTTGAGACCAGGAAATGCACTGTAAATATACTGAAATTATTGGTCTTCCTTGTCAAACGCTTTCACAAACTGCTTCATGAGTCCTAATTTGATACGGAGAGAAGATGATTTTGTATCTGTGAACGAGCGGATCAGTTATCACATTTTGCTCTCTGATTTTCATTTCAAATCTGACCAGCCATTTTAATGTTGATCTCTGTCTCAACTGTCCCATAAACAAAGGAAGCATTGGAACATTGTGTCGCCCAAGTTAAAACGTTAAACATTTACAGATCAAAACAAATCACCCAGTTATGATAAAAGGAATTTATCTACATTAAAACCTTGATGTGTTCATGCTTTTCTTTCAGCTTTATTGAGTTTCCAGTTGGTATCGTTGGTGTTGTTCAATAAACACATTTTAAACTACAGTCTGTGATATCAATGAATAGCATCCATGAATTTGCGTCCTCGTCCTGAATAACATGCTGCAAAATTCCTTCGACATCTTTACAACATACAAGTTCCTTCGTTTGAAGTAGTAGATAGATTCAGTATCTCTTTTGCAATAAAATGTAACATTTGTTCCTTATTTAAGGAGGATTTTCTCCGTCAGTTTTCAATCAGCGAAACTTTTATTCTGCCGATTCAATTGATATACTCAAGCCTGTGATTATGTCGCTCAGTTCTTCTTGATCACACAGTGACAGTTCAGATGATATTTCCTCAAAATCGTGATCATTGTCATTCTCGCACACGTTAAGAAAATCATTCGCACCATCTTGGTCTGATTCTTAAATGTCACTGGACTTAAAGACTTTGAAGAGAGAAATCAAATTTTCATCGGAGTGTCGTACAAATCTGAGAGTTGATTTGAGACAAGGATAGTACACAGATTTTTCTTTCTTCTGGTTGATGCCAGCAATATCAATTATGCAGAACTGATATTCGCCGATGTGATTTTGTAACGCGCGCCAAATCCTCAGGATGCCAAACCTAAGTTTTAAAACCCTTATTCCTCAAATACCCTTAGTCCACTGGCGTATGTGTTCTTGACATATTTTCTAGATAATATATGGTGCCCTCAATTTGTCCTGGTTTTCTAGCTTCACTTCAGTGTAGGCATGATAAGCTTTTCTGACAAAATCATTGATCGCTTGTTTGTTATTCGTTGTTTTGAACTTGTCACATATACATGAGTAGAAACGGGCACCCAGACGTGGTGTAATGGTTAGCAAACTTGTCTCACTGATTCGTGAGTTCGATTCTCACTAATTACCCCATAATTTCGGCCTTGTACCACATTTAAACGACTCTATATTTGAAGAAACCGACTCCTCGAGGCGGTGTAATGGTTAGCATGCTTGTCTCGCTAGAACAATTACGACTGAGTAGTGAGTTCGATTCTCACTAAGTACCCGATACATTCAGTCTTCTGCCACATCTAAGCTACGCTTAGAAAATCACTTTATATCAGTAGAAATTGGGTTTGTTTCTACATCCTCATCGTCTTGGTATTATGGTCTAGAAATAAAATAATGTGTGACAATAAAATTGTATTCGGCTACTAAGTAATATAAGGCTTATTTTGTCCTCAATTCTAATTCAATCAACTAAGATGAAATATTTTCTTCCAGTGAAAACTGTCTCGTTTATGAAAAATGGACCCTCTTTTGGTATTCAGCACTTGCAAATTAACCAGGAATAATGTTTCCATTCTTACACCAAAATGTGCATTGACAAGTGTTAGCTGTCTGTTGCGCAAATTTATTCTGCATATATATATATATATATATATATATATATATATATATATATATATATATATATATATATATATATAACTATGAACCTAAACAGCCAGGCAAACCTACCTAGGTTTCACCTACGCGGAGCGTCAGGATACCATGACGATTCCCGTAGGGGAAACCTAGGTAGGTTAGCCTTGCTCTTTAGGTTCATAGTTAGATTTACACTACTTAGTGTATTGAGCACTTTGCTTATTTTTGATTTACTCCTGCTAGAAGTTTTTTCTTTGGACTCTGAGCTTGGATTGTGGATGATTGGTTTCGCCTGAATTGCAGGTTCTTAGTTCTTTCTTTTTTTCTTTTTTTATTCCTTATTTTTCCTTGGGTAATGGTTGGTTCAAGCCCAAAAACCTATGGTTTTACCGGACGAGTATAATTACTTATATTTATAATATACTTATATATATATATTTATATATATATATATATATATATATATATATATATATATATATATATATATATATATATATATATATATATATCCCGATGATGGCCATTTCGGCCGAAACTAATCGAGGAATCTAAATGGAATAATAATAATAAAAAAACGAAAGAATATTAATCTACAACCCAGTGTGTCTGAAGATTTTAATTTTTTAATTTTTTTTATTGTTCAAAATATATATATATATATATATATATATATATATATATATATATATATATATATATATATATATATATATATATAAAGAAATATAGTCTTAAGGTGTGCTATATTTATGGAATAAAGTGCTCAATATCAGAGATAGATCGTGTGTAAATATAAAAGTGAACATAGAAGTCAACACTTAGAGGCGACAGTCTGTTTCATGCCATATGCAATCGTCAGGCCTGACGATTGCATATGGCATGAAACAGACTGTCGCCTCTAAGTGTTGACTTCTATGTTCACTTTTATATTTACACACGAATATATATATATATATATATATATAAAATTTTACTCATATATATATATATATATATATATATATATATATATCTGTGTGTGTGTGTGTATATGTGTGTGTGTTTATGGGATAACGACATATACTTTTATATATTAATAAAGTGGGAAAAATTTACTTGTGACGCGTTTCGTCTTTCAGGACATCACCGGACTAAATTCTGTTGTTTTGTTAAATATAATAATAAAAGAAACAAAAAGAACATTTTTTATGCCAACGCGTTTCCCGTATTGACGAAATACTCAAGGCAAATGAAGAAATCTTTATTAAGTAAAAGGTATTTATATGAACAGAATAAAAGAAATGCTGATAACTCCATGCGATAAAACTTGAATTACACGAACATGCTAAAATAATAAACAATCTCTCGTCGTTAGAGAAAGTAAAAGAAAACTATGGAAGTAACTAAGTGACGTATTTTCTTTTTAATTGTTGTTAAAGGAAACGGAATTACTGTTGTATTGTTTTTCTCATTTTTATTTAGTTTTTTTTTTTTTTCATCCATTATCTATTTTCCTTTAACTTTTCTAAAAAGAATTTTGCTTCTACATAAATTTGGTGACTTGAGAAATTAGAATACATTTAAAAAGTGAGATTAATGAAAAAAAAATTCTGGATGTATATCTGCTTGGAGTGATGTAGCTTCGAAAATCTTCCATCTCATTAAATTATTCTGAACATTAGATCGTATGGTTTTGCTAGATAATATATGTATAGATAATTTTTTTTTGCCGTTGCTTTGATAAAGTCCTTGAAGAAATGAAACTCATCGTCCTAATGTGTTTACTTATTGAAATTTATAATCCTGGGTATAACGATATACTTCATCCGACAAGAAGGCCACTGATCGAGAGATTAGAGGTTTTGAGGGGTCTAGCCCAGGGCGGTAGCTCCTGTTATGATTCCAGCTGATTTTTGTTTGTTGGTTTACTCAGAACATGTAGTAATACATTTTTATAGCAAAATGACAATCAATACAGCGCTAATGGAAAGGAAATACATTTTATAATAAAATTATCAGCAATAAATTCAATCATCTGCAAAGTATTCATCTAAAAAGAATATACGTTCGCCCTGAAAGTATTATCTATCTATCTATCTATCTATCTATCTATCTATCTATCTATCTATCTCATTGTCTATGTTAATCTATCTATCTATCTCATTGTCTATGTTAATCTATCTATCTATCTATCTATCTATCTATCTATCTCATTCTATCTCATTCTATCTATCTATCTATCTATCTATCTCAATCTGTTAATATCTAATGCTGTTTCTTTATCCCCAGACCAAACCGTATTATAGTTTTCTATGTGGCTGGTTAATAATTGTTGATGTTTTAGATTTTTCGAGCAGATAATATAAGAAGGCGTTCGAACGTCTTATTTACGTGTCATCATCAGAGACATATGAGCAAACTCATTTACGCGTCTGTTCATTTTTGTTCCCTAAAATATATATATTAAAGAGTGCATATCAACATAATCGCCCACACGCACACGCTTTTTATGAAGAGAGGGTTATGAACCCTAAATAAATAAGCTGGACATGATGCTGGTATTTCGAGCGGTTCAGTAAATTAACCTTAGTGATAGAAAGTGTACTAATCATATTTTTAAAGATGCAAATAATGAAGTTGATACGAAAATCTCTGAGAATAAAATCAGTGATGAAGAAGCATGATTTTTCAGCAAAGAAAATATCTTCATATAATCGATCCCAAGTGTATGTCTCATGGTTTTGACATTAATCGAACTACAAATTAGTGTGTCAGGACGTGATGTTTTATGGCATATTAAAAACATTCATCTAGGCAGCAAATGTTCATTCAGATAAGTTTTCTTACAAGTAAGCCACAGTATATGGATATAATGATTTGATCAGATGTTTTTATTTGTCGGTGGTTTAGTTCATGCATCTTGATGTTGAACGAGTTAATGAATTGTCCACAGTTCGTGTTAAACTCTATCATTCTGCATGTAACTTCATTAGCTGTTAAAAAAAGTGTATCCTGTCCCAGAAGGTGACTTTTCCTTGAATTTCATAGTCGTGTTGTCATATCCTGCTATGGCAACAGAAAATACCTTTGAGTGAAATTAACAGTAAGGTTAATGCAATAGGCATTGAAAAAGAATCCAGTGAAAAGGGAAGTAATATTAAAAATTCAGAATGCTAAAGGTTTTTAATGCTCCACCTTTTCAACTGGCTTTGCTCATTATCAACAAATGAAGAAATAAAATGTAATTAAAAGTCTGTGTATTTTATTTCTTTGCATTTATTTGGATTCCTAGTTTTGAAGGTGTGTGTTGTCAAATGACCATAATGCAGTGCCGATTGTGAGAAATTAATTACATATTCGAATGCCTATTCCCGAAACAAAGTTATTATTTTATTGTTTGTTAGCATTTAAATTCATAGAATCCCCCACACACACAAAAACAGTGTTGCAAACACACAAGATATTAAGTGCTAATCTTCCTATTGGAGAAAATCTCGAATGACGGGGAAATTAAATTTCCAATTCCGAAGACTTAGATGCGATCGAACTGTGATCTCTGGCACCGGAGTTAATGGTATAACTAACACGCTTAAAAATAATCCCAACCCAATCCGATATACGTAAACAGATTGATAGCTGGCATCCTCTTTTCGAATATGGCCATCGCAAAATATCATTGCAAGATCCAATAGTAACTTATGAAATAAAGCATTGACCGTGCATGGAATTGTACAAATGGGCAAGGTTGTGGCGATGTATTAATATGATTCTTTAAGCAACATTACTGGATGCTGTCAAGTCGCAGGTGTCTTTCTCCTAATTAGATGAGTTGACCAAGGCGAATCTCTCCAAAATGTTCAGTGGTTTTACCATGTGCATAGACACCAATCAAGATATACTTTTTACATTTGCACGCCTCTTATGTCTATGCTAGATGACCATCGATCTCAAGAAAGGGTTTAACCGCCTCTTAATAAGCATTTATTTTAACCTTTTTGGTGTTTAGTCAGCCACCTCACCTGAAAATCCTGGTAAAGAAAATGGTTTAGGCGCCGATAAACCAACCATGCACCAGGTTACATAGGGTTACATAGTACAAGTAAAACTCATAGAGTGACCTGACTATATATGCAAATATAAACACACACACACACACACTTATCTCACACATATACGCACAAACGCAAGTGCGCTGTGTTGCATATAGACTTGGTTACATTTGTCATTCGTGTAAATTTATGGCTAGTCTGTCTTCAACGTTTAATGTGTATAGCAGTGAGTTAAGTGAGAAGTGTTCTATTTAACAATGTCAGGATTGTCATCAGCAGATATGATTTCACAGCCGGGCGAATGGTAATAATGGTTAGATGGGCATTTTACTTTATTTTGGTGCCAGGAACTTACACCAAAATTTGTAAAAGCATTTTTGAATTATATCTTGGATTGTACATTTAACAGAGCCGTAAACGTTAAACTTAATAAAACAAAAACGAAAGATTTGCAGACATATCTTTATATGGACATTTATCCTTGTTTTGATGTGAGAAATACGACTCCAAAGATTGTAAAAGTAATTTTGATAGACCCTATATATATATATATATATATATATATATATATATATATATATATATATAAGATGACAACGAATTGAGTAAAATTCCAACATTTCACATTTAATCTAAAAGAAAGCTCACTAAAAAGTAGAGCAATATTGTTTATTTTAGTCTATTATATTACATCAAAAACTTGGCGATGTTGACATGTAATATCTTATATATATATATATATATATATATATATATATATATATATATATATATATAGTCATTTCTATATTATCTTATGTCTATGTAGATCACTAACTGCGTCTTAGAATTATCAGTTTAATTTCAATAACCATTGATCTATAAGCCATTATACGTTGTTTTCATTTGTTTGTTTTAAGCATATTAGTAAGGTGGTTTTCATTATTATTATGTTTGTGCGTATGTGGGTGGGTGCGCGCGCGCGAGTTCGTCTGCTTTAGAAGAAATCGGCCGAAGGATTTTATTGTTTTTGAGTGTGTTATAGTGTTAACATTTTCTGCTCTTTCTTCGTTTTCATGGCCATACCCGGCTGTATAACCCTGGCGCAGACACATGTTCAGGCATTTTCGCGCGTATTTGGCGCTCAAACAACCCAGTAGTAGTTTATACTATAAATCGCACCCCACCGGCCGATATAATCAAGAAGCTATATTCCTGAAAAATCAAGCACAATTACATTATAACCGGAATAGAACGTTCACTTCACAACATGCTTACGTACACACACACGCACACAGACACACACACACACGTGTGAGTGTCCATCTCTTCTCCCAGATATGTAGTAAATAATAGGGAATATCATTAAATCATTATTATCTACCCTAAATTCTTACAATATGTTATGGCCTTAAATAAAATGCGAAAGGTTTATAAGCCGTAAAATGTGTTATGGGTTAAAATACCCAATACCGGTGCTAGAGCTTATGTAAATCTAGAAGTGGACATTGAAGTCAGCAACCGCAGGCAACGCTCTGTTTTAATGTTAAACTGAATTGCAATTGACATGAGTTTCGAATGTCGCTTCCGGGTGTTGACTTTTATATTTTTGTAATATGGTAATGAACATGGAACTGTTCTTCGAAATACATGTATGTTAAATTTAGAATCATCACGCAGTTTTTTTCAATGTACTCAGGAAGCTTAACATCGCATTTTAAGAAATCTATATTTTTTTTTCTTAGCCAGTTTGGCAAGAAGAGTCGTCTCCAGGAAGCCGCTATTCGAACGACGTTATGTCATCACAATTTATAGCTTCATATTTCCAATGAATATGGCGCCAATATGTGGCAAATCTGTTTCAACTTAGTGCCTTTCTGGGCCTGGAATCGCAATTCATTGAAATGTGGAATATAAAAGTGCCAAATCATAAATAACAATGTAAAATCAGCTGCGTGAAGTGAAGAAAAAACTGAGATTGATCGACTTGTAGCAGCGAAGAGAATAAAATTGAGTCTATGTTGTGAGATAAGAATCTGTTTTCAACTATTGTGTAGCAAGATCACATTGTTAAACCATGCATACATCCTGCTTCAACTTGACGCATATCTATAGACAAGGATCACACACACACACACACACACATACACACACACACACACACACACACACAGACACACACACACACGTACACACACACACACTTCATCCTCGGTATGACGATAAACTACACCCGGCAGCAAGACCTATGATTGGGTGATGGGAGCGAGCGTGCTACCAGATTTAACTTTTGTTGTTCCCAGGTTCACGCTGATATGGTGTGGTAGCACCAGTTAGGGTCCCAGCTATGCGCAAAAAATGACCCCCCAAACATAAATCTACAGTACATTTTTATAAGAAACTGACCAATAATGCATGCTTATATCAAAATGACAAAGAATGCAACACTAAAATATAAAAAAATATATATTTTTATAGTAAAATTGACAAGAATGCATTTTATGATCTACGAAATATATATCTAAAAAAACATATCGTTACTCTGAACGTATAGCATTATGTACAAAATATCTGCAGTTGAAACCATAATATTCAGTAGAAAACATTTAGATTTCAGCATTAAATAACCCAGAGAGGTTGATATACCGCCAAACAAAATCAAACGAACAACCGACAGGAAAGAACTTTTTCATGACATTAGTTCATATAAAATCCTATAATTTCTTAGATCAAACGGTATTACATAATATAACTTCACCAGAACTATAACATAAAAACACAGATTTCATCGCCTCTAGTAACAGGTGCAAACAAATATGTATATGCACAAAAGCTGAGTATCATTTACCATGTCTTCAATTGAGACAGCAGATTAACGTATATCATAATTTTATTACTTCAAAGCTCGCAAGTAAATTAAATGTCGGCATTAAATGACCCATTAAGTGTTGATATGCCGATAAACAAACATATAAATCAATTAATAAAACACACAGACACACACGTAGTTATAAGCAAACATACGCTTATAGATACATTCACACAGCTTGGATACAAGTATATCGATAACCATTTCAGTGAAATAGATGCAAATAAGGATATAAGTTTCCTTATAAGGAAACATTCAGCATTCATTGACCAAGCAGAAAGTAAAGTCCTACTGTCACTTTCAGTTTATAACATAATTCTCTTAAAACTATTATTTTGAAAAATAGGTTTCTCACATCCAATAATTGTTATCGATCTTTCCAATAATGATGGAGGTTTCCTTCCTAACCTTTTGCCTGAAGTACTGTGGAATAGCAACATCCTGAGTTTGCCATTATTATCTTTTCTAGTAAGGGGTGTTTATCATTTTCGCTTTTGCCTTTGTTGGAAAATTATGAGGATGTATGTTATTTAGGACAGTTCCTTGCTTGTGATTCTGTAGCGCCAGAAATCAAGGTTCGTAGAAGGATAGTCTTTTCCAAGACTCATAGATTTCACATGCTCAAAGCCATTAAGCTTTGAGCATACAAAGCGTTTGTATACAACTGGCAGCTTTGATATTTCTGAACAGGTTAGGCGTCATTTCTCTGTAAAATTTTGTTTACTTTTGTTTCATATTGTGCTTTTTTATTATTAGGTTGGGGCAAAAATAATATCGTTTTTTGACGTTAAAAAATACGTAAAAAAACGATATTATTTTTGCACCAACCTAATATTTGTATTATGTTCTCAGTGTAAGTTGGGGCTGATTTTTGTTGAATATTCTTCAACATTCAAAACAAACGTTAAAATATTACAATAGATTGCCCACAATGCAGTACGATAAACTATGCACAATACAACAATGACCTGTATATATAAATAGTCTAGCAAAAACACAAGACACAGGGCTAACGATTACGTTTAACATGAAACAGAGTGTCGTCTCTATGGTTTGACGTCTATGTCCACTTTTACATTTACATGCACTCTATCCACGATATTGAGCATTTTAATCCACAAATTTAGCATGATATAAACCTATATTTAATTATATATATATATATATATATATATATATATATATATATATTTATACACACACACAGACACAGAAACACAGACACACACACACATATATATATATATATATATATATATATATATATATATATATATATGATAAAGTTGATTGGTAATCCGTATGGATAAATTCAGGGAGAATGGAAAGTTCAATGTAATAAACAGAGCAAGTGATAATTAATTAACAAGTACTAATTAATCAACAAATGGGAGATTTCAGAAAGCCATGATAATATTTTATTTCGCAAAATCGATAATTCGATTTCGCTTCATCCGGCATGGTGGTTTCAAGACAATGAATTTTTCTTTGTTTTGAAACCGCCAGGTCTGACGAAGCGAAAACGAATTATCAATTTTGCGAAATAAAATATTACCATGGATTTCTGAAATCTCCCATTTTGTAATTATATATATATATATATATATATATATATATATATATATATATATATATATTGAACTAAAATTAAAATCTTCAGACACACTGGGTTGTATATTAATATTCTTTTGTTTTTATTATTATTTCAGTTAGATTCCTCGACTAGATTCGGCCAATATGGCCATCATCAGGAGAAAAAGAATTCTACTTGCTGGTATAAGTGAACTATAGAAATGAATGTCTTGATGTAGAAAATGAACTTTTGTCTGTAGTTTTCATAATTTTTTTTTAGTTTTTTAACATGAATTTTGGTCAGTCTTTCTATTGGTCAAACAGTCTCTTTTAAGTTGTTATTTAAGATAAGAGCTGGATGGATTCATGCTGCTCTGAATTCCCTATATATATATATATATATATATATATATATATATATATATATATATATATATATATATATAGAGAGAGAGAGAGAGAGAGAGAATTATATATATATAATGCAAGAATAAACAAAATATAATCAGTAATTTTGAATCATAAAATTCGCTAAACAATAAATAATTCGAAAAATACATATCTCCATTAACATTCTTCAATCACGGAAAATGGCCTTATACAGACAATCGGACAAATTCTGATTAGATTATCTCATATAATTACATATTTAAGAAAGACAAAATATAAAAATAATATTGACATCAGAGCTGATGTTGCATGTGAAATAGATTTTAGAATAAATATAAATTCAGTTGATTCATCGTAACCCTGAAGAGAGGAATTTTATTAATGAATCTTGGAGTTTGAATATAATATATTAAAATTTTCATTCGAATTACAAAATCAAACATGTACAGAAATTCAAATATCTGGGAAGTTTTCTAACAGAGGGCAAAATCTGCCACACTGAGATCCGAACATGTATTGGAATAGCCAAAAATGCACTCCAAAAGCTAAGCAGAGTATCAAGATGTAGGAAAATTTCGTTAGAAACAATGAAAATAGGACTGATATTTGTCCTACTGGACGGTCGTGAATGATGGACAATCTCCTCAACGATGAAGAAGATACATGAAGCAACAGTAATGTAGTTCTACAGAAAGATGCTGAGGATACCATGGACTGAACATGTGAGAAACGGCGGAGTTTTGGAGAAAAAGGAAACAAAAACGAATCACCAACAACATCACCTAACATCACCAAAAAGTAGATGTAATTTCTGCTGGTTGTTATGAGGAACATAGGCTTGGAAATCTGATACTCACAGGACATATCGAAGGAAAGAAGGATAAAGGAAAGCAGCCTGATGAGCTTGGGTAAATGGATGGTAGAACCCGTTTTGTGATTATTAAGAGCTAGAATGGACATCAAGAAGTGGAAGTCCATGATCGCCTACGCCTTGAAAGGACACGACACTGAAAATAATTCAATTTTTGATTTAAATATAAATCGCTACAATTCCAAGATATTATGAGAGTCACTTCCAAGAAACAAGGAGTGAGTGAGTGGATATTTTTAAGTGGTTAATATATAGCGCATGTCCAAACCCACTCCATCTCGATCTCATTCTTGGAACTAACGATAAATGAGTCTAGAGTGGCTGTTGGGGCGTGAGTTCCAGTGAGTGACCAGTAAAAGGTCGGTCGCACATGTATGTCCAAATGGTTACAGTTCAGAGTTTTTTTCCTTGTATTCTGTTCTGCTTCACAACGCTTGAACACACACACACACACACAAACACACACACATATATATATACGCGTATATATATATATATATATATATATATATATATATATATATATATATATATATGAGATAGCTTTGGAACTAAACATATCAGAGACTGGGCATCACTCCAGATTGCATGGCTAAAGTTTTTCTCGAGGTCTTCTTTACGAAATCGATTTCATATCTTGATGTTGCATTTCGTTGTTCTCGAAAGCCTTCTACAGGATACTATGCAACTCTTTAATGACTTTAGCTATCTGTTTACACGCACGCACACACACACACACACACAAACATATATATATATATATATATATATAAATATATATATATATATATATATATATATATATATATATATATATATATATATACATACATATAGATAGATAGATAGATAGATAGATATACCGGTGCCGTCAGAAGGAATGTATAAGTAATATGTATTATATTGTAAGTAATTTAAGTTTAATCCAAGTACAATTTTGTAATTTTAAATAGTTCGTTGTTAACGTTAATAATTGGACAATATACAATTTATAAAGACCTCAGTGTGTGTCTACTATCCCCATGGATGCGCACTGCTGATGAGTCCCAAATATAGGACGAGACGGCCGTCCAATGCTTTCTGCATTCTGTTGAGGTTTCTTCATAGACTCAATGAATTACTTAATTATAATTATCTCAAATCCTCCTTAATTTCTATCATTTGTATATTCTTGCTTGAACCGACTTCTAATGGAGCGATTAGGTATAGTAGTCGTGGCGCTTGGGGGCACAGTCCTATGGGTAAGGGGAACTCGGATGAGTTCTACCACGGAACATGTGAACGAGCAGCGCAATATCGAATCTAATCCATTACCTCTTCGTCGCCGAGGGCGGTTGGTACAGTTGGTACAGTTGGTATGACGTTTACCTCATATCGTAACTGTCCTGGTTTCAATTCTCCGTAGTGGATGCGCACTGTTGATGAGTCACAAATCCCAAGGACGGTACGGCCGCCGGTGCTTTCTGCATTCTGTTGGGGTTTCTTCTTAACTCAATGAATTACTTAATTTTATATATATATTTATTTTGAAGGGTAATATGACTCTGTGTTTTTGAGTGTTTGTCCATTTATGTCAAATTGTAATGTTTGTCTCATTTATTTGCAACGGTTTTTATAGTAATCATTGTCTTCATTATTACCATGACTACCTCTCGTCGTACGGTCATTTCGCAGTTGAATACCTGACCATTTCATGTATCCTTTCATGCGTAGCGTGTTAGGGTTAGTAGATTTGTCGGGGCCTCTCCGTCTCTAGACCAAACCATAGTCGATATCCTAATATATACAGTGAAGTAACCCATGTACCCGGTGTTGCAGTGTCAACACTGCACTGATTACTTACGTGACTATACTCTTACTCTTTTTGTGCTAGATGGTCTGGTTGTTAATCCTACAAGAGGGTTTATCTGTCTTTTGACAGGAAGTAATAATGAGTTACATGGAACTTGTTGGTTAAAAATTGATCTGATAACAAAAAAAAAACACATACAAATCATGACTTATGGAGTTTAGTTTTGTTCTTCGTTAACCTTACACCAACAAATATGACTATTAATAATATTCAAAATTAGGTAGCTCCACTAATTTTCGATACCTTGGGGTAAAATGAATACTTATAAATAATAAAGCTTTCTTGAAGCTTTCATTTTAGATGTAATTGAAAGCTGAACGATTAAATTTAATATTTCTAGTAAGCAAAATATTCTGGCGTATATCAAACAGAAATTATTTTGAGTGAAAACGAAATTTTATATTATTTCTAAAATAGCTGATTAACGTCCATTTTAATGGTCTTAGTCGTCATTCATCGCAGTTTAATTCTCTTTGTTAAAAAATCTTACAAAAACAAATTATACTTTTCTGAAACTTTATTTGAGGAACATTAGCTTACTTAAAATACAATTAATCTGAATGAAAAAAATATTATTTATTTTAAGTTTAAAATAACAGAGAAACGGATTTTTAAAATAAACAGTAGCGGTAATTACATAGTTGTAATCTCTCGGCAATCATGTAACAATTGTTGACAAAGGCTGTTGACTGTTTTATTGTTGTTCTACGGACACTTTATCTGTCAAAATATAATTTAAGAAAATGACGGGTGAGCCCTTTTTTATATAATTTTTAAGTACTCAGTAATCTTAAAAAGTTTGGACAATATTGTCCATAATCTAATTTCAGGAATGTTACTTCAAATTTATTGTAGGCATGACTCTTATTTTTTGATAATATCGTGTATGATTGACCATACATTCAAAAATGGGAACATTACATAATATTTTACAAATATAAAAAAAATATAAATTATTTTAAACGTCTTGGTGTAAAATGATTTGTATTAAGCTTTTCAATTTTGGATTAATAAATTCAGTTTTCATTTAATAACCATATCACTAATCGGATGAAAGTAATGCAGAATTTGAAAAAGAATTATATATTATAAGTTATTATAATTAAAATTAGGAAAACAAATGAAATCAATTTTTGTAAATATTCATTATTCATCAATCTTAATGTCCTCAAGGAATCTAATTTCTAAGAGCAATTAAAAGTTGTTGTTTTTTTTTTTCTAATAATGTCATAGTAACAATGATGATTTACATTCTCCAAGCAATCCTGCTTTAACTAAAAATATTTATTTTCGGATGAAAATTTAATTTCTCGAAATTTCTTGAAATTAAGTTCGTGGGATGGTGGTGAGGGGTGCTAAAATATGTAAAAATAATATATTTTTACCAAGCTTTTCTAAAAGCAACATTTCTAAAATAATTTAATCCGTTTGTGAATATGTTCTAAAAGTTTCCTTAAAGTCGAGTAATTATTTACTTTTTGCAAGAATTTTTAAATCGAGTTTTTTTTTTTCAACTGAAAAAGCCGCTAAAAGATGAATCGTAAATATTACATCGACCGCTAACGCGAAAAAAAGATTTTTACCAAAAATGTGGGGCATGCGAGAAAGGATAAAAACATTTAATAAAATAGTTGGTCTTTCCTAATGATAAGAGCTTAAACATTTTAATGATGAACCTTTGTTTACATTAGATTTAGAGCCTTTTTCTCATCATGCTATGCTGTTTTACAGAGGTACCTATTCTAAATAGTTTTGAATAGTTGAAGCAAAAAAATTGTAAGAATATGAACATGAAAATATTAGGTTTATTCTCTTTAACAACATAGTTTCCTTCCCCTGGTTGAATTCCGCTTTTGAATGAGAGCATATATATATATATATATATATATATATATATATATATATATATATATATATATATATATATATATATATAAGTGAACATTGAAGTCAATACTCAGAAGCGACAGGCTGTTTCATGCTAGGCGCAATCGTCAGGCTGAGTGTTGACTTCACTTTTATATTTATATTTACATACGCTCTGTATATATATATATATATATATATATATATATATATATATATAAGTGAACATTGAAGTCAATACTCAGAAGCGACAGGCTGTTTCATGCTAGGCGCAATCGTCAGGCTGAGTGTTGACTTCACTTTTATATTTATATTTACATACGCTCTGTATATATATATATATATATATATATATATATATATATATATATATATATTAATCGATTCACCCTCAAGCAGGGCGATAATGTCATGCAGATTCACAGGTCTACTGGAAGTTAAAGAGAATGAAAAGACTTTAGACGAAACTAGAAAGCAAATCCTAAACAGGAATCAATGGATAAACCTCTACTCCTGTTCAAAAGACTGGGGAGGAGTGGGACCCGTTCTATAGGCGAAATTGTCACTTCTATGGGGAGAGAAAAAAAGGATAATTTGTAAATAGTATTTCAGAGTTCAGGCGGTGATTTCAGAAGTTTAGTGTTGAAGCAGATTTTAGAACGAACCGGAAGCACAATCCTAAACTTGATATATGGGATAAAGCTCTATTTCTGTTCAAATAAACGGGGGTGAGTGTGAAACTGGCGATCGTCTCGTAGAAGCTAATAATCTGTTTTTTTTAGCTATATACAACTTTCTTTTTCAGCATATTCTTAGTAGAATGTCGCTGTCCTCTTTGTGTTTCGTTCATGAACCTGAACAAATATCACAGATTGCCTGACCGCGAATATTTCATAGAATTTTTCCGCTTTATTGTAACCAAATTTGAAAAGCCTAGTCAGTACAATTAATTATTTGCATATCATATCTCATTCGAATATTTCACGGTATTTTGCAATAGTGATAATTTTTGATTAACTATAATGGTTTGTTTGGCCTTATCTGATTCACAATATTTGTCCGGTCGGTTTAAATCCTGTCACTAAGGTCGATATTTCTTTTGTTCTGTATGATTTTTATTAACACTACATATTCATTTCTTTAATGAGCTTAGATCTGTTAGTTGTTGTAAAAGATGTATCCTTTCAATAAGCATTCACTAACATCATGTGAATGTTTGCAGTCATTTCCTCTGCCAAAAAAAAAAAAAAAAATACGAAATTCCATGATAGCACTTTGTCTTCTATGTGTTTCCAGAGAGTCAACTACTTCAGAAAGATTATTAAGTGTAAGAAAGGGAAGGCAGTTTCAAAAATGTCCCTTTTAGTCTTCTGAGCACTTTAAGTTATATAGATGAAAATTTTCAAGTAATATTAAATATAAGGACATGAGTTCATATACAAACTGTGTAAATAACTTCTCAACTCAGAATTTCAGACAGAAATTATATTAATATATTTGAAATTAAATGAAAAAAAAAAACAAAAAAAAAAAACAAAACAAAAAACAGGCATTACGTAACCGATATATGTGCCTGGGAATTTAATTAAATTTCTTAGCTTACCAAAATACGACATGATGCATCGGGCGAAGACCGGAACAAACCCGTCCTGGGTATGACGACAACCTACAACTGCGTCCTGGGTAGGATGATAAACTCAATCTGTGTCCTGGGTAAGACGATAAACTACATACAACAGCAAAGCCGCTGATCAAGAGGCTTTGAAGACAGTGGAACAACTTCTTAATTGCTAATGTTCTCAGATGCAGAAAATATATTACCAGCAGTACATTTTTGAAGAAAATTTACCAGCTATACATTTTTGGAAAAAAATATTAGCAGCAATGCATATTTGAAAAAAAATATTACCAGCAATAAAAATTTTCTCGGTATTAAATAACCCATTGAGGTTGATATGCCGTAAAACAAACCAAACCAAACCGGAACGAACTCAGTATTGTATTAATGAACTGTGTGGCTCTCGCAAACTATATTTGTGAAAAACTTGATTGGAGGAGAAGACAAACTCATTTTTGGTAAGACCAACTCTTTGTTCAAACCAATTTTGTAGCAGTAGGCAAACATTCATATGACAAACTTCGGTTATATCCTTGAGCATCAGATTATGATCTCGCTAAACTCCGATGTCTCTCCCTCCCTGTATAGAAGTATCTTATTCGCATTTTTCATGTTACTGCTGTACTAATAAAAACGTACACAGTTCTAACTATTGGGGCATAAAATACGCTGACTACGTTCCATTCAGAGGAGCAAGACAACGCGCACGGGTCACCCATTAAGTAAATGATTACTGACTCAAATATGAACGACCAATAATTTCCTATTCTCGAATCAAGTATTACTAATTGGCACCAGATATAAACAACGAATTATTATATATCTCTGATACAGATAAATTTCTACAGATACAAAGATAAATAGCATTCACCTATTTCCGAGCTAAGTAAATACTTCTAGGCTGAAATATAAACGACCAATATTTACATATCCCCGTAAAATCTAAGAAACTGAAATAATCTTCTACCTTCTTTGCTTTAGTAAATTTTTGAAGAACAGGTATACAGACGCTCCATTTTAGTTTTACTGCTGTGGCTTCCATAGTAATTAGATTTTTATGAGATGGTCTTACCAGCCTCACGTCCAACCGACTTTGAATTCAGAGTTTTCATCGCCTAGACTGGTTGCCAACCAAAGCTAGATAGCCCAGCCATAGCAATGGAGTAGAAAGATGAATTCATACTTTTCTCGAGTGTATTTCTGCGAAGGTGAAATGTCAGCACTTCTTTTCCCAGTCATAACGCCGATAATGGCTCTACTTAGTTTGAGCGTGTTGGGACTAAAATTCACGCAAAACATCAAGTATCACGCAGTTATAAGAAGGCAAAATAAAAACGACCATTATTCAGCTATCCTTAAACAAGTAGATGCTTACAGATACGAATATTATAAAATAGTTTACTGATTTCGAAATGAAATGACCCATCAATAAAGGAAATGTCGTAAAATATATTAAAACCCTGCAAACACAAATACAAAATGGCTAACTAAATGCACTAAACGTTATTGGAATATATTTTTTAGATCAACCTAAGAAAACGACATGAATCATATTGATTTGACTCTCTAAAATAACTGTCTTTTTACCTCTTAGTGACGTTACCTTATTTTGCTGCTTGCGTATTTACCCCTTAATAAGCAAAACAGTCATTGCCCAATAAACGTCACTTCTGAAACCAATCATACGACGGTTCGGCCATCTTCAAGCCGGTAAGATGATAGCTCAGATGATCTACAATTTTATCTATTTCGCCTAATCAGCTTCGGCGTCGTAAATCAGTGGCAAGGTGTCTAATCTTCGCATGATGCAAAGTTAAGTAAGTGACGCCATAGCGCTCTGTCGGATTAGACACGAAGAAGAAAGTGAGAGACCCTACTTAGAAAGGTCAGAGCTTGTTATTCTAGATTTATCAAGAGACGACTCGAAAGCGACCAAGGAGCGAAGAAAATAACAAACAGGTTAAAGTTATGGGAATACATGCGAATAAAGTACTCAGCGAGACGTAAAAAAAGTTAAATTACAAAAAGCGAGTTGTGAGCGATTGTAATGTTTTGATTTAGCAATCTTCGTCACCTTCTGACCAATTTAACAGATTAACGAGGACTTATATCACTGGTTGGTTGATCTTTCATAAACATGTTTGATCTTTCAATAATGATATTTGGGTCATAGATCAAATGAAAATTTGACGGAAAGTAAACAAAGGAAAGATAACAATTTTCGAACAACAATACATATATATATATATATATATATATATATATATATATATATATATATATGGAGGAACGATATACACATTTTCACCTATCAAAACAAATTTTGGAAAATTTATGACAGTACAAAAAAATTTCGTATTGACCATAATCGTGATTTAAATATGTTTTCGTAATGAGTTTAGTCATAATTTTGATTACAAATGGTGCTTTAATTAAAGGAAAAAGTAATTTACTAAGTCGAATATCTATGGTTTAATCGCTATATTGTCCCCAGTAAGTTTACGTCGAAGTTTTTACAATATTTCTCCTTTCTTACCACATGTTCTATTATCACACTATGGGATATTTCATATCAAAAACAATAAACATATGAACAAAAAGAAAAAAAAAAACTAAATGAAACAAAATTAGGAGAAAATAAAAGTTTGTATTTTTTTATTTTCTGTTGTATATTTGCCTTGTCAGGTAGTGTTCGTGTGTATGATTCTTGTGTTAGTGTAACATATTTCTAATTGGTCTCTGAGGGATTTAGTTGATAATGTGTGTGCATCAGTGTGTGTGAGCGCATTTGTGTGAATAGAAGGCATTTGATTCTCTCTGGTAGTGTCCGTATATTGACTTGGGGTGGTTTGTGTGCAAGTGAAAGGTTACCTCGTTCAAGTTGAAGGGAGACTGATCTTAGGGACCAGACCTGAAAGCGGTGATACATTTTAAGACAAAAGAAACAGGGTAGGGACGATTAGTTTTATACGGTACAAATAGTATATCTATCTATCTATCTATCTATATATATATATATATATATATATATATATATATATATATATATATATATATATATATATATATATATATGGAGAGAGAGACAGAGAAAGTTCTCACATCTCATCACGATAGGTATTGTGGTTTCTGTAGAAATATTTTTTTTTTGTTTTGTAAATGCTGGAATTCGTAGCCCCGTAACAAACAGGTTTTGGACTGAATTCAGAGTTGTTTTTCATCTCGTAGACTTGCTGTTCAGGAAAACCAAAGAGCCCAGTCTCTGATACTAATTAAACCTTCGCTGGGGGAGGAGGAGATAGATTCATAACTTTGACAAGGGTATCTGTATTTGGCCGGGATCCAACTTCAATGCCACGGCTCAGAGTTTCATGCACTTCCTGCAAACTTCAGGTGCAAAAACAATCCGACCGTTATAGAGTTCGCGTTCTCGTGTTGATGATTCAACATTTTGTGTTAAAACTTTATTTAATTATAGCTGCCTATAATATTAGAATTCACTAATAATAATTTATATCATTCAAATTCATGTATTCGAAAGGCATGCGAATAAAATTTAAAAGAATTTACAAAATATATTTGAATTTATAGTTGGATTCAAAAGTATACAAATATCACGGAGTGACTCTCTTTTTTGACAAAAATATCAAAGTAATATCATAGTAAAAATATAGTAATATCAAATAACAAAACGAATAATCAGAATGGAAATATAAGGGTTAAAATAAAACAAAATTAATAGTTTGGCTATATTACCAAATGTATTTGGAACCAAGGCTTGTATTTGTAAGGTGAAATTATATAAACACACGTTATACATAAATCGAGTACAGAAATATTGGAGATTATGTAAGTATAGATATATCTGAAATGTTATTAATGATGGGTTCTAAGAATATTAAAAGTTGTTGCATATTATAATATTCGTGAAATCTATTTTGTAATCTCTTTTAATCGGGATCAATGTGTTTTAGCAGGTAATTAGATTTTTGGATACATGTAGACATTAATTCGGACCACGTGTTCAGCAGATTTGGGTTATTTAAGAATTTTAATATAAGCTGCTCCATCAAACACAAGTTACATCTGTCTCCCTTTCCATTGTATGGCTTAGATTTCGCGATTATCTCCCAAATAATGGTTGGGTTCTAGTGGTTGTTTTTAATCACCAAACATAATTTGAAAGTGATGTACAGTTTTTGTATTTAATATTGTTCAGTGTAATTTTGTGGTGGTAAAAACGTGATTACCGGCTGTTCTCAGTGGAACCAAAGTAAGATCTATCATCATCATCTGAATCGATCGTAGCTCTGTATATTTTATTTCTCGTGATGCACTGGTCGTTTAATACATAGGTTACGTTATTACGTGAGTAGTATCATTTTTTAGTATTTTGTTTTGGAGCTTGCATTATTGTTATGTTGGGATATGTAATTATCTACTTTTTATAGCTATAACTTACCTTAATGTTGTTTTTGTTGAAAATATTTTTAGTGTTGGAGAATGACCAAAGTGTTTGTAAATTAAATTCGGAAAAATTCTACCTACATTCGTTTTGGCATTAGTTTAGTATGGCGGTTTGAACCATATTATGTTACGTTTGCATTGTTTTTTGCTTATTTTTTTTTTATCTTTGCTGTTATTTCGAAATACATACTCCAATTTCACATCATGGTTGCTGTTACCCCGCATTATGTTATATCTGGCTTTATCATCGTCGAATATTTATTTGTTGCTGGAGCTGGTTGATGACCTATATTGTACAGAATTGTGCAATTTCTCAAGTATCCTTTTATGGTGGTTAAATCTTCTGTAGACATATTTGTTTTTGCGTAAATCCTTAGCGTATGGTTTATACAGACCCTTACTCTGGTCAAATGTGACGTCTAGGAAATTGATCACTTTAGCGATGATATTGGTGGTAATATTTAGATTATGGCCCATAAATAATTTTAGTAAATCCTTTCTTGTTCGGCCTGTTTTTCTGAGTCTCAGTTTACGAAGGAGAATTATGCCATCGTCACTGTATAAACCGTCGATTTTTTTTTACATAAGAGATAAATCTGAGTCTTCCTAGTAACAGTATCCCAACAAGTTGTCATGCTTCCACAGAATCATGTGCTTCCATTGAAAGGCAAAAATCTCTTTCTTAGTCTACAGAGTTTCGGTGTGGTATAAAATCGGCTTCTGTGGCTTTTTTATATTTACTACTTGATCGGAGATATGACGAGTTCTTTGCTAAATTAATAGAAATACACGAAATAACGGTCAGATTGTATTTGCACTTGAAGATTGCAGCAACTGCATGAAACTCCGACGTTGGATATTATTCAGATTCACTAATATATAATTATAGCTCTGTCTCATAACATTGAGCACTGTATTTATAGTACCTGCAGAAGAAATATATTCATATTTAAATGAAAGTTTTTGCGGGTGTAAGTATTTTTTATCCTAAACATACCTACCTACACACACACACACACACACACACACACACATATATATATATATATATATATATATATATATATATATATATATATATATATATATTTGTTTGTTTGGGTTTTATGGCATATCAACCACTGTGGGTTATTTAATGGCAAATCCAGTTTATATATATATGCAAAATATATGAATTTTAAATGCCTATTTTGTATGGAACATTTTTAGCAAGCTAGAGCTCATTTGCTTGTACACTGCAAAATAATCCTAGGTATTTTTGTTTAAGTCAAGTATTTCCATTTGATAAGGACATTTTATTTGCAAAATTGTAAAAGGTAGGATATGTTGTTTACACATCAGTCTACATCTTTGATAAGAGTCCAATTCTTTTTAGAAAATCCAATATAATTTTGGTTCAGATTTTGCAAATAATTTCTTCATATTCTTGATTGATTGATTAATTGTTTTGTTTAACGGCATCTCAAACTTAGGGGTCACTTTATCCCGAAAATGATTTTGAGGGACTTTAAAAGTCAAAAACGGATAGCTGGCAACATTCTGGTTTCAAAAACGGATAGCTGGCAACACTATTGTTTCAAAAACTTATAGCTGGCAACATTATTGTTTCAAAAACGCAAAGCTGGCAACATTATTATTTCAAAAATGTATAGCTGGCAACATTATGGTTTCAAAAACGTACAGCTGGCAACATTATGGTTTCAAAAACGTACAGCTGGCAACATTATTTTTTACAAAATACGTATCGCTGGCAACATTATGGTTTCAAAAAAGTATAGCTGGCAACATTATTGTTTCAAAAAAGTATAGCTAGCAACATTATTGTTTCAAAAACGTATAGCTGGCAACATTATTGTTTCAAAAACGCATAGCTGGGAACATTATTTTTCCGAAAACATTATCTGAGGCCTTGCTGTTGGATGGAGTTTATCGCCGTATCCAGGACGCGGATGTAGTTTATCGCCTTACCCAGGACGCGGATGTAGTTTATCGCCTTACCCAGGACGCGGATGTAGTTTATCGCCTTACCCAGGAAGCGGATGTAGTTTATCGTCATACCCAGGACGTTCAAAAACGTATAGCTGGCAACACTATGGTTTCAAAAACGCAAAGCTGGCAACATTATTGTTTCAAAAAAGTATAGCTGGCAACATTATTTTTCAAAAACGTATAGCTGGCAACATTATTTTTCCGAGAACATTATCTGAGGCCTTGCTGTTGTTGAGGCCAGGACGCGGATGTCGTTTAACGTTATACCCAGGACGTTACATATATATATATATATATATATATATATATATATATATATATATATATTTACACACACAAAAACACACACACATATACATATGAATAAATAAAGTTTTAAGGTTTTCGTTATTTATGTGATAAGGTGCTCAATATCAGACATAGACCGTATGTAAATATAAAAGTGAACATTGAAGACAACACTCAGAGGTGACAGGCTGTTTCATGCTAAACGCAATCGTCTGGCCACAACTATATATATATATATATATATATATATATATATATATATATATATGTGTGTGTGTGTGTGTGTGTATGTGTATGTGTGTGCGCGCTTACTCAGTGTTGAAAGTAGTTTCTGTTGTTTCCTCTGCCGTTAAATGGATTTCCTGATCATCTTGGTATTTCAAAATTAATTAGAGAATTATTAATCGCTTTAGATTAATTAATTCTACGATCTGCTGTACAATATGTTGAAACTATTCTAATTACTCTCCAGAGATGTAGTTCTGTGATAGATGGACTATTTCATAACATAGCAACTTGTTTAGTCGGTTATAATGTACAGTTAATTTATTATTATTATTATTATTATTATTATTATTATTATTATTATTATTATTATTATAACACTTAGGTATTTACTTGAACATTGATTGGGCTTATACTTGAAATATATACAAGCATTGGTCATATATATATATATATATATATATATATATATATATGTAATGAAAAACAAACCACATTAAGGTACCATTACGATAATTTATTTCACCTAAATCCTTTTTTAAGGATTCAGGATCATCAGGTAAAACTGATGATCCTGAATACTTATAAAAGGATTTAGGTGAAATAAATTATCGTAATGGTACCTTAAAGTGGTTTGTTTTTCATTACATATTAGCTCTGTCCTCACATTGAGCTCTCAGGAGTTCATCCTCTTTGGATTTACCAATTCGGTTTACCAAGTTCCTTATAACTTATATATATATATATATATATATATATATATGTATATATATATATATATATATTGTATCTCTATATAAAAACGCGTCGGGTTTATGAATGAGTTTTGCTTGTTTCGATCTCGACCAAATCCAACTTGACGCGTGTTGTACAGTTTTTTGAAGCGTAACATTGATTGGGCTTATACTTGAAATATATACAAGCATTGGTCAGATATATATATATATATATATATATATATATATATATATATATATATATATATTGTATCTCTATATAAAAACGCGTCGGGTTTATGAATGAGTCGGCAGGTGAAGATTGGTCGTCTTTATACATGGTTGTGGTTATGCTCTAATCGGGAGGTGAATACTTATCAAAGTTATACTTGAGTCGATATGAAAATAAAATTTGTAGACTGTGAACTTAATCCAAATAATATTCGGGAATATAGTTTGTATATATAAACATAGTTTTGGTTTTTCCTTATCTCTGCAAGTCTTCCGCACACAATGTGGCCTATTTTGGGAAGGTCTCATTCCTCTATAGGAGTTCAGTTGGTGCAGTCTAGAGCGCGCCCAGAAGGTAAATAGACAAAGGGTGTTTCATGGAACAAATTTTATGAATATCTGACGATGCCAATTCAGAGAATATGTAATACTACGTACACAATAGTCATTTATTGCATTGAATTTCTAATATGAAACTAGCCAAAAAGTTGAAGTTTATTTTATTGTTATGAAATATTTATTTTCTCTTCCAATGCTTCATCATAGATTGTTAACCAGTTCATCTCAATATTGTCTCTTAGGAAATAAACGTTTTTTCAGATGGTCCTATTCAGACTGGTGCTTGCACCTACTGCTAATATTACCATATGCTGTTCAGATCCATTTGTTAGCTACCGTTGCACCTTTTATTAAAATAAACAGTATAATTTATGCATTAAATCTGCCTGTATAATTTTGAAGAAATTAATAAAAAAATATGATTTACATAATGTATAATGTCCTTGTTTTTGCTGTTATAACAACATTTCAATCGTTATCTTTTCCAGTCATTTTCAGATGTCTGTCTATCCGAGTAACGACTGATATAAACTTTCCATAAATATAATAAACCAATTCATGGATGAAATATTCATTCACAATTTTTCTTTCAAAGATTTCAAGTAAGGAATATATCTTACTTTGCGAAGCGATAGCGAGCCTTCTACACACACACACACACACGCACGCGCGTGTGTGTGTGTTGTTTTTGTGTGTGTATTTGAGTGTCTGTGTGTGTGTGTATTTGAGTGTCTATGTGTGTGTGTGAATTATACAAAACTTCAAAAAATCAAAGTCTCAAGAGCCACTCAATCTAAAGTTTTATTGTTTTTGTTTTTTTTATAATGAATAAAGGTGACTGATATAAATAAAGGAACGTTTAGGTTAACCAAGGTCGATTTTACTATTTTTAAACTAAATTTTCCATGATTTTCTCATGTCCATTCATATTTGCTCGATGCGTATCCAAATGTAAACAAATGACGTTACACATTATAAAATCAGAGATTTTTCTCGTTATGCAATAAATGTCTCGTGACATCTCACTTTTTTTTCTTTGTTAGAATTATTGCTCTCCCTGATTCAACTGAAGCTGAGTTTCTATTAAAAAACATTGAAGTCAAAATTACTAAATCACTTAATTAACCAATCAAAGCTTTAATCCACTTGTGAAACAATCCTGAATCTAGAATTTGGAGCCATAGACCTAATTTTATTCCGTGTTTATCTACCGTTGATGCAGCAGAACATAAGCTACTGCTTTTACCGGGGCTTGATGTTATTCTCCGCCATTTACATTTTCTTAATACGACTGATAAAACATACTACTACGATTATACATAATGAAAATCCTGATAAATATATTTTTTGTTTAGTTCAACCAAGCAAGGCAGTAAAGCCACTGAGACAGAAGGGGCTACTGGGAGTGGACGAGTTAGAAAAAAGAAACATTTCCAAGGAGAGAGAGAAAAAAGTACAGGTGATATCGATGGATATTTCATTGATATTTTTGAAGATTAAAGTTAGCTGGAAAGCATGGAGTCGAAAGTTAGTTCCACAAGCGAGAAGTGCGAGTAAGAAACTGTTAGTATACAATTTACGGTTACATTTAGTGAGCTTAACTGTAAATTGGTGAGACCTCACCGCCAATCTAGTCAGTTATGTGCCATGTGTGATACACGCTTAGGCGATCATGTATCTTTCGATACATGACTGTCGAAGCAGATTTTTCCCGCAGTCGGTTGCCATTTCTTTCTGCAGTAGACCAGTTGCCATCCAAGGCTATAGAACCCGATCTGTCCTGCTATTTACGCATAGCTGGGGGGAGAAGAAGTGGATTCATGACTTTCCCAAGGGTATTAGCACGTAAGTGAATGGAATGGATTTGAATAGAATTCGAACTCGGCTCTCCGATTACTCAATTACTCCACTGATTTTAAATTCAAAGAGTCTCGGCACTATAGCGAAGAGCTCATCCGAACAATTACCATAAATATATTTATAGAAAAGGCAAAGGAAGTATTCCCCATGAGGGTTAAATTTTCCGAACCCTCTTTCTTCATTATGAGTCCATTTTGTTTTCTTTTGCTGATTTTGATTATGATTTATTTTGCTGATTTTGATTATGGTTTCTTTCTGTTGTCATGTAAAAACATGTGAAAAATACTGAGAAAAAAGTGGAAGATAGAGAGGAGTTGTGTGTGAGAGAGAGAGAGAGAGAGAGAGAGAGAGAGAGAAGAGGAAGTTTGATTGGCCCAGGCGATTTGAGTTTGTGTTAAAAAAAGACCTGGAGGAAGGTTGTTTTTTGTAATTGATCTAGGTGATGATCGTCTCTTTGAGGATAACACACATCCGTTCACTAACTGCAACCCACCCAACCACACAAAGCACTAAGTATGAATATGATAGAAAGATAGATAACACGCAGGTGTACATGTGAACATGGCATTCCTGTCACTTAACGAGTTTGTATATATTTATGTGTAATGTAGCTTTTTTTAGCGCCCCCCCCCCCACACAAACCCAAACGCGCAGGCGCGAGCTATTGAGGGTTACATGTGTTCATCCAGAATATGACTGTGATTGTTTTTTGTTTTTTGTTTTTTTATAACTTGATATTTTGGAGGGTGTGGTGAATAGTAATGGCATAATGACCAGAAACAGAATTTTCTGAAGCTATATAACTTCCCTTTTTTACGAGCTATATAAAACAGAAGACCTCACACATACTACATATGGCATCGATTCTCGTTGGTTGCGCCTTGAGAGAGAAAATCTAAATGCTACTAGATTTCTTTTATTCTTTTAGTATTATTTAATACAAATTGAATGTCATACACAGAAGTCATTGGAAAAGATTTTTGATCCCGGAGATTAATCAAAATTGATATTTATTTATATCTGTTTCTTTCACATATAATATCTTTATTTATTTTTACTATAAGCTGATTTAATTGACATAATACTAATGAGTTCATTACCCGCTTCCTGTCCAGAAAAAAATTACTTCCTGTCCATGGTGTTCACTTTAAGTGTCAGAAGTGGCAATCCAGTGGCCTCACTGAGTTTGGTCTTCCCATCTCGAAGCTTATCACGTGTTTATTTACCAGTAATGTTGATTTTGGAGGAGCTATACACAATGTATTGTCTTCTATTTCTGATTACAAGGCCAAATCTGTTTATTTGCCAGTTTTACTCAATAAATATATCTTTTATAGCAATAAGAAATAAGGACGGATAAATAAATCCATTAATCAATTGAAAGTTACCTCTATTACCAGTATTATTCAATTTATTCCGTTACATGATTTTTCTACTTATATATATATATATATATATATATATGATCTTTAACATTTTATAATCATACTACATATATTGGTTGTACTACAACCACGCTTTCCCGTAGACTTACTTGTTACATTTCGGATCTTTACATAATATTAGGCAGATATGAGTTGATAACACAATAATATTCGCATATATACACAGTAAAAAGAACCATCAGATATTTTAGGCCATCCACATTAAAACAAACCAACCTGCACTCAAAAAAATTACATTTCAAACTAGTCACAGATCATTACATTGCATTTAGATATATGGTTCTGTTGTTAATATTTCGACCTCTCGTAGGGTATGACGTCATAGATCCGCATCTTAAACTTACGATCTGTGTCTTTTTTTCCGCGACCGTTATCGTCGCATAGCAATCTTCGATGACAACATCACAAAATATTATCTTCAGTGGTGAATATCTTTGTTAAAATATCCGTATAACCAATCTGAAGATGGTTCATGTGAGCCGAAAGATTAGATAAAGGACCAACTTCAAAAAATATCCAAATGCTGGACAATTTTTATTTTTTATATTCACCCGAAATTAAAGTAAACATACGAACTTTTTAGAACGGCTCATGATCAGACATAGAAGACATTCATTGTCTGTTATATTTAACAATATATGTTATATATATATATATATATATATATATATATATATATATATATATATATATATATATATATATATATATATATGTATATATGTGTGTGTGTGTATGTATGTATGTATATAGTTAAATTCCCAGATCAATTCTGTGGACAAGACAGATTGGTATAAATAAAATGACAATTGTCATTTTATTTATACCAATCACAGAATTTATACCAATCACAGAATTGATCTGGGAATTTAACTATATTGTTGACATGGAAAAAAAATCTCTTACTATAAAGTAATTTACATTAACCAGAAAAAAAGGCTTAGACAGAAGCGTCTATCTTTTTAAATTTGGGTTTTTTTTTTAATGTAACTATAACAACAAGAACTTTTTGATTTCATTTTTGCCTTGAAAAAGTGGGAAGACGAAACGCGTCGGCAAAATCTAAGATCTTTTTTCCATTTGTCATTTTATTTATACCATATATGTATATGTATATATATATATATATGAAAGATAAATAATACAAAATTGACTAGTTGTAAAAACAACATGGAATATAATATTAATAATAATAATAATAATAATAATAATAATAATTAATCTTATTAGTAGTAGTATTATTAAAATTGTAATAATAATAATAAAATATTCTTATATAATTGCTAATAATTTTATACGTTATTTTTATTATTTTCAAAGTATAGCAATATATCTGCATATTGATGACGATCTGTTTACTCCAATATCCAGTGTAATATATATATATATATATATATATATATATATATGTATGTGTGTGTGTGTGTGTGTGTGTGTGTGTGTGTGTGTGTGTGTGTGTGTGTGTGTGTGTAAAGTACCAGGTTGGTCACTGGCGCGGGCTAGCTGCCTTTGATGAGGATGAAAGGAGTCTGTCTGAGCTTTGGTTAACAATTAGTGTTGGTTTCATGATAAAAAAAATCTTCAGATGGGAAAGAAACCTCATGACAGCTTAACCCGTTCATTTGCATGTTGGATATGTCTGCCGAGAGGCGTGTACTGGCTGATATTGACTGTGATCCGGAGAGGTTAAACTCCGCGATAATAACACATGAGGACTGCCGTTCGGAGTTTCCGTGGCAAGTCTTTTGCACCGTTAATTTTTCGACAGATCTAAGCCTTCACAACTTGAAACAAATCGTGTTGGTTTTCTGACAACTACATCTAATTAGTTCCACACATATCCGGCTACTGCGTAAAACACTACGAAACAACATCAACTTCATCTTGGCACAATTGGAATGTACGAACTCTCCAAGACAACTCAACGCCAGAAAGAAAAACAACTCTGGTCGCACTGGAGATGAAGAAGTACAACATTGATATAGCTGCACTGAGAAGTAAGCATCAGTCGACTACATGAAGCAAGAAAGCAAAATATGACATTTAAGTGTGTCCCTGCTGCACTTGGATACAATACATTCTCCAGTACTGTTTGTGGTCAGTTGTGCAATTCACGGGCCGGTTTCAAAAGTCATGCGCGTCATAGGCATGTACGATAATTAGTTTATGGTCGTTGGAACCTCATACATTGAACTCAATGTAATATTTGATTAAACAATAGATCTTTTAAGTTATATTTTTGTTAAGAGTTTTTAAGAAAGATGCAGAAATGCAAAAGCACATGGGAGTAGCGAAAGATGACTTCCAAAAACTAAACGATGTATCAAGGATATTTTGTAAGCTTAGCATAGTAGTAGTCCAAGGCCATTGAGTACCCAGCGAGAATCGAACTCACTTTTCAGTCATAACTGATCTAGCGAGACAAGCTTTCTAACCGTTTCACCGCGCCGAAATGGTTTTCTGAACGTAGCTTTCATGTGGCACAAGGACGAATGCATGGTGCACCCAGCGCGAATCGAACTCACTACTCAGTTGTAATTGTTCGAGCAAAACAAGCTTGCTAGCCATTACACCACGCCGAGGTACTCTCTAGACGCGACTATTAAGAGACGGGAGAATTTCGTTAAAAACAGAGAAAAAGTACTGAACTGTTATATAATATTGATCTTCCTATATAGCCTTCAATGCCCAAATAAAGTGAAGATTTGAGGCAAAAGAGTTGTGTTTCTACAGAAGCTTTCTGAGAAATCAAGGAGCGAATATTTGAGCAAGTATGATGTATTAAGTAAAAAATGTGAACATAATGACAATTTCGCTTAGAATCAGAAAGAGATCGTTGAAATATTTGGGATATATATATATATATATATATATATATATATATATATATATATATATATATATATATATATATATATATATATATTGAGCATTTCACCCCAAGCAATGCGGGAAGCAACTAGCACACCAAGGTTTACATATAGTTGTAGCTAAAGCAAAGAGCAGTAACAGAGGAAAGGATGAAGAGAAGGATAGGGCATGTGGAGACGTCGACTGACATTACATTTGAATAGTTGGAGATTATAGCTATCAGGGAATCAGGAAAATGGGAGGGAGTTCCACAGACGAGAGGTACGAGACATGAAGCTATTGGAGTAGAAGAGACGCCTACTTTTAACAGTTTCGACAGTGAAAGGGTGTCAGCAAGATGCCAGCCTACTAAAACGCTTAAATTCATGAAGTTTGGGAACCAGTGAAAGCAGCTCCTTGGAGCAGTTACCATGAAAGTATTTGTAAAAAGAAAAAACAGAGGGATGCGACGATACGTTTGTAAGAGAACGACTGCAGACGAGATGCCAGATCAGGGACAATTACGTTGCATATCCGTCTGGATCTTATCAAGAACCTTGAGACAAACATATAAAATAAGGAAAGAATGTTTGCCGCATTTGACACTCACGGGCATACCCATGATAATATGGAGAGAGGGAAACATTTAGTAACATACTTAAAGTGCTTAAAATTTGATGGCAAAACACAACTGGGAAGGATAGTGAGTAGATAAAACTACTTAAATCTAAGAAAAATAAGAAGGAGATCCATGATCACAGACATACTAAAGAAACAAGGAACATAGCAGTCTTACTATTAAGGCATAAAATATACCAAGCCTTGTACATGTAATATGAAATTATATAAACCTACATCATAAATATATTGCGAACAGTAATATTGGATTATAAGTGTCTACAGATACATATGAAATGTTACTAATGATGGGTTCTAAGAATATTAAGTTTTTGTATAGTATAATATTAGTCAATCTCTTTTTATCGGAGTCTATGTGCTTTATTAGGTGCTTAGATTTAGAGGTTCATATAGGGATCAATTGGGACCTCGTGTTCAGCAGGTCTGGATTATTAAAGTGTTTTAATATAATAAGCTTCTCCAACAAACACTAGTAACATCAATCTCCCTTTCCATTGTACGGCTTAGCTTTCGCGATTATTTCACAACTAATGGTGTGGTTCTGGCAGTAGTTTTTTTTTAGTTTTAATATACATATTTATATAATATATCAGCTAACTTCTAAAGTTTTCGACGTAGACGACACAAAGAAATATGAAGTGGTTTTATTAATTAATTTTTTCGTAATCGATTCCTGATCATTAAGAATTAAATCTTTCTAACGAATTTCTTCCAGCATTTAACATTGTGAAAATTCTGCCAAATATAGTAACTGTTTGGAATATATTTGTCGTGTTTTATTGTTAAAGTTTTCCTTCCTTGAACACATGTTTATTTCGATAAAACCAATGAAACACAAGAGGTTACTGAGGTTGAGAGAATAAATGAAAAGATATATTACTAAAGAGTAAGAACAAAAGAAAAGTAATCAGGAGGACAGTCGATAAGGATTGACATTGCATTTAAATTTTTGAAGATAAACTTTGGCAGGAAAGCATGGAGCCGGAAGGGAGTTTTGAAAGCAAAAATAGGAAAAACTATTAGCATAGAATTTACGGTTACATCTCGCCAACTTACAAATAAATTTATCAGACCTCGTCATATCTCTAGTCAGTCAGTTATATGCTATACGTGATCCACTCTTGGGCGATCATGCACCTTTCTATACATAACAGATGAGGCAAATTTTTTCCAGTAGTACGTTGCAGTTTCTTTCTGTGGTAGACTGGTTGCCGACCAAGTTTAAAGAACCCAGTGTGTCCTGCTATTCAACCCATAACTGGCGGGAGAAGACATGGATTTATACATTTCCTAAGGTTATTTGTGCATAACTGAATCTAAGGAACTGGACTTGAATTCGTGCTCAGACCTTCGAGTTCTCACTACGAACCAATAATCCATTACACCACAACACATAACTAGTACTGCGCTTAAATTCAAAGACTCTAGTCAGCATTGCGGAGTTCATCCGGGAAATTACCATTAAAGTATTTATAGAAAAGGCAAAGGGAATCCATCTTACAGCGAGGGGAAAGTGACTGAAGCCGAGACACCAGAACAGGGCCAATAATATCACTGATTCTTCTTTTGGATATTGTCAAGGACCTCTAGGTTAATAGGAGAAGCACAGGACCATATGTCGTAGCAGTATTCGAAGCATGGGCGAATGGAAGACTTATACATATGTAAAATAGATTCTGGAAAGAAAAACTTCTATCACAATACAGTGAACCAACTTTATTTAGCGGATAATCTAGCAATGGATCCTATATAGTCATTCAAGTACATATCATTCGAGAATGTTAGAGCGAGAAAGAGCAACTAGTTAATTTCCTAGACGTCAGCCTCAGCCATGCTGATGCAGTGCTCTGAGAGTTATCTCAGGTTATTAATAAATAGCTGTCTATTTTGTAAGTGGTTAAAATTAACAACAATCTTTTGCCCTAGTTAACAAAAGATTGATGTTCATTTTTGATATCAGCTGCCAGTTTCAACTCATAAATTGATAAGAGTAAATGGTTGTATCATCAGCGTAGATACCAAGTGGAGTGCTGATGTCATCGGAAAGCTCATTAAGGAAATTGAAATAAAAACAATGTAGGAAAAACGATGGGGCACTAGGGGTCGCCTGCATTATCACGAATGGAACTAGAAGAGTCGCCATTCAGGAAAACTTTCATCTCACGATTTGATAGGATCAGCTCAAAAATTTGTCCGGAGACAGTAATTTATGAGCTTGTGAAGAAACCTGTATGCCAAACCCGGTCGAAAGCTACAGTCCGGGCTTCACCATTCTTATCGAGATCTTGATAGACTCTTTCCGCAATTATCGTCGGTACATCAGTAGTTGATCTAGAGATACGAAAGCCGTATTGCTTGTCTGAAAAATGTCCCTGCGATCTGAGATGATTATCCAATTCAGCATTGATTAGGATCTCTAGGAGTTTCCCCAAAAGAAGTAGTAGGCTAATAGGCCGATAGTTGGAAGGTTCAGACTTTTTGCCAGATTTCTTAAAAACTAGCACAACAGAAACATTCAATATTATCTCATGACAACTGCCATTTTTTCAAGTGTGTAAAGAATCCCCGAAAAATGTTTCCCAAGATGGTCTCTTCTTGAGCTGGGGCTTTCTTTTATCCTAAAGGATCAAATGTATATGTTTGATAGTTATTAAGACTAACTTGAAAGACATCGGTGGGCATTTACGCTAACTTTTCCGAGGGGCTCTTGATTGGGCCTTCATCACAATAGGTAGAGAGGAATAGATGCGTTAGGCAACAAAATCTACAGAACAACTCAAAATTGATCGTTGCATTAAGTATTGCATAAATATGTCAGATTACCTTTAGAAAGTTCAAGGAAAAATTCTTCTGCCGGTAAGAACAATTTGATATACGCATGTCTACTTTCTGTACAAACTATTATTTTTATTTCATGGGTGATTTTCGGCAAATTTCATAATTAATTTCGATTATTGCCAAATTTATTTCCAAGTGATGAAAATTGTTATCATACAAAAAATGTCGTCTCAAAAAAATCAAGGAAGAAATTGCCGAGAAACAATCGAAGTAATGAAAACTTGGGCATTCAAAATTTCGGAATTGCGGGTCCGGTCTGACTCAGAATGTTTTAAATTTGCTCACGAAGTCGGCCTTATTCCCAAATGGTATGATTTACTGGGCTACGGCCTCTAGGTTTAAAGTTGAAAACACGGATAATTTTATTTTGAGACACTGTAATTTGGAAACATTATTTTTTTTCATTTGAACCTGAGCTAATGAAAGATAGAGAGTTGTGTCCCTGTAAGCGGTTTTATCAGTAGAAGCCAAGATGGCGGAATCCAAAAACAATCGCAATAGTGAAAATTTGGGAATGCAAAATTTCAGTATTGCGGGTCTGGATCCGACCCGGAATGATTTTAATTTGCTCACAGAGTTGGCTTGATTCCAAAATGATATAATATGTTGGGCTACGGCTCTTAGGAGCAAAGATGAAAAGTTTCACACAGTGACACACATTCGCATTTAGAAAGAATTTCGTAACAAATAAAATAATATCTTTTTTATATGGTTTTCTTATGTCAGGTAAAGTCTACGGCTATCATTCGTACCATGTAATCCAGTACTACCTAATTCCTGGATGGTTCAACGATGACTAAAACCTTTCCCCCTTCCAAGTTTTTTTTGTGGGGACTGTGTTTAGACAACTATTAGGTTGGTGCAAAAATAATGACGTAATAATGTCGTTTTTTGACGTTAAAAAATACGTCAACAAACGACATTTTTACGTCATTATTTTTGCACCAACCTAATAGTAAAATTTAATACAAGACGTGTCATGGGGCAGATTTACATTCTTTTATTATTAGCGGTCATCTAGCATAATCGATAAACCAGGATCTATCGATATTTATACAGCCAGTGCTCTGATGACACGGCATGTCTGTGCAGATGGCTTCCTAGACTGAAGTCACTGCATAGTTCCCCCAATGCAATTCTTAGCCAAGTGTTCGTTACCAAGGTGAGTTTCCATGAAGGATGTGTTCTGTCAAGTTTAATTGCTGAAGACACGTTACTTATGAATAAGTACCTTACTGGCTTTCAGTCCAGATAGGTGGAAGGAACTGTTTAGGTGGTCGGTTGCCCACTGACCCTTCGGCAATACCCGGGCACTGAGACGCGTGTTAGATGTTGACGCAGCTTTGGAATCAATCACTAGGTTCAGGTTGTTCCCTCTTTTGAAGGTCACCATAGTCCATATAATCTATAGACCGGTCCACTAAGGCCCATGAGATCAATGCAATGAAGTCAACCGATAGTGCGATGGTTTCCGCCGATGGAATTAATAGCCACGTGCCCGTGACGAAGGCTAGCTTTCAGGTTGCTGGATGTAGGCTGGTGATTAGATGCACAGCGATCCAACTGCAACATATTCAGACTGATGATGATGATGATGATGATGATGATGATGATGATGATGATGATGATAAAAAATGTTTTGGTTTTCAATTAGAAATTCGGAATTTTACCTGTTGTTTAAATGATACACCAGTAGCGATTGCCCTAATAATGAACTTGTTAATCTTTCTTCTTCTTCTTCTTCTTCTTCTTCTTATTATTATTATTATTATTATTATTATTATTATTATTATTATTATTATTATTATTATTATACTTACGATATTTTTTCTTCTAACTAGGCTAATTTATTTTCTTCATTTTTCTACGTTCTTTTTCTTCTTCTTCTCACTACGTTTTTACTTCTTCTAACTATGTTATTTTCTTCTTTTTTCTGACTAGGTTACCTTCTTCTTTTTCTAACAAGGTTCTTTTTCTACTAACTACATTCTTTTCTTCTTCAACAACTTTTCTTCTTCATCTTCTTCTCCTTTTTCTTGTTCTAACTACGTTCTTTTCTTCTTCTACAAACTTTATTCTCCTTCCTCTTGTTTTTATAACTACGTTCTTTTCTTCTTCTACAAACTTTCTTCTCCTTCCTCTTGTTTTTATAACTACGTTCTTTTCTTCTTCTACAAACTTTCTTCTACTTCTTCTTCTTCTTCTTCTTCTTCTTCTTCTTCTTCTTCTAAATATGTTCTTTTCTTCTTCTTCTTGTACAACCTTCTTCTATGTTTTTCCCTTTTATTCTTCTTCTAACTACGTTCTTTTCTTCTTCTACAAACTTTATTCTTCTTCCTCTTCTTTTCATAAATACGTTCTTTTCTTCTTCTTCTTCTTCTTCTTCTTCTTCTTCTTCTTCTTCTTCTTCTTCTTCTTCTTCTTATAACTCCGTTCTTTACTTATCCTTTTCTTCTTTTTTTCTTCTTCTTTTATCTACCCTCATTTCTTCTTCTATGTTCTTTTCCTTTTTTCTCCTTGTTACTATGTTCTTTTCTTCTTTTTCTTTTACACTTCTTCTTCTTCTTCTTCTATTAATAACTACGTTTCTTTTTCTTTTTCTTCGTCTTCTATGTTCTTTTTTCCTTTTCTTCTTTTTCTAACTACGTTCCTTTATTCTTTAATCCTGTCTTTCCTTTCCCATCTCTTGTTTATTTACACTTTACTTTTTTCTTCTTCCTCTTATTATTTTTTTTTGTTTGTTTTTCTTCCTTTATCGGTTCACCTTTCTATTTTTTCATTAATAAGTAAACTTCGTTTATTTCAGCTCTTCAATATTTTGCAGTCTTCACCACGTAACTTCTTCCTTGTTTCTTTTAATTTCTCTCTTTTTCTTTTCCTTCTTCTTTCTCCCAATCTCCCAAATCACTCACACCCTTTTCATTAATAGTCGTCACCTTGCTAATCATTTTATTATGAAAAAAGAAAAAACTTTTTATTCTTTTTCAGCGTTAGGCAACTGAGACCAGCTGAGTATTTTCATATTGTAAAGATGATTTATTGGCCATGAGGCTAACAAACAAGAATAACGTCTACGCCATTCTGTTGTAACTAAGCAGCACTTTTCTACTACTACTATTATTACTACGATTATTATTATTATTATTATTATTATTATTATTATTATTATTATTATTATTATTATTATTTCTCTCCGTGCCAAATTTCTTAAAATTTAATAAAACATTGGATTACGGTGGATATTTTCCTAAAATTTGAAGATTAATGGATATTTTAAAAATTATATAAGAAGGGCACTCATGTTATATTCCGCAAGTAATTTTTATAAACATGTCCCCTGTAGAAAAAACTATTTTAAATTTCCGGTTGTGAGAATCCCAGAATGACAATAAATATTTAAACACAGTGAATAAACACATACTTCCATTTTAAAAATGCGTTCCTGTGAGATTTTAAACTAAATGTAAGTAATATTTGATTAAAATCAAATTATTTAAATTTCAAATCGGCAAATATTCCTCAAATAAAGTTTCAGAAATGTGAATTACATTGTACTGACAGATGACCAAAAATGTCAAAAACCATCGATTACAGCGATTTTCCTCATACCGCTCCAGCTCTCGGTCAGAACTCCTAACGCATGAGACAAAACAGAAATTCTGAACAAAAAAAGGGAAAAATAAAAACCAAAAGACAAAAAAGCTTAACTACTCAGTAAAGTGCTTAACGCCCAGATTATCTAGACAGAGCAAGTGACGCATATCAACGTCAACATTTAACAGAGGATAAGTCGAGTCTTTACCAGAATTTCAAGTTCTCGCGAACTTCTCGCCTTCTAGTCGTCCGATGATCGCGTGTGTGTGAAACTTGAGTCCTTTGTCTATATATATATATATATATATATATATATATATATATATATATATATATATATGTGTGTGTGTGTGTGTGTGTGTGTGTGTGTGAAAAATTTTTCAGAGTTAACTTGTAGAAAAAGACAATATTTATAAATATAAAAGACAATACGAAAACTGTGATATTAGCCGATGCGTTATATTATACGAATATAATAGCGTTCTCTAAATTCTTTGATTTGCTAAGGACATTTTGTTTTGTTATTATTAGTTACTTTGTTTAATAGATTAATTTGTTTTTTGCCTTGAAAATGTCCACATTGGACGAAACGCGTCGGCTAATATTACAGTTTTCCTATTGTCTTTTACACTGATATATATATATATATATATATATATATATATATATATATATATATATATATATATATATGACAAAGGAATACAGTTTCATCCACTCGCAATCATCAGACGATTAGCACACCGTCTAGTCTCCTCTCTCTCTCTCTCTCTCTCTCTCTCTTTCTATATATATATATATATATATATATATATATATATATATATATATATATTCCAAACTGTCAATTTCACTTCGGAGTTGATGGTAAAGAGAATACCCTCCATTTACTAGTCTTGTTCTGCTTGCCATCATTGGCTGACTGGTTTAAATTTCAATATCCTAACGAATTGTATTTATTTTATTCTTCCGAAACTCTTTGTGCTAAGCATCTATCAGTGATTCGCATAATCAAATCACTACCATTAATATGATTTCGTAATTTCTGAGCTGATATTTATTCTTTTATATTATTTAAAAAAAAAATCTGTTCCTTTTTATATTCCCTCTTTTTTTTTACATTCTTTTGCTTATTATTTTTTCTTCCTCACTTTTACACTTCATCTTTTGTTCCGTTTCCTCCTAAAACACTAGATCTGGCATTACCTCATAAAACACAAACAGTAATAAAATAATCATTGAGTATAAACTGGCGCTCTTCGAATCCTCACTGTCATTTTTCTTGTTTCTCGTCATAAACTTCACCCAAAAGTTGGCCGCACTGACGTGCCTAATGGCATACACCCCATTCAAAGTTACAGCTAATATGTTTTAGTACGAGCGTTGCTTTTTTTCTCCTTGCATGAATCTCTGTTCGCCTCGACTGAACCGAGATTGACCTACGATTTTTTCGGACTTAGTTTCTTTCTTTGTTTTCTTTTAAATTTAAATTCCTTTTTTTGTCTTCTTTTCACAATTCTTTAACGTCTTTCAACATGTTTTTATTTGCTTTTACTTCTTCTTTGGAAATTTCTGTCTAAAGAAAACAAATGTATGAACAGAAGTTGATTTTTATTGGAACAGCAGAGATTTTGCATTAAAAAATAAAACACGAAAAGTGTTGTACGTCAAATATAACGAAAAGATTAAAACTTTTTTTTTTTTTTTTAATTAGATCTTTATTTTGTAAATGAAATTACAAAGGAAAATTGTTTTAATAATTACAGTAAATTATTATCATGTAAATGAAAAATATAAAATTACATACAGCTTTCAAGCATTTGCAACCTTCAGGCAACTTTAAAATTATGGGTACATGTAGAGGGATTAGCTTTAAGCGAAGACACCGTTTACATTTTGAATTCCTCGTTAATCCGTTTATCGTTTTTGAAAAAAATCAAAAGCAGACAATAATTCTGCATCGATTTCTTGACCATAATCTTTATCTCCAAACATTTATAATGTTACACCAATTGGGAAAAAATCAGAATACATTTCATTTCAATATAGCCCTGAGGTTTTAGTTCTCAGCTCATCCTTAGTAATGGTTAACGCGAAACCTATATGTTTTTCTCAGTTTATATATTATTCCAATGACATTTCCTGGAAAGAATGATTTTCTTAATTATGTTTACATTTTTGTGCTAAGTTTATGTGAGCACTTTTTCAATCCTTCATAACGGCCATTTTCAACTTTTGTCATTTAAGCTTGTGGTACTTCGATAATGATAATGGTAATATTAGCTGTTTCCTTATGAGGAAATATTCCTAGATATCTTCTAGCCTAAAAGAAATACTCCCTTCCCAAGCCAACATATATATGCACGCAAAAATTAAAGGAAAACGGTCAAATGAAAAACTTCAACTGTTAAAAATTAGTACGTATATAATTAACGTATAAATAATAATTATATTTTTAAAAAGAAAATAAATGTATATAGAAATTACGAAATCATATTAATAATTTTGATTTGATTATGCGAATCAATGATGCATGCTTGCACAAAGAGTTTCGGAAGAATAAAATGAATACACTTCATTGGGATATTGAAATGTAAACCGATCACTCAATGATGGCAAGCAGAACAAGATCAGTAAATGGAGGGTTTGCTCATTGCAGTCATCCAATTTGCTAATTAATTATTACTTGCTCTGTTTATTACATTGAGCTCTTTGGATTTATACCCTCCCTGGAATTATCCGTACGGATTACCAAGTAACTTTATCATATTTGCTCCTTATACCATAAGTTGATCTCTCTTGGAATTTTGCCTTTCGGATCACTTTACGAATACAAGTGATGAAAATATTTACTTCGGATTATTCGCTGAAAAACATACCTTATTCTCTTTTACATATTTACGATTTCACAAACAGATAAAATTATTGATCTCATAAAATGAATGACATGGAAAACTTACATTCACTTTAACCCTTAAAATGCACTAAAATGCAAAAAAGAAACATATAATCTAAAATCTCAAAGAATTTCAACCAAAAACAAATTCCTAGACCCTTTCGAAGCCGATATTTTCAACCTAATTAAAAGAATCACATTCGAGAAAAAATATAACTAATTCCAAAACAAAATAAGAAAAGACATTAGAGACATCAAAAACTCAGAGAAATTATGGATTAAAGCAGATAACTATAAAAACACCTACAGAATTAAATCGTCAAACTATCACCAACTGCTTCAAAACAAAATCACTAATACATATAAAAAAGACAATTATAATAACACTATTTCCTCAGTAGATTGATAAACTGCCAAATTTGCCAACAAATTTAATATAGCTGACAAAGTGGAAACAACTCATATGAAAAATGCCTATTTACTGTTCAAAGGACATAAAACCAATTTTGATAACAACCTATAACCCAATTTATAAATCCCTCCAAAAGGGAATTAGACTTAATTTCCAAAAACATACTAAAAAAATTACTATATCGTAAAAGAAAAATACTCTATCAATCTTTGGAAAGATTCTTCTGACACCATTAAAACGTTCCAGAATATAACTAATAAGAAAAACGACATTTATTCAATTTGATATCATAGACTTCTACCCCTTCCATTTCAGAAGAACTATTACGTAAAAGTTTAGACTTTGCTAAGAATTGCACTAAAATTAACGATGATGAGCTGAAAGTCATCGTATCATCTACACAAACTATACTCATGTATAAAACCTCTTCCCAGATAAAAAAAAGTAATAATATTAAATTCGATATACCTATGGGAACATACTACTCTGCTCAAATAGCGAACTTAGTAGGGATATACATATTAGACACACTCAGTAGGATTATTAACCACAACCAAGTAGGTCTTTACAGGGAAGACGGACTCATAGTTATCTCAAATAGAAATGGTCCCCTTTCTTCCAAATTACAAAAACGATCATGAGGACCTTTCAATTTCTGGGATTTGAAATCGATATATCTCAAAATACTTAACTTCTTAGACGTTACCTTCAATATTTTCAATGCTACTTTCAAGCCCTTTAATAAACAAAACCAAGCCCCCATATATATATCAACGTCCACTTAAATCACCCGAAATCAATTTTAAAACAAACTCCTAACATTGTCAATACCAGAATCAATAAGTTATCATCTAACAAAAAAAAAAATCAATAAAAATAAAATTACATATAATCAGGCCCTTAGGAAAAATTAATTTTACACAAAAGCTAAATTACCAACAAAATCTGAGAAACAATATACCTAACAAATCTAAAAATAGAAAAAAAGTAATATGGTTTAACCCATCATTCTACAAGTTATCCAACATCAATATTGGCAAACAAAAATTATAAACTTAATAGACAGACACTTTATTAATAATAACAGTTCTCTGAAGAAAATATTCAACAGAAAAACCTTAAAAATCAGTTACTCATATGTTTGCAAGGTAGAAAATATAATCAATTACCACAACAACCATAGCTTAAGAAAATTTTACGACAGTGATGCACAGAAGAACAAACCTCCCTGTAAGTGTAGAGTTATTGCCTTTTGCCCAGTAGGAGGTATTTTCACTTTGTAGTATATGAAGCTATGATTTTTCCAAAGGAAAATGCAAACCAGAAAAAAAATTATATCGGAAATTCAGCGGGAAATTGGAAACAACAGTTTCTAGATTCACCGGCATTCCCTCAAAAATCAATCTCTAATACAATAGACGGTCCTATCAAAACACTATTGGGAACTTATTGATGGAGGCATCACCCCACAATTATAATGGAGGATAATATGTAAGGCCCGAACTCACAACAATTACAGGGACAGATGCGATCAATGCATCGAAAAAAAAATCGTAATAATGAAATATGAAAACACCAGCGAACTGCTTAATCGACGAAACGAGCTTGTCTTCAAATGCAGGCATAAGAACCACTTCGGACTTCTAAAATAACATCAGTTTTAAAGAAGATTAATTCAAACTTGAGTTTCAGATGTTTTACATGTATTTGTGCATGCGTATATGTATGTGTATGTGAATAAGTATATGTTTATATGAATGTCTGAGGAAATGCGTGCAGAATTCCTGCCTATGATCCTTCATGTAAATTCCACTCCCTTCAACACATGTGACCTCACTCGGGTAAAGACTAGGGTTATGCTCTGTTAAGTGTTGATGTTGTTATTCGTTACTTAATCTGTCTAGATAATCTGAGCATTAGGCACTTTATTGAGTTGGTAGGCTTTTGTCTTTTGGTCTTTCTTCTTTTCTTTGTTCAGGATTTCTGTTTTGTCTAAGGCGTTAGGAGTTCTGAACGAGAGCTGGCTCGAGGTGACGAGAATAGCTAAAATCGATGTTTTTTTTTAGGAATACTATCTGATTTAAAATTCAATTTTATTTCAGTCAGATATTACTTTTAGTTTAAAATATCACAGGAATGCATTTTTAACTTGGAGGTAGGTGTTTATTTACTGTGTTGAAATATTTATTGACAGTCTGTTAGTATGACAACCGAAAATTTTAAATATTTTTTCTACTGGGAACCTATCTGTAAAAATCACTTGAGGAATATAACATGAGCAATTTTTTAATATAATTGTTATATATCCAGTAATCTTAAAGTTTTAGGAAAATATCTACCGTAACCTAATGTTTTATTAAATTTTAAGTACTTTGGCCCAAAGAGAAAGTTACCGCTCCTATTTTCTGATAACATCATGCATGTAAGTTCGTATTTACAAAAACTGGCACATTTACAAATACACAAAAAATAAAAAATGTTGTGTCACTGAATTTTTAACTTTTCTATTCATGATTAATAAATATAGTTTGAATTAAAAACAATATTATCTAACCCGTACAGATTATGAAAGACTTTTAAAATATTTAAACTTTATAATTTATTCTAACTAAAATTGCCAAAGAAAATTCAAGCATCTCCAGTGAAGAGATAAACGTAATAATGAAATGTAAGATATCCGTTCTCCTCCACAATAAATATCCGTTTGGTAAGAACTCTGATGATTACTTTGATATTTCAATGGGATCATTAGACTCTGCAGTGGCTTCTGATCTACTTGGTTTTATTTATTTTATATAACCTTACTGCCTATGAAGATGTCACTTTTTATATTATAGTGAGACTATCTTAGCAAAAAAATCCAATAAATTTAAGGGAGAAAAATTAAGAAACATTATTCATAGAAAGCTAAACATTTTAAATCTTAAGGTTAATGTAAGCAATAATGTTAAAAATGTATATTTTCTTAATGGTACGTTAGATCTAGTTAATGAGACATTTCAACTTTATATGAAAAATAACGTTAACCCAATTAATATTCACCACAATTCCAACTAGCCTCCATCTGTAATCCAACATATTCCTTCGTCTGTAGAACGTAGATTTAGTAACCACTCATCGGACAAAGTTGTTTGTTTAATGTAGCGGTGTGTACAATATAACTCTCAAGCATAATGGTTATAAGTGCGCCGAAATCAAGTTTTAAAATATGATGATAGTGGTCTTAAGAAAAGAAATAGGAAGTTCATTTGGTACATCAGTTAGTATTAAGTTAGGGCATAAGTTCCTCCAATTGATTGAGAAACATTTTCATAAAAGTAACCATCTTCGTAAAATATTTAACAGAAACACAGTAAATAGTTATAGCTACACCAATAATCTTGAAAAGATTATAAAGCTACACAACAACAAAACTCTAAACCAATTTAATAATCTGAATCATAATACAAGTTACAAGGAGAATATTATTAAGGACAATGTAATTCTAAGAATCCTGACCTATGGCCACTGCCAAACAAATGCTAACTAAATCACTTGTTAATCTTTATTCTATCTCTACATTGGAAAAACCGCCGGTTGAAAAATTCTATATTGGTCGTACTAAGAATTATTTAAAGACTATGTGGTAACAACATATATTGTCCTTTACTAATAATACTTATAGAAATAATACATCACTTTCTGAACAGTTTTGGAATTTGAAAGACTATGTTAATACTCCTAAGGTGTAATGGAATATTAAAAATGACAAAGAGCCTTATGTAAACCACATTTTCTGTGTTTACATGAACAATTGGAAACTATTATGTTCTTTACAAACACAGTCTACATTTTCCCTTACAATTCAGTTGGATTTTGAATTTGACAATGTTTTTTTTCTTAGATTTTAGTTGAATTGTGTTGCCTCATGTATGGCTTATCTTTCAGTCGGTTTTAATTTAGATTTAATACAATTTTGTATTAATCTCTTGGTAGGGTTTGTAACATCTTGTACGGATGAATTGATATTTGCTTGGTATTTTGACAATTTGTATTGACTGGTTATTGTTATGAACGCCTTATATAAAGAATTTTTAATCAAAAGTTGCATATTAATTTATCAAATAAATCTATAGATTTAAAATATTTACTGGTTTCTTAAAGAAGCAATTGAATTATCGACTATAAACAATGATTTTTATGTTGAAAACTCACAAAGCATATAACTTGTCTAGCATTTGTTCGATTGCCACTTAATGTTTCATCGGAAATGACATCGGCTAAATGCAAAAATTGTATCCATTCACATTCGCTCCTGTTTAACGTTTGTTGCTCTCATTGATTTCAAACCGACAGGTTATGAGACATTTATAGAAAATTCCTTAATTTTGTTTCTTAACTTAGTTTAAATTTAATTAATTAATAATCATTTTGGATTTTTATTTATTATTTTATTTTATAGGTCAGATTCTATCATTGTCTTTCAAACTCCAAAAGCACACACGCCTTATAATATACATTCACACAAGCCTTATAATATATATAATATTTTCTCTTTTTCTTCGTAGGAGGCTGTATTTTGCTTTTAAATCTGATTAAATCGTTTACTCTCCTGCATTTTACAATCGCCTAATGACATACGCTGTATGTGCATCGAAACACAATTGTGTGAAAATTTTTATATATTTTCGATGTAATATCCTGAAATAAATAATATTGCATTACTTCGTATTGAGCCCTCTTTTGAGTTAAAAGTTACGAACGTTGACATTTACTCTATTCGTTCTCATCCTACCCGGATATATATATATATATATATATATATATATATATATATATATATATATATATATATGTGTGTGTGTGTGTGTGTGTGTGTGTGTGTGTGTGTGTGTGAACATTGAAGTAAAAACTTAGAGGCGACAGTCTGTTTCATGCTAGACGTAATCGGCCTGACGATTGCGTCTAGCATGAAACAGAGTGTGGCTTCTAAGTGTTTATTTCAATGTTCACTTTTATATTTACACACTATCTCTGATATTGAGTACTTGCCCCATAAATATAGCACACCTTAAGAGTATATTTCTTAAAAAATCGACCTACCCTATTATACATACATTCATATATATATATATATATATATATATATATATGCCTGATTTAAATTTCGTGGGTTATTATTCACACCGTTTTCTCAGCGTGCATTTTGTTTTTATTTACACAAGAAGCTCTTAAGGAATATAAGTGAAACTTATTAATTGCAAATGTTTTAAGTAAAATATAAATTAACAGAGTAGTTTAATCTATTATTATTATTTCCTAGAGTAATATTTTTTTTGAAACGTTTTATTAAACATTTCTGAAGATAAACGCAAGTTTCCTCTAATAATCTTGGAGCATCTTTTGCTAATGCCTTTCTCTTGGATTTACAGGCTATGCACATTTTTAAACAGGGTTTTGATTTTAAAAAACCCCTGTATAATTGATGTAAAAAAGATAGAGAAAATAAAAGTGAGGTGACTCTTTTATATGTGATGTCACGAAGAACAATATAATAATATAAATATCTAGATTTACTACCCATGAGGCGGTTGAGAGCATACTATTTCCCGTGAGTCAGTGATACTACACTACAATGTTGTCGTCGTGAACAATTATCACTTTATAATTATGAGCACTCACAAGCCTGGCTTATGATACCAGCATCTAAATCGAGAACAAAAAAAAATGTTAGTGGAATTAAAATCTGTTGGAGGAGAAAACCAAATAACTGATCTCTTCTTGCCAACTTCTGGCTGTGACGCCATTATAAAAACATCACAAATTGCAGACACAAGACAGTTAAAGGATATGACGCTTGATGATATGTCAACTAATAGTGAAAAACATAGCACCCAAGAAAAATTTAGTGAATGCATAGAAAGTTAAGTTTATGAATATTCCTTAAAAAATGAATGAAGCGGTTATCGAGTATGTTTGAAACAGTTCGCTAAATATTGCGAATTTGTGAAACTGGGATCAGAAAACCAATCAATCAAATAGGTTTTGATCTAAATGAAATTGGTTAACAGACTTCAAAATGAAGAGTATTGGTAAATGTCTCTGATGTATTTACAACAGGGAACGTTGTCACTAGAACAGTGTGCCGAATTTGTTCAGCAACAAGAATTAATTGGAAAATTCAATAGAACAAAAGTTAAGGATCTGTTAGTGGAGATGAAGACATACGCCATAAAGATCAAATAAGGTGTATTTTTGTGGATATCAACATGAAAGAGGAAAACAAAATGTCTGACATATAAAAAATGTGAAAAGTGTTTCAAAATGAATCATTTCAAACGTAAGTGTAAATCTAAAAAAAAACAATAAACGTATTGGAGCTCCAACAGAATGAAGAAGAAATAAGTATGGAAGTTTTTCATTATAAAAAAAAAAGGGAAAAAGGATTTTAAAAATTGGAATCAATAATACTTTATTGGGCATGCAACTAGATACAGGAAGTGACGTCACGTTGATAGAAATTTCATGAATAAATTAGGAAAACCAAGATTAAAGAAAAGCCTTGTCTACAGTGGAATAATGGATAGCGGCTCCGATTGAGGATTCGGTGAACCGAATTCCAATCAAATCTATTGCATTTACTTACGTGACAGTAATGGATTGTGTAAGGTACAAATAATCTTCTCCTTTTAAGAAATATAAGTAAAATTTATTAATTGCAAATGCTTTAAATAAAATATAAATTAACAGTGTAGCATAATTTATTTATTATTATTACCTAGAGTAATAATTTTTTTCAAAAATTTTATTAAAAATATCTGAAGAAACAGGTAGGCTAGGGAAGATGTTTCCTCTAATAATCTTGGAGCATCTCTTGCTAATGCATTACTCTTGAATTTACAGGCTATGCGCATTTTTAAACAAAGTTTTGATTTTTAAAAAAAACTGTATAACTGATGTCAAAAAAGAAAGAGAAAATAAAAGTGAGGTGACTCTTTTACATATGCAGTCACGAAGACTATAATTATGTACTGTTATTACTGATTGGGATAGTTATAAATCCTCTGCTTCTCCCACCAATTATGGGTAAATAGCAGGACAGACCGGGTTCTATAGCCTTGGATGGCAACTGATCTACAGCAGAAAGAAAAGGAAAGCTACTGCGGGAAAAAATCTGCCTCGTCAGTCATGTATCTAAAGATACATGATCGCCTAAGCGTGTATCACACATGACACATAACTGAGTGACTTCTCCAATTGAAACGAACCTGTCCTAAAAACGTAAGGCTATTTCGAAGCCGATGTGGAGCTAAAAAAATAAGTTTGACGTATTATCATTAATGATGGAAAACTGTGAAAAGAATCACAGGCTAATAGGAAATGATGTATTGAACATAAATTCTACAAAATTGGTAAACAAAGTTAAGACAGAAGAAACCGGAATGTTAAAAAAGCAAAGTTAAGACTAAAGGAAAATGTATCTTCCTCATATTTTGAAGCATGAAAAGTGCCAGTCCATCTATTACCAATACTTGTGGAAAAAGCAAAAACATTACTGGAACAAGATCTACTTGAATGTGTTCCGCCAGGAGAGAGTAAATATGCCTCCTCCCGTTAGTAATTTTAATAAACAAGGATGGAGATCTGTGTATTTGTTGTAACGACAAAACCACAATTTATGTGCAAACTCATATCCTATACCGAATATAAAATCAGGTTTAAACTTCGTTGCGAGTAAGAAAACATACTCTAAAAATGATCTAAATTCGGCGTACCATCAAGTACCTATTGGCGAAGACTTTATTAAAGAAGTCAAAGCTATAACCATTCCAATAGGTTTATTAAGATGGAAAAGAATGCCGTATGGAATTAAAACCGCAAGTGCGATTTTTCAAAGGGCGGTAGAGCAAATTATTTGTTGCAATATAAAATATGCAATATACATCAGGATGACATTTTTATTGGTGCTATTGACTGAAACTGGAAAACACCTGACACATAGAATAGTTCCAACTACGGGTACCACTGGTGTTGTTCTAGCAGAAAAAGCCTTTAATGTTTTAGAAGAATTTGATAGCATATACAGCCTTAACCCTAGGACACTAACCATGGGTATATAGTACCCAGCGCAAATTTTCCTATTTTTAATTACAATTTTCAGTACCTGATTTTCTTACCTAAATAATATGTTTTTCAGTTCCTATTAATGTTAACACAAAGTACAAAGTTTGAAGTGCCTGCATGTAAAATATTTCAAATAAACATTTATATTTAATATTTTTTTTGATATTTTCAAAATCGGTTATGATATATCCATGGTTAGTAGTGGTGTAACT